>OY744477.1:108299342-108719228 GCA_963556175.1 Tipula confusa | reverse complement strand
CGTATACCTTGGTTGCACACAAGCAAAAACGGGGTGGCACAGATGAAGACATCAATAATCGGATCCAGAACACATATGTCCTATCCTGCAATACCAACCTAAGAATGTTCAATTAATGTGTAAAATAGGTGTTGCTCCATGACTGTGAGACCTGGAAACATAAGCAAAATATCAATAACAAGGTACAGACAAATCTCTTAGGAGGATACTGAGATGCTTTTGGCCCAACAAAATTATAAAAGATAGAAACTAAAGCGAACAAATCAAACAGTCATTGAGACCAAAATTAGGAAACACAAATGGAGATATATAGGCAACACAGTAAGAAAGTCACCAAATAACGTCACAAGAAGAGTTCTGAAATGAAATCCGCAAAGAAAGAGGAAAGTTGGACGTCTACCTGTGGCGAAAAATTAAAACAATAGCGTCTGCAACTGAGTTAGATATATGCCTGCTAACACACAAACACGAAAACACGCCCACATGTCACATGATAAAGGAAAAAACACTGTCATTGTTTAGAATTGAAGAGTACCGTGGCGTGGCTACAACCACTAATTACCATTTTGTCTAGTAACGCAGTATTAGATTTTTTCCCTTTTCTCCAACTTATGGAAATAAATTGATTACTGGACTGGACCATGACTATGGTCCAGATCATTGATATTTCTTCTCAGTTTCCACTTAATGCCAAAGATCCATTAAATGTCACACCAACTGTGCTTCATCTGGTGTTAAGAGTAGACCAGATGCCTTTCTTGTAGGTGGTTTTGTAGTTAAATGTTATAATAAGTTTTCGTACAAATTGATGTAGTACGCAAAGGTTTCAATCATCGTTAGAATGCCTACGACTTTTCCCAATAAAAGCGACAACTTGAAAATTTGAAAAAGTCAAACACATCATTGAGAAATAGCAAACACAATATGGACCGTTTACCTTACGCAAACTCGGAACGAATTTCCAACAATCTAAAAAGTTGGACCGTTAATTTACTCCCGGTAATTTCTCTAACATATAGATAGTTGCAATATGGCACTTGTTTGTAGCTGTAGACCTTCCTGAAAAAAATGTTTACGAATAAATTAAAAAAATCGAAAACAATTGGTTCAAAGAGTTTAGGTATCGTAGAAAATATAATAATCCCGCAATAGTTTCTGATCCCGCTTCGTATATCCGATTTGAAAATTGGATGTATACGTTAGAATTTTTTCAATGATCTGGAAAATTTTGAGTACGAAGGCCAGCATAAAAATACAAATAATGGACTGACTTAAGTTTCTAATAAGAATTTGCAGGACCGCACCTATATTGACATTCAAGTGGGACATACAATAGATAACTGTGTCTACTGTAAATGATAGTTGAGCAAATTCCCGGGTGATATGTACTTAGATTGAATGATCTTCAAGGCGTATCAAATTAGCATTGTGTACCAAGGTTTACTCTTCACTCTATGGTAACTCTTGACATATTCAAACATTTCTTGACATATTCAAACATAATCTGAACTTACCACGGAGGCATTGTGGTAGTATAGATATATAAAGGCAGGTGGTTTCTGAACCCTAACGGGCTTAAGTTTTTTGGCAAATAAATAAAATCATGTACTAAAATTCTATAAGCAGCCGAAAGACTTGGCTGAATCAGTTTAGTGAACAGAACTGTTATATTGTAAAGGGTTTGGGTTACCACGGATGAGGCCCAAACTAATGTATAACTAACTCAGGTGATGCATGAATTTATGGAAGTCAATGACCATTATAAATTATTTATGCAGTTTAGTATACAACTTAATGTTGCATCAACATTTTGGTAGCATTAATATATTAACGAATTTATGTTGCATCAACACTCTCCCGCCACGTAACGAAGTTTTTTCTCCATAGTAGGAACGACATAATTATACCTACTATTAAGGCTAAGTTGCGATATGATATTCTGTATTGATGAACATCGTGACGACGGAGGTTGGTATTCCAATGTAGTTCCTTGTGTTGTCCTTCAATTAGTGTTTCTAGTTGAATGGTGTCGATTTTGGATATCATTATCTTGGTTATATTTATTTTGATATGATTGAAAGTTCGGTTGGTGATTCTAGCATTAATATTTGGAATTTTGAACAACCATGTTTTATTAGTAATATTTCGGTCCCTTTTAAGGCAGTTGCAGTGATTGCTCTTCCACAAATCAAATCGAATATAATTTCATTTTTTATACTAAAAATGCATTTGTTGTGTTCATTAACCTTCGCTCAATAGTTGGTAGAGCTGAAAACTTTAATATTACAACTATAGTGAAGTTAGCTATTAGGTTGGAACATATTCATCTCACACATACTAATTTCAGATTTTGTGTTGTAGACTGGAGCAATATGACATAGCAATACGAGAATCGCGCACTGCTAAAAATGTTTTTGATGAGTTGATGATGTATTGCTGCCCTTGCATGTTCAAATGGTACCGACATAATATGGTAGATGTTGTAGGCATTCGATTGAACTAAAGGTACCTGAATGTTAAATATGACCATATTTGTCACAACTCTTGCTCTTACGGCTATCACTTTATAAATATCAGCTAGGTGATAACCAGATAGAAAGACTAAACTGAATGCAGGATCCTTAATTTGCTGTAGTTCATCTTCAAGTTGCGTTGGAGAAATTAATTGTGAATTTGTTATTCCGTTATGCGCATGCGTGAGTTCTTCAATGATGCTTCTCTGAGTATCCTCTATGTTTTTAATGATTAATATTAGCGTTACAAACATATTGATCATTTGTGTTTTATGGAGGTCCGCATTATCGGATGTGAGATTATTAATTGTGTCAAACAATAAATTCATGTGGTTGTTCATAGCATTTAACTGCTCTCTTGTTTGATGACTATATTATATTTCATAATATTTATATTTGCGTTAATAATGGAATTTTGGTTTCGTGCTAAGTTGAGTAATGTTTCGCTCCTACCCTCCACATTTAATATTGGTTGTTCGTAATGTTCTGCATCTCTCTAATTTAAAACACCGTATAAATCGCCCATGACATATGTCCTATATGCTGTTTTTCTTCCTAATATTTTCTATTTGGTGTGCGAACTATTGGATAAAGGCCACATAGAAACTGGATTCGTCTCTGTTTTTAGTAGTTTCATGGCAGACTTGTTTTAAAGATTTATACTGCATATCCATGAGTTTCAGCTTGAAGGTTTATTTCAGCTTGTTTTTCGAAGTAACATCCCGGCTGGTGATTGAGGTATATTCTATGCTATACTCTTTTTTACTAACTTAATCTGCTACTGCACAATTAAAAAATAGGCTCATCAAGCACACAGAATATAAAATGAGATTTGATTGCAGTTTTGAGACCGACTTCGAGTTACCCTGTGGGTTCTTTCGGGAGCCTTTAGACCAGATAAAACATTCACGGGCGTATTATTGGTCGGCTTGGTAATTGTTGGAATCTTTTTAACATCGCGGTATAGTGAGTTGAAAGTGGACTAATTTTGGCGATTGATCTGTTTAGAATTCCGTTCTGAGTTTTCAAAGTAACGACTCTAACATCATGACCTGAGTTTATTTCTACCACTTTTGCCATTATCCATTTAGTGGGTGGTATATTTTCATGCCTTATAAGCACTAACTGGTTCTTTTTTATATTTGGTTGTTCCTTTGTCCATTTCGCGCAATATTGCATATTCTGTAGATAGTTCTCCAAATTTTGCAAAATTTATTGTGCATCCCGCCGACTAGCTGCCACATAGATGATGGTTGTGGTTTAAATTGAAAGAGCTGGTTGTTAGGTTGAGCAAGCATAGAATTGCCTTTTACATAATGTCTAGGCATTCAAATTCATTTGAATCATCTGTTAAAGAGCATAGAGATCTTCAATTTAACGATGCTTCAATTTGACATAGTAAAGTTGTCAATTCTTCGAACGTTAGTAGTACCGGTGCAATGGTTTTCTTCATATGTTGTTTTATTAGTTGTACTCCCGCTTCCCATAGAACGCCAAAATGGTCCTGGTGGAATCACGTGCCACTGTATCCTTTGAATCGACAACTTGTGTGAAAAATCGTTCGAATGGTGAAAGAGGGCCTGAAGATACTTATTGCTACAACAAAGTTTGTTGCGTTATCGCTTTATAAATTTGCAACATTTTCCCTTTGTGCTATGAAGCGTTTGCGGGCAAACATAAATTCTTCTGATGTCAAATCACTAACCAGTTCTATATGGATCGCCTTTGTTGTTAAACATAGATGCAAATTGCGATGTAACCTTTCTGGCTTTTCGATCCCCTGCCTTCAGACATTTGAAAATGTATGAATCCGGCATAATCTATCCCCGTGTGAGTGAATGCTCTTGATGGTGTCACCTTTGGTGAAGGTAGGCTACCCATTAATTGGGTCGCTCAACCAGCATTAAATCTAAAGCACCATTGGCAATGACGATTATGTTGTACGTAGCTCTTGCCTTCAAGTATCCAAAATTGCTTTCTTATATACGCAAAAATTAAATCCGCACCTCCATGCAGGGTGCTTTTATGCGCCCAATCGAGGACCAATCTCGTGATATAGCCTTAAGCTGTTAGTATCATTGGGTGTTTTACGTTATAATGTAAAATTGAGTGCTGCAAACGAACTCCGATATCATCTGCGAAGGTCGTAAATTGCGTAACTTGTCAAATCTTAATTTTCGCTTCTTCTAATTCTTGAACTGTGAGAGCACCTTTCCTCTGAATATCCTTATGACGACTGTTCCAATAGAAGCGCAAACAATATGCGATTACTCTTTTAGTTTTTGTGAAGGTAGAGAATTTTTCAATAATAGTTGGATCCATTATCATTGTGCTAAATACGGAGACAAAACGGACCTGCTTCTTTTCTAAATCCGTTTCGGGTATTACCGAATCAATTGTAATATCAGTACTGCTTCTCAACCAATCTGGCCCGACCACCATAAATTAAGATCGCGTCTATGCCGCGTGTTGCGCAGTCCGCTGAATTTTCTTTAGATTTTACATGTTTCCATTATGCGAGGTTAATAATAGAATAAATCTGTGAAATTCTATTAGCATCAAATATTTTCCATTTACTTGGGTGTCCTTGCAACCAGGCTAGCACTATTGTTAATTTTTGACTGTTTGGTGCCACCTTTTGTTTTTCCCGAGATATAAGTTACAGTAGTTTTTCCTGCTTTTGTAATTTTACAATAAACAGCTGCTGCGTACGCTGACTCGGGTGAATCGCAAAATCCATGAAGCTCCAAATCCTGATCTTTATGTTGTGTTTACTCAGCCTGGAATATTTATTTTTTTCAGCTCGTAGAATGTTGATTTGTACTTG
The DNA here is from genome assembly GCA_963556175.1 of Tipula confusa. Taxonomy (NCBI): domain Eukaryota; kingdom Metazoa; phylum Arthropoda; class Insecta; order Diptera; family Tipulidae; genus Tipula; species Tipula confusa. The sequence continues at coordinate 108,713,888 of OY744477.1, read as the reverse complement.
ACCCATCTTTTGTTTATTTCTTTAGGTATAGCTCCTTGTCTCACGGTACTCCTTTTACCCATAATTCCTGAAACATAAGCTTCCCAAGAATCATAGTTGGGGAAAACCAATCTAATGGATCAACAATTTTGGCTATTTCAGATACAACGTATCGTTTCGTTGGTGGTTTCATATCAGTACCTATGTTGACTTGGAATTCGAATTCGTCATTTTGCGGATTTCACATAAGACCTAACGTTTTTATCGATTCATATTCCTTACTTATGGTTTGTTTGGTTTCCTTTAGTTGGTCCGGTATACCTTCCATAACCGCGTTGTTATTCGATTTTCGCAGTTAAAACAACCTCCAAAATCAATCATACTTCGTAATTGTTGCAGACATTCTATTGCATCTTCTATGGTATCTGCACCAGAAATAACATCATCAACATAAAAATCCTTCAGTAGAATTTCTGAAGCAATTGGGTATGTTTGTTTTTTATCTAAAGGAAGCTGTCTAAGGGTCCTTATGGCAAGGTATGGTGCAGAAGCTGTACCGATTGTTTTGTTCGTAACTTGTACTCTTTGATTGGCGATTGTGGATCTGTTCTCCACAAGGATCACAAGGATCTATCTGAACATCTTTTCGATGTCTGCAATAAACACATATTTGTTTCGCGACCTTGTTATGATGAAAAATAGATCCTGTTGCAGTGTTGGTCTGACTAATTGGATGTCATTGAGACTTAGTCCATTTGTAGTTCTTGCATGCAATATCGTCTGGATTTATTGGAACCATATGTCCTAGCTGGATGTATTCATTTAAGGAATTGTGATATTCTTGTTTTAATTGCGGGTTCTTTTGCAATCTTCACTTCACTTGTAGCAATCTTGCTATGGACTGCTTCTTGCTATCCCCTATCCTGAAATCGTCCTATGTTGGTATGGTGACTTATACCTTCCATCTGTTAATCGACGACAGATTTCTTTAAACGATCTTTCGCACGATTCTTCGTCTTATGAATATTGTCTACTTTTGCTCATTTCTTAAATTTCCTATAACTTTCAAAGTTCTAAATCACGATCATTTTGGAATACCATAGTCAACACCACCGAGTTTGACATTGTTTGTGTCTGCGTCATTCCCAAAAGAATTTATCCTAGCTCCGTTTTTGAGCAACTGGATTAAAACTTGATGCGTAATATGGTCATATTGTAATGAACACCTTATAATTTATATTGCTAGTTGTCATTCCACCAATTGACTTGCAGATTACTGACTTGCAGATCTACCCGAAATTTTGGTAAATTTAGTAATTGGGCCGCTGCTTGCGGGGTAATGAACTATGTCTGTGACCCTGGATCTCAAAGAACGTAGTTGTATTACATATCCAATACGAGTAGCTGCTAATTAAGGTACTCCATTAATTATCGTGGGAGCATTCTTGGTAGTATGGAGTGAAGTTGTAACTTCCCTCAAATGTAGTGACGTATTATGATTACCCATACAAGCCACACAAGCTTCTTTGCTGGTACATTTGCTATGTGAATAAACAAATTCTGTATAGATTGTTCCTATAGGTTATAAGTTGAGATCTTTCTATTACAGGCATTTATACAAACGTGGGATATCTTGTTATATCATGTGATGTCTTACAAATAATGCATATTTTGCATATCATTTAGTTTATGAACTAATTTTGCATCAACATTTAGGTAACATTAATATATTAACGAATTTATGTTGCATAAACAAGATCTTTAACGATACCAATCTAGAAAGAGACGAAATTAAGACGACTTTAGGGTTGCCATTACATAAAATCAAACGTCATTTTATTGCATTAGGTTAAGTGTCTAGTTAAAAAAAAAAACTTGGGAATGTTTAAGTCGAAATATTAGAAGACCACCTGACGATGAATTTGGAAAAGGAGTGACATAAAAAGCATTGTATCAGTCATCACGCAGTTGAACCATTATAATATGTTTCTAGATCCATTACAAGATATTTATTTTATTTTCTGTTCCCCACTATTAAAAATAAGCCACCCTCTGCTTACTTAATATATTTACATTCACTTTAAAACTCAAAATTCAAATTTGCTAATTTATACATTTGAATAAGCTTAACGATGATTTACTAATCGACCATTCCTAATCGAAGCGTGAGAATCTGCATGCTAAATTTATAAATATGCAAATTTACCAAATTTCGTTACGTAACTTTTGTCTTCATTCAAAATTTTTATTTTTATTTTCACAGACTTTCATCAAATTAAGACAAAAAATTGATACATTATAAAATCGATCAAAACTGAAACCGAATCTTTCTACATTCAACTCAAAATTAGTTTATATATGTTTGTAAGACGGGATACTTTCACCACACCTTCGATCACACACAAACAGACATCGTATCATATTTAAATCTTAATCAATTCTTATTACATTTCTTCAAATTCATAATTTCGACTGATTTACGATTAAATTTGTAATAAATTTTTTATGACAAATTTAATCATTAATTGAAATTTTTACAGCGATCGCAAGTCGCGATCGCACGAGATGTTTTATTAATTTTTGCCTTTATAAATATTTAGGTGTGCTTTTGGCCACAATCGGATCGTAAATTAATTTTCTGACCGCCCTCCATAACAGAACTTAATTTCATCACATTCAAAATGCGTTGTATACGAACGAAGACATTATTAAGTTATTTACGCTTAATCTGTTTGTTCAGCTTAAGTTAGTAAATCAAAAAATTTAAAGTTATTATTGACCTCACCTAATTTTGACGGCGATGGCTAGCCTCACACATGGTCATCAGGATTATGTGATCTAGTTAATTCATTATCTATATCATATTTTTTTACTTACACACCTTTGAAAATTGTTGACTAAAAATTCGACCGATCGTCGTCATATTATCGTAAAACCAAAAGTACAAATAACGAATTTTTCGAATTTTTGATTTAGCCGCTAAACTAAACAAAAAATTACCATAATCATTAAGAGTGTAGGCGTTAAGTGTAAGCACATTTTATGTTTATCTCGAATAATCGTTGACATTTTATTAGATTTTGGTTGTTTATAAATTAAAAAAAAAAAAAAAAAAAAATATTATATGACATTTATGAGTTTGGTTGCTTTAATATTCAAATCAAATAAAAACTTGATGGTTTCATTTTTGAATAAATTTCGTTTACTATATAGACATTTTGAAACGAAATTAACATGTGAGTGGGGCAGACGACAGTCCATATTCAAAAGGGTAATATAAATTAAATCAAATTTGACACGAAATGCTAAAAATAAAGTCTGAGTAAATTATTGGAAGTTTTTAAAAGCATAAAAAATCTTGCTTAAAATTATCCATGCCCCCTCAAAATACATGTACACCATAGTAGGAAAGAACTGTTTGTGCTATTTGCCTCGAGCATGCTTTTCTTATTGTTCTATAGATAACTCGAATAATACAAGTCATTCTCTTCCCCGTGGAGCCATTGTCATCGACAGTAGCTCTCATTGCAAAAACCGTTACAACAGCCGTTTAGGATTACATAGCAGAAAAGATCCAAGGTATCAAAAAGCTCGTCACTCCCTAAAATAAGTGTTCATTACACTAAAATTGCATCTTGGCCTCTAAAACCTGCAATCATATGATATTTTGTTTAGAACTCTGTGATTTTGAGACCAACGGAAGACGAAAATTGGACAAGTGGATCAGTAGTATTTTAACACCATTGCCATTCACTCCAATATCTTCTAAGTAACATCTTTATATGCCAGAACCTGGTTGGACTAGACTGCTAGAGTATCGGAAACAGATCATCCTCTTATCGTCCTCCAGAGATATCTGCTTGTTTTAAATCTTTTTACAGCATTGTGACGTCACAATGCTGCATAAATGTTGAAAACATGCAGATAACAAGCAGATGAAAATAAACAGATAAATGCAGTACTGCATAACAGTAATTTTACAGAAATGTCCGTATTTTTCAGATATTCCCAGACATCACAAATCAAATCAAAAAGTATTTCGATAGATTTAATCATAGCTTTGCTGGAAATCCAAGAACACCTGACATACATCGCGAGATGTTTCATAATATTTAGAAAGAATCATCCAAAGGGAAAAAACTGAACAGCGGAAAGCTGTGCTGCATTTTCGCCAGCTTCCATAAAGTATTATAATAAAACCAAAAACGAAGTCGACGTAATAGATACAATGTTGGGAGAGCACTCAATAAAACGAAGAACATTACAGTGGCTTCTGGCGTTTTCCTACAATATGACTGACGTCACTGTTTTAGCATAACTCAATACTATATATTACGAACATAACTCACAGTTCAGAAGAAAGGATCAACGAAGAAAGTTCCTGAAAGATTTTGCCAATCAGGTATGTAACCCTTCAATCGAAGCTCGTAGTACAAAGCCCATTGTGATGAGAAAATATTGTCTGCGAGCTTCAAAAGAAATCGTGCTTGTATATCATCTCAATATTCTTAATTCAATATTCTTGTTTATCAATTATTGTATCACCCGAAGCAGGAGCTGGCCCTCGAGTACCTCATGGTAATCGTGGAGTTTCGCGTTTTGTAGGTAGTTGCTATTTCCGCAAGAGCTTAAGTGGAAACAACGCAAAACTTATGACAACGTGCAAAACTTGTGAAGATTAAAAACTATATAAAAACCATTCATATTATATAAGGATATTTTTATCCTTTTATATAATTTAACAGAAATATTTTAAATTTTTTTAAAACCGGAAATTTTATTGCGTCATATTAATGTCACGGAGGCAAATTACTTGGGAGCATTGACCAAATTGAAGGAGCGATATAATCAAAAACGTCCGATAATCTACTCATTTATCCGAACCTTCGAGGAGCAACCAGCAATTCATACATCAAGTGCAACAAATATTAGGAGAATCATGGATACCTCAGACGAAGTCATACGAGGTATTAAGGTGCTTGGTGAAAGTGCCGAAACAAGATACTCATGGTTAATTTTTCTGGTATTAAACAAATTGAATGACAAGTCAAAGGTATAATAAGCGGAAACTACGGCCGACACTGACAATCCGACATTTACCGAATTTCTCAAATTCCTTACCAGACGAACCGACACACTAGAATCTCTCACGATTCCACCAAGACGGTTCAATCCTAGAGAAACCGTGTCAAGCCACGTTGTAGCTAAAAGTACAATATATAATTATGCAATGTGAAAAGGTGAACAGTCACTGTTTAGAATTTAACAAACTAGATGTTAAGGGCAGACAAGAATGGGCAAAAACAAACCAAAGATGCTTTAATTGTTTGAGCCTTAAGCATCCCGTGTTTTAATCACAAACATCTTAATCTATTATACACAAAGTGGAGAAAATCACGGATCAAGTTGTCACGTACCACACAAAGGAAAATAATTCTTTTGTTGGCTGTTCTCAAATCAATTCATCTCACACTATCTTAACAGCTGCAATCATTAAGATTTTTGGTCAATTCGGTAACACCAACTCGTGCAGAGCCCTTCTAGACTTAGGGTCACAGGTGAGTTTCATCACTGAATCATGCTCCCAACGTTTAAATCTAATAAGAAGTAACGCGAGGTTCTCCATCAGCAGCTTAGGCGACGTCAAGGTAATACTTACAAAAGGAATTGTCACATTTTAAGTAAAAATTGAAAGCGGAAACGACTAATTCATCAAAACATTAGTACTGCCAAAGATTACCATAAAGTTACCATACCTCTATCACGAGAACCTCAATATGGAAAACTTCAACGGAATCAAGCTTGCTGATCCCTTTTTTCATCGTTTCACCAATATTGATATATTAATCGGAGCTCACTACTTTTTCGACCTCCTGGACTAATACTGGACTAAGACTTCAAAAAACAGTGTTTGGGTGGATGGCTTCTGACGGAAATCGAAAATATCATTGAAGGAGATGTCATTGCATTCATATCTTTCATATCTTTCACTTCCAATACATCGAACATTCAAATTCACGGGTTCTGTGATGCCAGTCAACAGGCCTACGCAGCTGTTTACTGTTAGACTGACTCCAAAATCATTTTAGATTAACTTGAAAGTCATCCCAGGCGTTGGAACACGTTCGTCGGAAATCGCACTGCTGAAATACTAAATTTATAGGCACGTCAACATTGGAGACATGTCCAATCGCGTGACAATTCAGCTGATTGTGCATCGCGAGGCCTGTTGCCAACTGAAATTAAATCCCATAAATTATGGTGGACCAAGTTGGATCACCCAGCCAGCTGACTGTTGGCCAGTTCAGCAATCTGAGTACGGGTATAAAGATGAAGAGATCAACAATCTGTTAACATTAACCAGCACCGTTCAAAACACAAATGAATGGTTCGAAAACTTACTCTTTCGATATTCGTCCTTTGAAAGGCTTAAAAGAATTTTGATCCTCATTTATCGGTATATCAAAAATCCTGAAAGGTCAAAAGCGACTAGACTAAGTGGAATCCATCTAACCAGGGAGGGAGTAATCAATGCCGTCTTAAGTTACTTCACCCATTTATCGATGACAGCGGAATCATTCGCGTCGAAGGAAGTCTAGAAAACAGTGTAGTTCCATTTTCAACGGAACATCCAATTATTATTCCTGCCAAATCACCAATCACAGCGCTAGTTCTGAAAGACATACACAGGGTACATGCTGGTGCTTAATTGTCCCTTGCAATTTCGAGACAACAAGTTTGGATACCCGGAGGAAAACGCTTAGCAAATAAGTTATCAACAGATGTATTATCTGCACAAAGTATAAGGTGCAAACCTTAATATCAATTAATGGGAAATTTACCACGTTGCCGAGTCGAATTCGTCAGACCATCAATCCATCTGGTAAAAGGGTGTGGCCAAAAAACCTACAAGGCCTATATTTGTATATTCATATGCCTCAGTATGAAGGCGATTCACTTAGAGCTTGTTACGGACATGACAAGCGAAGCATTTCTAGGTAGTCTAAAAATATTTATAGTACGGCGAGGAATTTGCCAAAAGATATATAGCGATAACGGGTCCAATTTCATCAACTCAAATAATCAGTTAACCAGCGAATTCAATTAACTAATAAAACAATCTACTAATATTTCCAATTATTCTTCCAGATAATATAACCTGGCAATTCAATCCACCTAGTGCCCCGCACTTTGGTGTCATTTGGGATGCTGCTGTGAAATCCACAATTTTAACAATGGAGGAAATGAACACTCTGTTAGCGGAAATCGAAGCAATCGTAAATTCACGATCATGCAGATGACATTGATGTACTTATGCCATTTCATTTTATATTTGGTCATGCAGCTACAAAAGTACCAGAACTTGACATCAAACATCTCAAGGAATCACATTTATTACGATGGAAGCTAATGCAACAGCGCTCGCAACATTTCTGGAAAAATGGAGCATAGAGTACCTGACGTCATTGCAAGAGCGAATCAAACGGCAATTAAAACGCAAAGAACTTCAACTCAATGATATCTTAGTCGTCATTGATAAGAACCTATAACCAAATCAATGGATTTTGGGAAGGAATATTGCTAACCACCCAGAAATCGATGGAATAATCAGAGCACTGGAGATTGTTTAGGTCATCATTCGAAGTTATTCCATCGTTAACGCCTTTGCTCTAAGCATTGCCGCAATAGTCCTATTATAACATTCGCTCTGTCCGTTAGATATAGGCGACACTGTAGAATTCATTATATATTTTATTGCATTGTCTTTACAATAATGGTTCAAGATCACTACTCTGTAATCTTACAGAGTATATAGAAATAATTATTTTGTATAGCCATAAGATTATTAGATCATCGATATTTATCGATCGATAAAATTTACCAACACCGGGCTTAACAATTCCATAAAATTCAACAAAACTGTTTTCTTTCTCTTATCAGTTATTTCCCATGGTCTCGAACGCATATATAATTTTTATTAAGATAATCATAAGAAACTACGTATAATGATAACAGACGAGAAAAAAATAAAAACTATTTACTATTTATTTTAATCACCTTGAGTACACTAAATAAACAGCCAATTTAAAAAAAAAAAAAACATTTGCACGATTAACTGTATAAACACACCCGCGCGACTTATCAGTCATATAGGTTAGGTACTTGCTTGATTGAAATTCATTTGAATGTAAAATTAGTTGGATGAGTATAGTGTACACTATAAAACTATTTAAATTATTTTATGTTATCACTAAACGTTTTTAGTGATAAGAAACTTGAATGTTTTTAAATAAAAAAAAATAAAATTAATTCCACAACATCGAGGGTGGACATCATAAAAAATGTCGATACATATATAGGTATTTATGATATTTTATGTATGAGATAGAGGATGACTACGAGTTCGTATGCCCGCGATTAAAATTTGATGTTCAGCGTGTGTGGGAATTTGAAAGAATTTAATTTCACAAGGGAATTATAAAAATTTTTCGTGGGATTTTAAAATTTTTATCAAATTTTTTATTTACATTTTACTATCAAAATGTACTGTATTTGTTCACGTGAAATTGAAAAAATAGTTTTTTTTTTGTATATATAGTCATGTCTGTTTAATTCATTTCAGACTACATAAATAATATGATTCTTATTGGAATCGTGGGATACTTGCAGAAAAGTATATGATTTGGTGCGACAATAAACAAGAAATGAAAAAAAATTAAATTTAATGACAAATATTTGCTTTATATACTAAAAAGCTTGTAAGTACATCGATAATTTGAAGATAATAACGTATATTTAGTAATAAATCACGTATCGGTATGTTGATACCATCGCTCGCCGCGTACCTGATGACTTTTATCAAATGCCTTATTTCGCGATCAAAGAAAAATCGATATTTAACGTTATTCTCGATGTTGCGGTGCTTTTACCTAAAAACAGTGGAATTTGCCATAAGACAGATTCTAATATTTCTTATTTTATATATTAACGGCCCCCTGGCGGGGACACTCCTTAATGCCCCGTAAAAGACTTAGAGCATGTTATCTTTAAAATTCCACCACAGCCTTCTTAGTTTGTCGTAGGAGGTGACTACTTGACTTGACGTAGGTTTGCTAGGCTGACTCTTACCGCAACCAAAGAAATATGCATACCGTCCAAAATTGTTCCAGACCCACTCTTATGATAACGGGCGTGCAGTTTAGGATCGTCACGTGGAACGTGCACTCGCCAAGAAACCCAGGACCATTTAATGGCACTAGATCAGCTATGAAAGAGTATCGCTTGAAACTCGTTGCTCTTCATGTGACCCCTATACATTGCTTCCTAATGGTGATGATATCGGCAATCCTGATGTTGGTTTTCTCCTTGGGCCCAAGGATAAAAGTAAATTTTTAGTCAATAATAATGGCAAGACTACGTTTTATAACCGCAGTTTAATGAACTCATCGTACTGAACCATACCTTCAGAATTAAGTCTATCGCCATTCGAGACCAGGATGAAAACCTCCGTGTTAACATCGATTCAGAAGCATTTCTCTGATTTCTCAATGTTCAACAATTGTCAAATGCGCTGTATTTGAAAGTTGTCACATACAGACTGCGGAGAGGTTCATAGGGGTTCATTCTACGAGGAATTAACATTGGCCATGCGGAACCTAAACCGAAACTAATAATTCCGTATTAATTCCGAGCTCTTGATATTCGGAAGAGATACTTTGTAACTATCTTTTTGACCTTGTTCGATTAGTATGGCCAGCGAAGTTATGCCTGATGAATAGAAAGTGGCCACGTTGTACCCTATCCTTAAAAAAAGAAATCATTCCAAATGCGAAAGCTATCGCGGCATAGCTTTCCTTTGCACAGCATAAATTACTGTCTTACATTATATTGTCATGAGAATCACTCCACCGGCGGAGGAAATTTTAGGTGATTACCAAAACGGATTTCGTCTGAATCGGTCACTCATTGATTAAGTTTCTTCGCTGACGATAATTCTTTCTAAATATAATGAGATATCTCGTGACGTACATCAGGTGTTCTTGGTCTTCCAACAATCCTATGACTAAATCCATCGGGATAGCTTATGGTTTGCTTTACGATGTCTAGGAATTACTGACAAATATGTGCGTTTGTGTAAAATGATAGTGAAACAGTCACAATAGTATGTCAAAGTGGAGAATAACCTTTCAGGGCTTTTTAAAATTGGCTCTGGTGAATGGCAAGTAGATGCTCTGGCCTCGATACTCTTTAATCTTATGTTAGAATTTATCTTTGGTAAAAGTGAAGCATCTCAGGACGACATCTTGTACCATCAGTACAAGTTGAATGACACCGAGCAATTGGCGCAGTGGTTAAAGCTGCGGAGTTTGGGACGGGAGATACCGGGTTCGAATCCCAACGAGGGAGGGTTGCAAAGGGGATTTTTCATCACCTGATTACGATCGGTGATGACGATGAACCACTATGACCCCTGTTGGAGTACAGAATCCATGGGCCGAACCATCGTCCATGTCAGTACAGGCTGGCTGGAGCAATGCAATGTGACGATGGATTTAAAATCGAACCTGTATTCGTGCGACCTTGATTTGAAAGCTGGTGACGGCGTAAGGTAGGACGTTAAAAATTAACCGCGAAAGAGTTGGGAGAGCTTCGGCCCCGGAAAAGATTGCAGGGTTCAGACACAAACAAACCAACAATAGATTGAATGACAACGGTGTCAGAAAACTACTGAATCCACTTGTACGATTTTCAGCTTCCGTTGGTCATCAAAATATATGTTCACTTGTTATAGAGACCAAGATGCAATGGATTTTAGTTGTGGTGACAACACTTTTGCAGGAGTGACAAGATTCGATACCTCGGGTCCCTTGTTACTCATAATAATTGTGTGGAAAGGCAAATTAAAGTGAGTCTTGTCACTGGCAACGGTGGTAAGCTTTGCGCCCACTGCTATATTCAAAATAACTTACAAATGCCGACCAGCTGAAGTTATACAAGGTGTTGATCAGACCCGTTGTCATGTATGGGTATGAAAGTTAAACCCTGACGGATGAGTATGAAAGATGATCGAAAGAAATCACCAATTAAACCAGTATAAAGATTATGAACTTGATGAGCATTTCCAATTTACTGCCATCACTGCAATCACATCGTAGACTTGCATAAACGAGAAATGCAACTACGTGAAAATGCAACTACGTGAAAATGCAACAACACAATTGAAACGTAACGTTAAAGAATGCCCGATAGGGGATTCTATAACATCTGAATACGCTTTATCCAAAGAAGATGGTAATTAATGAAAGACCGTAACGGAAGAAGCGAATTAAGCCATAGTTTTAAGCCGTTTAAGTCAGCAGGTCCGGATGGCATTATTCCAGGCGACATTTAACAGATCTCTGATTTACGGTTCCCTGATTTGAGGTGATATTCAAAAGTAGCCTGGAATTATGTCACAATCCAAAAAAATAGACTGAAGTAAAGGTTGTTTTCACATCTAAGGCGGGAAAATGCTCTCACTGCGATCCGAAAGACCTTAGGCCAATTAGCTTATCTTCTTTTTTATTAAAAATTCTGGAGAGACAAAAAGAAGCTTATTTCAGAGACTCGATTGAGCCGTTAAGTTGTCTACACCTCAGCATTTACTGTAAAGGGAAATCGGTGGAATCGGCACTACACTCCCTGATATGCCCTATCGAAAAATCTCTCGAACATAAGGAATTCTCTCTGGTGACTTTTTGTGATATAGAAGGTACCTTTAACAATGTCAAATCTGAGGCGATCAAACAGGCACTCTCAGATTTGATGGTAGATGTATCAATAGGCTGCTGGATTGATCAGATGCTTAGGAGCCGGGTCATTTTGGCTAAAATTGGTGAGGCATCCGTCCGTAGATTTTTTGTGTAGAGGTACACCGCAAGGAGGTGTATTATCCTCCCTTCTATGGAACTAGGTATTAAATGACCTGTTACTAAACCTGGAGGGGAAGGGCTTTAAAGTGTTTGCTTATGCGGATGACGTTGCAATTGGTATTTTTGGTATATATTCAAGTACCCTGAGATGCAGAATGCCCTTGGTATTCTAATCAAATGGACCAATAGTGTTAATCCACTTAAATCCACTTAAAACTGAAGTGGTTATTTTTCCAGGAAGTATAAAATTCCTTTTTTTGATCCACCCACTCTTAATGGAGTTGGTTTGAAAATCACTGACAAAGTAAAATTCTTGTCTCTTATTCTGGACAACAAACTGAATTGAAAGCCTAATATTTTGGAAAGAGTAAAAAAGCTACTGTAGCGCTATACTCCTGTAAAAATGCCATTGGGAAAGGATGAGGGCTTAATCCCCGTATCGTTCACTGGCTTTACATCTCTTTAGTTAAACCTGTTCTAATGTACGAAGTCCCTGTTTTGTGGCCAGCTCTAAGTACTGAGGCTAACCAAAAGTTGTTGATAAAAGTTCAAAGAAATGCCAACTTGTGTATTAGTGGTGCACTTAGAAGCACTTCTACTCAAGCACTGGAGATTCTCTTCTATCTTATCCCTCTTAATATTTCAGCTAAACATATGGTTGCATGTACAGCTGCTAGGGTCATATCAATTTCCCTGTGGACCTGCAATACTAAGGGACACTCGCATATTCTAAATAATAAAAGAATTCCCAAATCAATCGACTATACCATCCCGTCATCCTACCTCGAGGCTAAATTAATAACTTATATTCCTTCCAGAGGGGACTGGGCGAGTGAAGCAGTTATGATGCTCGATACGATTAATTATTTCCCGGATGGCTCGAGGATGGTTGGTAAAGCTGGTCGTGGGATTTTCTCCAAGGAATTAAATCTAAAACTTTCTTTTCGCCTATCTCATCACGGTAGTGTTTTTCAGGCAAAGCTAATTGCAATTAAGAAGGCCATATATATTGAATAAAGTATAATGTAATATCTGTAAGGGATATTGGCATTTTTTACGGACAGTCAGGCTGCAATTAAGGTCCTCCAATCAGGCTTTTCACGTCGAAAGTAGCCCGGAACTGTCTCTTATATCTTAAAAAGATCCACCTTAAGTGGGTGCCAGAACATTTCAACATAACGAAGACACTTAAGCAATATGCTTACCTACTGATTTAAGGACATCAATTAGACTCCAGATTAATTAAACTTTTCCTCACAGGAGCTATATCAGGGAATTATATTCACGTAGAAAACGAGTCAAGTCTTTCATCTGATTGCTGGCCAGTAATAATTAGGCTTAACACTAATTAGACTTAAAAAAAACAGGTTAAGCGCACGGTAACAAAATAATAACAAAACTAATTGGAATCTTTTTCAAACTCTCATACATGAGAAAACTAATCTTCAAGTTTCAAAAAGTAATCCAGCGCAATTAGAAGAATAAAAGTGAGAGAAATGATTAGAAATACAAGAAAAACTCGCAAAAACTGCGGTAAACAAATCGAACATCAGAAGAAAATGCCGATAGGATTAAAAGGCCAAAGCCCAAAAAAGTCTTAATTTACAGGTCCCTCTAATTAAAAACAATCACACCTGGTCTAGAAATTCCAAACAAAATGCAGATCTGCGAATAGCCTTGAGGAGATATTTCAACCACACCCAAAACAAATATCAGAGGAAGATATTACCCAGCTGACGATATTACCCCTTTAAATTGATGAGCAAAGAATAAGAACTATAATCCTGCATAAACTAAATTAAGAAATCCGAAATAAAATCCTACGGTCTACTGTAAATGCACTGTGGTTCAATTTCCATAGCCAACAGTTCAAGTTAAAGGCTCCATACTTTCGCTTTTTGACGAAGCAAAAAGGCTTTTACTTTGAACTTAATGTCTGAAAAAAACTCATCGAGTTTGGTTCTATAAAGCTGAGCATCGTAGAAAATGCGGCCATCGCCACCATATGCAACAATTTTCATCGAAAGCAGAAGATCTCAAATGGTTCACAGGTTATCCAATATGAAGACATCATCACATTAGTCAAAACGCTTCATCTACTCAATTTGGCGTCACATAGCTTAGCTTTATAGCACTAGAATGGGAGCGATCAAACCTAGCGATCAATAATGCTAAACGAAATCAAAATTCAAATTGCCGTATAGCCATCGCTGATCTCGAATTCCATTCTTATCAATAATTTGCTGAGGAAAATGACTTATCAATATGTAACTGGCACTAGTTTTAAGGCCAAACCAGAATGCCAATTGATGAGAGATTTAACTTATACCAAGTGGAACTAGAACGAGCATTTACCATGGTTGGCATTTATTTTGCAGGACCCCTATTAATTCACCTTATGAAGAGATGGGGCTAGGACACTTATTAGGCCTACATGTGTTTATTCGATTGTTTAAGCACAAAGGCCGCAGAACTCGTAGGAGATCTAACGAGTGACATATTCATTGCTTCTCAGGAACAATTTAAAGCTCGTCGTGGAAAATGGTAGAACATTCACAGTGACAATGACACCAAAATCAAATGACTGCAATCTTTAATCGTTATAAAAAGTAATAGTCAAATCTCTCATTTACTTTCTCAGAATGCCATCATATGGCATTTTAGCCCACCAAGTGCGCCACATTCAGGGGGAATCTGAAAATCGGAAGTCTGGTCAGCTAAGTTCCATATCTCAAACGCGTTATGGGAGACTCCATACTAACATTAGATAGAAATGATAACACAGCTGGCAGAGATAGAAAGCATTCTGAATTTAAACCCCTCTGTGTTCTTTCTGTGGACGATATAGATGCGTTGACACCGGCATATTCAACTAACAATGAAACTTCCAGAATACGACTTAACGCATCTTAAGCCATTGCATTTGTCAAGGTGGGAAATGGTATAATTTATGTGCCAACATTTCTGGAAAAATTGGAATAGTGAATATCTATATATAACTTCATTGCCAACGCATCAAATGACAGAATGTAAAACTACATTAAACCTGAATGACATAGTGGCAACTAAAGAAGACAACACGCCAATAAACAAATAGCTTCTTGGATAAAAAAATTCAGCTGTATCCCGGATCGCAAGAGTGGTTAGCAAAAAACATAAAATGGAAATTTAAAAAGGGCTTTGGCCAAAATAGTATTACTACTATACTAGAGAAGAGCCTGTCTCGGAAATGTAACAATTAACTGGTTTTCCAATAAGAGGTTTCATTTTGATATTTAAAAAAAATGAGTATTTTTTAAAAGACATCACAGTTCATACAATGAATGTTTATTTCATTGTAAAGAGGAAGGTATGTCATTAACATTTAAAAACGATATCATCCAAATAGTTGTCACGGCTACGCTTGCAGCACCATATCCTTTTCATGAAATTTTCCATGACCAATTCGCGCATATGCGGTTGTATGTCTTCGATAACTTCACGAATTCCATCTTTAAGGTCTTGAATCGAATGTGGAGTATTTACGTAGACCTTATCTTTCACGTGGCTCCAAATAAAAAAGTCTAAAGGTGTTAAATCATACGATCTCAGTTACCAATTGTGATCACCTCTTCGAGAAGTAAAAGAGTCAGGAAACTTTTCTTGCAAAATTGCGATTGTTTCATTGCTTATGCGGCACGTAGCGCTGTCTTGCTAAAAATTAACGTCGTCTACATCAATATCTTCCAATTCCGGTCATAAAAAATCATTAATCATAGCTCGGTAGCGCAATCCATTCACCGTAACAGTTGCACCAAATTTTAACAATTTCAATCCGTTGTTGAAGCGTGTATCGTACCATTTTTACTAATGGCATAGTTTTTACTTGTCAAATGTCAAAAGATGACAGCTTCAAAATTGGCAGCTGGCCAAATAGCAGGCTATTCAACATGAAACTTCTTATTGGGTAACCCTATACATTTAGTCCGTATGATTTAATTAGCAATCCAGTTTACCCCAATTCAATAGAGGTGATTGGTACCTTTTACCTAATACAGCCAATCGAAATGATTAAAAAAGAAAACGGATGCTACAGTTTACGACGATCTATTAAAATTTCGTAATCAATGTACCCAACAATACGATCAAATCAAATCAACAAAAAATATAAATTAAAAAAAATTTAGCACTGTAAATAAATTAATTATATCCGAATTAATGCATGTTTCCGTTTCATTTAATTTACATCTGTTTATTTAAATAAAACTCGTATGCTTCAAATGCCTGAAATTATGAAGTTCCATTCATTTATAGATTCATAATAAGAAAACAAAAATTACAGAGACCCAAGAACTGAATTAATCATACAATTTATCATAATTATCTCTTCACAACAATCTACCATCCACCTTACATTGCCTCGTAATTTTGTACCATCCGTAAAACGAAAATTGGCAAAGAAACCATCAAGCGTACAAGACACAAAGGAAAAATCGCGAATTGGTACACAACAGACGATAATTTCATCAATACAAACATTACCTTACCGTACGTTTCTTAATTTTTTTTTTCAAATTTTTATATGAATTAAACCCACAAAAAAAATCTACCATCATCATCTACCTTACAATGGTATATAACATATATAAATCTTACCACGGTTTAATTAGTAAGAGAGTATATGTCTTAGAATTAGTGGTCGATACAAGTCTAAGAAAATTTCATTCAATTTTTTTTTTATGAATAAAAAGATAGAATTAAGAATCGGAAATACGTTTTACCTTTAGGGCAAGTCGTGACTTTAAGAAGGAAATAATAACAAACATAATAATGGTAATAATATCATTAAGAAGAAACTATAAAAATATAACGCGAAGAGGAAACACCGAATATGCGATGAAGCTGTGCTGTAGTGTGTTCAGGTTGAATGATTTTTTATTTATTTTTTTACGATTTTGGTTTTTTGTTCAATGAATTGATTGCAAATTAATTGAACAGTGTACGCTCCAATTATTTGCACATGTTTATATTGTACGCGATTTCTTATGTTCCACTATATATAATTAGATAATTAATTTCGTGACGTTTTTGAATGTAAGTTTGCAGATCGAAGAGGTCCAGGTAAAAATCACGTATCATGTGGCACGTACCTTAACGAAATATCCACGCGTACACATTTACAAATAGTTGATGGCAAAATCTGAGCTAATTAAAGTGGTTGCAGTTCGAAATATATCGTTTTCGAGTCCCAATAAAGAGGGAAAGAAAATGAGGAAAGAAATGTTTTCAGACAAATGGATTCCAACATGTTAAAAACTTTGCCATTATGACATATATTTTCATGGTGAAAACTGGGAAACTGAGTTCTTTTAAGTACAACCAAATGATCAATGGAAACCTTCGCTCCTTTATTAACTCACTCAAAATGTTAGCTGCCCTCTGCGGTAGAGGGCGATAATTTTAAACGCGTACCGTTGACATTTATATCAAGTATTTCAGCAGAAACCACTCTATTGAGACTATTAATGTCATCCAGCAAACTTTTAAGACTCGAAGGACTCAATATGGTATATCTGCTGCTGTCCACCTTCCATCAAGTTTTTCTTGATTTCAGACCAGCATCACAAAATTTTTATTTTATATTTTGGGGTGAAACTACAAAGAACATGATAAAATAATATAAGGACTTCAGAAAGAACATTCATGTTTTCGGCTTGACCAGCAATGTAATCGAGAAGTGCTTGATATTTTTTAGCATTGAAGTTTGATTAATTGAATGCCAAACAGGTTAATCGTTGGGCTTCTAATTGAGTATAGCTGTCAACAATATACTGCTGAGTTTATTTTCCTGCAAGGAATTTTGCCTGAAATTAATTTGGACGATCATGAAGCATTGCGCTGATTTTTTTAAGATTTGAAGCATTTGTATGATGTGACATTGTCTGAACTTCTGGATAGGTTATACTAAGAACCAGTTTGGCGTCCATCGAAATTGTGTTCCTCAGCATGGTTCAAGATTTCCAGAAATTATTTATTTAAAACAATTTTGTCATATCTTTCTGGAGGCCAAAGATGATTTGAATTTGCATGTCGAACTGCATTTGGAATAGAACTTACAACTGCATCTGAATATAAAATGTTTGCTCACCATCATTGTTTACCAACGCAACATTGCCGTCGTTGACTATTGACAGATTATAGCATCGTTGATCATCTCTAAATTCTCGAATAAACGTCAAATTAGGTTAAACACACGTTAGGCGATTCTTATCACGTTGGTCTCCAGCTATTTAATCTTGAACACGATATAACTTCAGATTTAACTTGAGATACTTGAACAAGCTTGATTTAAAAAAAAACTTGTGTTCCATGAGGCAATGTACTATTTAATGATCTGATATTTTCGCAAAAATTCTTATAATGCTGACTTTTTGGATTCATAAGGACGACACACGTCTATACAAGGAAACTTAAATTTGTCATGTCTGCAACAACTGAGGTACGATGCTTTTTACGATATTTCAGCTCGGAAATGATATGCCTTAGAATAAAAATATTTACAGTCCATTTTGCCGCAATAATGTTAGGGAATAATCATTTACATTTTTGATTTTCAAGTGCGGTGATGAAGCCATTTATCATTAATGAATTTGAGCTGACTAAATAGTCAAAATTATTTCTAGTTGTCCCATTGAACTTAAAGATATCTCCAAAAGTAGGTTCTGTAGAGAATAACTAGTTGTTCCAACATTTATTATGTAGCAAATGTGTTAAGCTACTTCTCACTATAGAAACCATTAAACATCTTTTGGAATTAGAATTAAAATACAAAAAAAATATTTCAAGATCTACTAAAATTGAAATATATAGATAACGACTGATAAAGACAGAACTTTAAAAAAAGGATAGCATTAAATTAAGTAAGATCAAAATAGTATACATCAGCTAAAAAAAATGTTAAGTTATTTTTTAACATTAGCACTTCACTTAAGTTATATTTAATTAAAAGCTCTAGTCATCAGTATAAAAAATGCTATAAAATATTTATACATTTCTACAAGAAAAATCCAAAACCATTATAGCAAAGTGGTTAGCCTTTATAAATTTACAAATATGGATGAAATGTAAAAAATAGAAATTAATGGCCCGATTGAGATTAATGATACCTTAATCAAAAGCTCCGGTCATCAGTGTAAATACTGCTATAAAATATTTATACATTTCTATAAAAAAAATTAGCAAAGGGGTTGTAGTATTATATATATTTTAACTATTTTATAAGTTTTTATTTCATTTACAAATTAATTTTAATTCAATTTGCAATTTAATTATTTTATTTCACATATTAAATTTGTTTTTATTGATTCACAATTTAATTTCGACTTAATTCACAATTCGATTTTCCTCATTTTAAATTTCACCAATTTTATGAATTTAATTAGTTTACAAATAAATTTAGTTTTTTTCTTACATCTCCTAAGCACCATGTATCTTACCGGTATCTTACCGGTAGAAAACGAAGTGTTGTATCCAAAAAAAAATATGTGATGTCCGTAGTACTTAAATTGAAAGATAAAGATGCCGTGCCGTGATTGGTTCAACCCATGCACGTGACCATCTACGCCAAATATATGACAACACTATAAAGTCCTGACCCAAACTATAATGTAATATGCTTAGTGTGTCTAGTGGTTTATAGATGTCATTGCAAATGATATGAATGGCATATTTTTAAATCGTCATTAAAATGATTTTTAGTGCGTGAACAAATAATGAAATTAATTATTTGTTGTGACGCTACAGGACTCCCCCACAAGTGAATCTCCAATAACTTTAATTAATTGCAATACGGACTGTCTTGAATTGACGATTCACTGACTTAAGTTCAGGTGACTTGGTTTGATTCTTTCCATTAATCAACACGATAAATTGTTTTCGAAGGCAACGTATTATCGTGTATGGGCCTTCGTAAGGTGGAAAAAGTTCGATTCGAACTTTGTCTGTTCTAATAAAAACCAAATCATAGTTTGAAAGTGATTTTGGACCAAAAATGCCATCTTGTTTACTTTGACGAGTTACCGGTGGTATCAGGTTTTGCATTGTTTTACGCAACTGATTGATAACTGTGTCGCTAGTTGGTAGAGTTACAGAGGGTTTTCGACGAAGAATTCACCGGGTAGCTTAATCGATTGACCTTAAACTAATTCCGCAGGTGGCCACTTTAAAACTTCCTTTACTGTAGCTCGGATTCCTAATAGTATAATTAGTATTTCCGAACTCCAATTTATTGAATTACCTCGAGCTTATAAGAGAAGCCTTGAGTTGGCGGTGAAATCTTTCAACCATGCCATTCGACTGTGGCTGATAAGCCGTAGTACGTATTTGATGTGATCCGAGGATTCAAATTGGGACCACTGATCATTCGTTATGTGAAGAGGTATGCCAAATCGTGATACATAATTGTTAACAAATATAATAGCTACGGTTGCAGTTGACATATTAGTCATGCAATATGCTTCTGGCCATCGTATGAAACGATCGACACTTGTTAATTAATATGAATACCTATTTGATGGAGGTAGCGGTCCCACAATATATATATATATATATATATATATATATATATATATATATATATATATATATATATATATATATATATATATATATATATATATATATATATATATATATATATATATATATATATATATATATATATATATATATATATATATATATATATATATATATATATGTATATGCTCGAAACGGCTAGATGGGATTTGGAATTGTCCATGGGCTGATTAAGTATGCCTTTGAACTTTGGCTCATTGACAAGATACACAGGATTGAGCCCAGTGGTTTATATCCTGGTTTATCTTAGGCCAGAAATTTCGAGCTGAAATTATTTTACGTGTAGCCCGAACACCCTTTGACGTTTCGCAGTAAATTTCTAAACCTGCTAGCTTGAAAAGTTCAAGTTTTATGCTTAGGTTAGAGAGCGCTTGGAACCAGAAAATAAATTCTGAAGTTCTGAGTCTGATTTCTGGCTGTCATGATAGCATTGTAGTCGAAGTATGGTTCGACTGTGGTGACTGTGGCGTGTAAGTGCTGAATGTCCATTGTAAATTGACTAATGTAATCCAAATGGCGAGATAGCGGCGGATTACGTTCAGTTTTAGACTGAATTGCTCGTGTCAGAGGTTTATGGTCTGTATATACACAATGAATCCATGACCTTCGACAAAATACCTAAAATGTCTAATAGCTAGGTAAATTGCAAGTAACTCCCGATCAAATGTTGAATATTTCCTTTCAGCATCCGAAAGTTTTTTTGAGAAAAATTCCAAGGGCTTCCAACAAGAATCTATGTACTGTTGAAGTACAGCTCCGACCGCCGTATTCGACGCGTCAGAAGTCACACCAAGCTTTGAATCGCTTTTTGGGTGCTGGAGCATCGTTATATTTATCAATTCAGCTTTTATCGATATGAATGTTTCTTGGCAATTGCCTGGCCAACTAAATTTAGCAGTAAATTGGGTTTACGTGATAATACGGCCAATTGAGTGTGAATAGGATCGAGCATCTCAGCTAATTTTGGTATAAACCTATGATAGTAATTTATCATTCCAACAAAATGTTGTATTTGTTTTGTGGTTGCTGGAGCTGGAATTCCCTAATGGCATTAATTCGTTCTTCTGACGGCAAAATACCATTAGGTGTAATTTTATGGTTATGGAAATCGAGTGACTGTACTCCGAACATGCATTTTGCAATGTTAATATGGACTTCAAACTCGGTTAGTCTATGAAATAATTTTTCCAAATGCAGTTTATGCTGTTCCGCAGTTTCTAAAGCTACCAGAATATCGTCGATGTATGCGAAGACAAAATCTTAGTCTCATACTACAGTGTTCATGAATCGCTAAAACGTTTGAGCAGCGTTGCGAATGCCAAATGGCATTCGAGTAAACTCGAATAGGTCAAACGATGTTGTAATTGCCGTTTTATGAACGGCCTCTGGTGCTATGGGGATTAAATGGTACGCTCTGATTAGATCTATTTTTGAAAAAATTGTACAACCATGCAATTGCATGTTGGAATTCTGAATCGGATAACGATCTGATGTCGTAACCATATTTAATCTACGATAACCCCCACATGCTCTCCAGTCATTGTCTCTTTTCTTCACCATGTAAAGTGGACAAGAATATGGAGATGCCGATGGTTGACAAATTCCAATTTTAACCGCATGTGTTGAAATTGCGTTTTAGCGGCTTTATGTCGACAAGGATCTAATCTGCGTGGTCGCGACACCGGCAAGTGGCCAGATGTGACGATATGATGTATCACGCTGTGTTGTACTGGCAATTTATAATTTGGTTCTGCTATTAATGATGGAAATCTATTAATCATCGTGCCTTACCCTTTGTTGATTGGGAAATGAATGGGTGTTGGTGTATTAATCTTAACCATCATTGCGATAATTGCCATCTTTGTATGTGATTCAACTAGCTGTTTCCTTTTTAAATCAACAAGCAAACCAAATTTGGTTAAGAAATCGGCACCTAATATCGGACGATTCACAGCAGCTAATATAAAAGCGTTTGAGTCCGATATCCACATTTAGCAATTTAGTACCATATGTGTGGATGTTCTGTCATTTGCGGCCATTAAAATTAGATCTTTATTGCGATTTAGGCTAGAATATAAGAATTTGAATACATTGTGCAGGAATAACCGACAGGGCAGCGCCAGTGTCGACTAAATCAGTTATCAAAAGCTCTAGTCATCAGTATTAATTTACTGCTATAAAATATTTATATATTTCTGTCAAAACAAAATATCCATTGATTTGTAAGTTTCAGGCCAAAACTAATCCAATTTATCAGCCTACGGCTTGGAGAAATTAGCCCATTGTTAGATTTTTTTGGAGAAATATCACAGATTACAGAAAAATGGTTGCAATCTGGAATCGCAGTTAAAATATTGCAGAACACAGAGCACTTCCTTATAAATGAGATTGTCTTGTGCTAATAGTAGTTTGAATATTGGCTACCGAGAAAATGGACCAATTCTGTCATTACCTTTTCTTTCTCTCCACAACAATATTAGACATTTTGGCACACTATAACAATATTGGCACACTTGGAGTTTTATTTGTGTCGTTTATTTGTTGCGGCCATGTATTTTCTTCATTTGGTAGTTTGCACTTTATTGTGGCAATACGAACGAAGCCATCTGAGCAAGTATGCAGATCCTGTACTATTCTCATTTTTAAACGAGCCGGTGACAGTGCTTCCTCCTTTATCAAAACAACATCCCCTACAGCTAAATTAGGCTGAACTTATTTCATGCATTGTTATAACTGCTGTAGGTAGTCTCTTGACTATCTTTTCCAAAACTCGTGTACAATAATGTATTAGATACCAGCGAGTTCTGAGCGCGTAAATATCATCATTACTGATCATATGATCATCTATGCTGTCTCACCTATGACCCTCTTCATATGAGTCTTCACCGACTTTACCCCTGCTTCCCATATACCACCAAAGTGTGGAGCACCAGGGGTTCTAGAATATCTTGTTCTAGAGTTGCAATCTTCTTGCTTTGTGGTTTCAGTATTCGTTCCGCACCAACAAAATTGGTCCCAATATCCGAATAGATATATGTACATAATCCCCTGCGTGACGTGAATCTGTGGTAAACTGCTATAAATACATCTGTTGCTAAGCCGCTGACTACTTCTACATGTATGGCCTTAGTAGTCATGCACGCAAATACCGCAAGGTATTCTTTATACGTCATGTGTCCTCTTCCTACCTTGTCCTTAAGTAGAATTGCTCAAGCGTTATCAATACCTACGTTGCTGAACGGTCGTGATGGAGTTATTCTGCAGGCCGGCAAGTCACCTATTATAGTTGTTTGAGGGTTGTTTGCTTAGATGATTCAGAATTTATTGCGAACATTTACCAATGTTATTTGTATGCCCCCATGAAGTGTTGTAGTCAAAGTGCCCTTTGGCAGTACACAAATATACGCTTCAACTTATGAATGTTTCAAAATGTATCAATTAACTCATGTAGCGTGCTAGCTTTGACTCCAGCGGTCATTGTGAGACAAATGACATCTTCTGTATTTTCTTGGCCGTGGTCACCTTATGTTTCCGCACTCTTTTATGAGGGTATTGATGGCCAAGCGTCTGATTTTTCCTGCAAACTTTTCCGTCTACCAAATCGAGCTTGGTGACGTGGCGGTAGACGCTGCCAATCTTCTTGTTGCTAAATCAACTGGATTTTTATTTATTGCCACGTAATTCCATTGCAGCTGAGGTAAATTATCTTTAATCTGAGATACTCGATAATAATAAATGTTTCTAGTTTTGTGACGTTAGTTCTCAGCCAGCTTAAAACTATGATGGAGTCCGTTCAAGCAAACATCTTTACTTCTGGGAAGTTCATGGTGTTTTTGGCATACCCTAGAAGCCGGGATAACCGATGCGCTGCATTTAGTTCCAGCGTTATAACTATCAGTTTTGTTTTGATTGGGGCAACTCTAGTTTTTGCTACCAGCAAACTGGTTGTTACTTGCTCGAATGTATTCGTGCTTCGTAAATAAACCACTGCTGCATTTGCTTGTTGCGAAGCATCAGCGAATCCATGTAATTCTATTTTTTGCGCTGACACTATTTTACTTTTTTCCTCTAATTCGATCTAATATTTTTTCCATTTTTGTTCAGTTGCTTCTGGTAGCTTGTCATCTCACTGTATATCAGCTGTCCAGGTTTCCTGCATTAAAAGCTTGGCGCTAACCAGCCGACAGGACCAAATAATTTTGACGAGTCGGACAATATTAGACGTTTTGTTGGTTCCTCATTAGAAAGATTTAACCTGGTCATGTCAAATTCAAAGGTGTCATCTTCAGGATTGAAGAGAATTCCTAGTGTTTTTATGATGTGGTTGATTTTTAGATTAACCATCTCTTTTGCTCGGAGGTGGTCAGGAACATTTCTTACAATTTCAGCTGGATTTGATGCCCATTTCTACCAATTGCATTAATGTTCTTGCAGTGAGAAACGTCACTGCTGTTGTACCATAGGTAACTTGTTTTAGTTTGTATTCTCTTATTGGTTGTGACGGATTCTTCCGCCATAGTATTCGTTGTAGGTTTTGGGGACTATGATGCATCCAGATTTGCCGAAACATTTTTTCCGCATCTGCTGTTATCACGAATTTGTGTGTTCACCACCTCAGGATGATGTCAATTTGGTCACTTTGAATTTTGAGACCCTTCATCATTATGTCGTTTAAAGATAGTCCTGAAGTGATTTTGATCTAGGCATCAAATTCTATACTCTCGGTTTGTGGTAGTACTTTCGTGGTTGATCACTCCATGATGTGGTATGTAGTATATCGAACTGTCACTTGGCTGATCATTAACTACTTGCATGTGGCCTTGTGCTAGTTAATCTTCCATGAATTTGTGATATTATTTGGCGAATGGTTTATTTCTGAGAAATTTTTTTTCATTCTGTAGTAATCGTGATACTGCTTTCACATGCTTTAAATGTTTCCATTTGTTGGTGTAGAAGTCGATGTCTGGAAAATTGTCAGTTAATTTTTTAAACACCAATGCCTCAAATTTAATCTCAAAGGGACTGTCATGCCTTGAGGATAAAGTTAGTTCGACCTTGTGACTGCACATTCCGGCTTCCTTTCCTCCCATTTCTGATGTTTTGGTGTTTACTTGTTTTTGTCTCGCCTTAAGCAAATTTGCCGCATTTATTGAGATGAATGATGCTTGGGAGCCTAAGTCAGTTAATGCTCTGAAGAGCATGAATTTACCTTTACTTGGTATTAATGCATTTAGAGCTGTGGGTATTATCACCGAACCCGATTGCGTTGTTAAATAATTTTAAGATATCTGCTGTTTATCTGCTTTGGAATCGATGTGCAGTCCTGTGTTATGTTTCCCATAAGGCATCTAGTACATTGGTTTTTCTGCTTGCAAACATATGTCTCATGTTCTGCTGATAAACAGTTTCTGCACAATTTATGAAGCATCGCAATTTGCGATCTTTCGCTAGAATTTAGTTTCTTAAATCCTCCACATTCATTAATTTTATGTCCACCTCTGCAGTAGACACAGATGCTTGTTGTTGTTAAAAAGGTTCGTTTAGTTATTTTACCTTTGTTTTCTCGTGTCGAGTTTGTTGGTGTCATTATTAGCCTTTGCTTGCCATTGGCCTCTAATGATGTGAATCTTCCTTCCAGAATTTCATAAATTGTTGTCTAGAGTTCTCTTGGACTTTCTAAAGATATTTCATAGAGTCGCCTTTACTCGTTGTCCAATTTTTTGGGAACGGCAAATATTATTATTGAGTTCCACAATTCAACATGTGTCCTTACGTTACGTATTCCGTACAAACATTCAGTTGTTGTGTCGTGAAGATTTCATAGTGCTGCTGCAAATTCTTTGTTTATGGGTGTTTGGCTTAGCAACGTATTTAAATATGTTGAAATCAGCAGTCTTCTGTTGTTGTAACTGTTGTTCATAATTTCCCAAGATGCTTGGTAATTTTCCTCTATTGGATGGAGGTGGTTGATTAATTTGGCCGCAGCACCCTTCAACTGACCCTTTAGGTCGTTAGGATGAGCTTGCTGAACGTTTCACGAAATCCGGTCCACTTCTGGTAATCTCCAGCGACGGTCGAAATTTGATTCGTGGTAGCCGAATATCCGTTGTTTATCTTGTTGGTTTTTCGTTTCCTTCTGTGTTTGTTGTTATTTCAAGGACGATGGGTTGACACTCTCTATCAATTTTTTTTAAATACTCTTCTATAAAGCTTACTTCATTTATTGTTCTTCTTGTTCAGTAATGAGCATGCAAATTCCTCATGGAGATTAGCTATTTGCTCCATCTGTTTTTGCATTGCTCTTTAATTGTTATGTCCGGCTCGAAGGACCACTGTTAATTTAGCCTCAGCTTGAACTAAAATTTACTCTTTTTTCTATATTCCGAGCTTTACCACTTGGTGGGAGCTAATACCGGAATATTTAATTAAAATTATGAGTTAAAGTGAACCTGAACTTGGCTCTTTTTAGATCCTAAGACGAAATCAATGTGCGAGTACATCTTCCTCTTTTGTTCAACCAGAACATATCGATTAATATCTGTTTGGGCAATTTATCATCGATGTCCCGATCATGCTCGGATTTTGCCGCATTGGTTTAATTATGTCTTCATTATTTTTGCGCTTCATTGGTTATTGTTGTTTGAAGGAATTCTCATCCTATTACATTTTTTTCTTTAGTGATATGAACAAGTCATTCACTTAATGATTGAGCCTCTTAAATGGTGACTTTTGTAATATAGCGCTGCGTTTAAATGGATGTACATTATTAAGTCTTAAGCTTTTGGAGAAGCACCACTCTCTATATTATTAGAACCCTGCTTTACTATACAGGGATGCTACGTGTTTACATATGAACGACTACGTTTCCTGTAACCACGCAGCCTAATTGGCATACGCTGATCTACCCTAGCTCTCGTTCCGAATTACTCATCGGAAGGAGTTAATGCCACATTTATATTGCCAGCCGCTTTATAAATGTTTTTAAGAGCTTAACACTCGTAAGACTTGTAATATCAAGTTTGTGACGTGCGTCATGTGATGTCATGATCCTGTGAGTAGAACTAAATTGTAACTGGCACTTAGACTTTCAGTTAATTCATCGTGATTCTTTTAATGTTGCTAGCTCTGAATGTATTACTAGAAAGTTCAACATCGTGTTTACATGGTTAGCTGCGCTTTTATTTTGGTATCGAGCTACCAAAAGTTGGCATCCGGCATTATAATTAACACCTGTGACCTTAAGGTGGCATATAATTCTGTCGACACTTCCGAGCACAGTGTTTTATAGTTGTTGAATTATAAGGATGTCAATTGTTTTCATGAATAATTCTTCTGAAAAAAATTTAAAGGATGCCAATTTCAAGGGATCGCTATAGAAGTGCGAAATTACAATCCGTTTTACTTGAAGAGACTGTTTTTCTGATTCTCTAAGTTTTTTCAGCACCGTGGTGATCCTGAATCTCAGTACCTCAAAGTTATTGATTAACACTGAGTAGTAGTGATCTCAGAAGTAGGGGATTATAGTTTGTTCTCTGGAGTTTAATATTTCCTCATGCAATTCTCGATTTATGTGATCCTGACAACAGGTTGCTGCAGTTTATGTTTAATAGCTATGTAGGCTATGTATGTGTGTAGCTTCGGTCTGGTTTGTGTTTTTATCGCTTATTACATTTTTTTAATACTACCATCGTTTCTTACCGAAACTCGCTGAAACACTAGCCCCAATTCACACCCACTTGGCGGTTCTTCTAAGAAAACTCAAGATAGCCAAGAACGTTTCTTGGCCGGACGAATGCCATCAGCATTCATCACACTCAAAAATGAATTGGGCGAGATCGCTCTATTAGCGCATCTTCTGAACAACGCTTGTTTCAGTACCACCACGGATGCTTCGAGCACTGCTATTGGTGCTGTTCTACAACAATATAATAACTTAAAAACTGTTGGGACCCATTGGGATTCTTCTCGAAGAAACTTTCAAATGCTGAACAAAAATATTCAGCGTTCGACCGGGAATTGCTCGCAATATATCGAGCAGTGAAACATTTTAAATATTTTGTTGAAGGTCAGGATTTCGTCATATACACCTACCACAAACCTTTGACGAAGGCCGTTCAGTCCAAAACTGTGCGTAATCCAAGGCAGTCGAGACACTTGGATTATATAAGCCAATTTACATCTGACATCTGGCATGTATAAGATAAAAACGTCGTCACCAACACACTGTCCCGCACAGCAGACAATGAAACGTCTAGGGTTGAGCCACCATTCGACAGCAACGTTATCGAGCCACAACTCGAGTATAAAACCATTGTCTCAGCACAACAAAAGGACTTAGAACTTCAGAATATACTTTCTGGTTCGAAACGTCAAGCTGGTTCTACTGTGCAACTAGACATCAACGGGTAACAATCGCCCGTACATCGCACAACCTTTACGATGCAAAGTGTTCCAAATACTGCATAATCTTTCATATCCTGGTGTCCGGGCTACACGTAAGTTGATTATAGCTAGGTACTTTTGGCTGAGCATAAACAAGGATATTACCCAGTGGGCTAACTCTTGTTTATCATGCCAACGTTCTAAAGTACAGAGACACACAAAAGCTCCCTTAGGACAATTCACCATTTCACCTGGTCGATTTGAACTATCCATATAGACATATTGGGACCATCTAATGGATACTCATACTTACTTACTTGCATTGATCGATTCACACGTTGGCCAGAAGCGCTTTTGCATGGCAAATATGTCAACAGTGACAATTGCCACTACATTTGTAAATAACTACGTCTTACGATTCGGTGTACCTTTACACGTCACAACTGATCAGGAAACTCAGTTTGAATCCTAACTTTTTACCGAGTTGACAAAGATTTTGGGTTCACACCGAATCCACACCACTGCATACCATCCTCAAGCTAATGGTATGGTGGAACGTTTCCACCGCCAACTCAAAACCGCGATAATGGCCAGGGGCAACTCCACACATTGGAGCTTCGAAGTTCCAATTATTCTCCTCGGAAACCGAGCGACGGTAAAAGAAGATCTAAAGTGTTCACCAGCGGAACTTGTTTACGGAGAAGCCATCAAACTGCCTGGTGAGTTCTTTGTTGAAAATCCTCTTCCTAGATTGCCCAAGCAAGATACAGTAATAGACCAACTCCGAACCATCATGCACAATCTAATTCCAACACCGCCACGAACAACGCAAAGCGATATTTTCGTACCAAAATCGCTCGAAAATTGCGACTATGTGTTCGTGCGAATCGACAAAGTTCGTACTGGTTTGCAACCCCCGTATGAAGGTCCATACAAGGTCATCCGACGTCTGCAAAAACAATTTGTCATCGACGTTCGAGGCAAATTATAATCTATCTCGATTGATAAACTAAAACCAGCGTTTAGAATTCTTTGTTCAGCAGAACGCCTCACCGGCAGATACAGAAAACAACTGTTCATTTCACTGCATAAAAGGCCTAGCACACAGTCAGAACAATGGGGTTTCCATTAAGAGAGGGGTGATGTTGGGGTTACTCCGATTTCAATTTAATTGGTTAACCACAACAAATTATAAACTCCGAAATATAGTCGAGACATATTTCACCTCACACGTAAACCAAGATCAATCTTGTGATTACTTTATCCCGAACACACCAAGTATTCTCCATACTTTACAATATACGGCGATCTATCATTTAGTGAATTATCATTCGCTAAATGATAGATCATCTGATCGTTGAATGAAAACTCTAAAAAACGAGGCCACTAGTCCTGGTGAATTAACCAAATTAAAATGTAAAATTGGTTAAATTAATTTTGAAACCAACCACAGTGGGTTACACCAAAACAAATGTCAACACGCATGTCATTAAGATCACTAATTATTAAGATTTAAATTTGTTGTGTATATTCAAATTTTTTAAACGATCGTAGGTCGATCGTATATACAATTAAAACCGTTATCGAACATACTTACCGAAATATACATATATCTATATAAGTATATAAATTTAATTAGTCATGTTATCTAATTTAATTTTATTCGTCTTATAATTTCATTTAATGTGATTCGATCGTTAAAATTTAAAGATCATAAAAATTAAAAATGAAACATAATCAATTTCGTGTCTTCGTCTCTTATATACGAAACGATAAATGAGCTTTTCTTAAATTGATATACGTGCATCGTCTTTAGATAAAATTGACCTCTTCTTAGAAAAGTTACTTACACGCTTCTTATATTAAACAACATTTTGTATAAATTAAATAACGTCTACGTATTTTGATTAGAAAACCACCTAAGATGAAAGGATTTGTAATTGCTCTTCTTATCTCGTGATATTTTAATTCTTGACATTTAACATATATTTTCTTTTTGACGGTCAACATATATTCGTTTACCTAAAAAATAAACCACAACGGTAGCGAAGATAATTTATGAGCGTTTAAAAATATTTTTTTTAATATTTGACTTAAGTGATTGCGATAAGATATGCGGATGGATGGTTGCAAATTGTATGGTAAATAAATCATACAAAATCTGATGTGATTAATTGAAGAGTGTTGCCGTGATAACGATATATGGTCATCTCTCAAAACGTGACCATTGTTGTATATCACCTTTCTTCTATATATATAGGTACGATTGTACAAAGGAAATTGATACACGGCTTAAGACATCAGATTATAATAATCAAAATCAATTAAAGTGTTTTTTTTTTTTTTTTGTTTTTGCTTTTTTATTGAACCGAGTATGTATTATATTATGTAGGTATCAATTTACCAACATCCTTTCACTCAGCACACAAACTTAAGTATATACACAACAAAATAAATTCTCACCTTCGAGCTGAAATATAAGAAAATTAAATAAATTTAAACGTCATTAAGTTTATTTTATTGGTCTTGTTTCGCCGGCCTTAACGACATACAAGCATAAAAAAAAATTGTATCTTTGGGTCCATCATGTTTTCCGGTCAACCGGAAATAATTTCAACAATTATTTTTAAAAATTACATTCACAATTCGTATTACGAATTTAATTAGTTTGTTACGTAATTTAATTAGCCCATGTTGTCGAAGGACACCCACATAAAAGTTACTAAATTAGTTATCATTGCTCAGGGTAGGGGGTCTTTGCAAACTCGTACCATAAATGATCGTTCTCAAATGAGAATAATTCTCATAGAAATATACTGTTGCAATTTAATCAGTACCCTGATTTTGCTTGTTTTTTCATTTATTCTAACGCAAGAGAATTGAAAATTTCGTATACTTATACATTTCAACCGCTTCGACATTTGGGCTTTATGGAAACGACATTTTGGCGTAATTTACATGAGAACTAAACATTAAAATAAAATTGCATCACACAATAATAAATGTGTATATTATAACACTGTTATTATTATTGTGTGATTCAATTTTATTTTAATGTGTCAGTTTAATTCTCATGTAAATTACGCCTAAATGTTGTTTCAATAAAGCCTAAATGTCGAAGCGGTTGAAATCGGTTATCGCATGAGTATTATTTTCTCAACCTTTCGATGTGACGATAGATAGCTTATATATTCAAAATCAAAAATCGAATGTCGTTTTGTATTTTCATTGAAAGAAAAATATTATAGATGGAACTACTGGTATATTATTTTGATCGTAAATCGAAGAGAATAAAGTTTAAGTTTCAAAATGGTAAGTGTTCACAATTTTAAGTTTCAAAATCAAAAATCATGTCACAAAATCAAGTTTCAACAAAAAAAAATAAACAGCAAAAAATAAACAGTATATGCGCAGTGTAATACACTGCGCATATACACTCACACAAATACAAGCCAACATTATTATTAGTATTACGTTTAACAATTCTAACAAGAAATCGTTTTGTATTTCATCGAAACAAATGAACCAAATTTATTTTTGAAAATGGTAAATGACAAATTAATTAAAATTTTACAAAATTTAAAGCAATTTAAATTTATAATATAAATAATTATTTGTGTATTTAAATGTAATCAACATGCGCAAATACAGTGCGCGTGTACAATACCACGAACACAAACACCAATATTAATACGTTCCGGTTTAACAATTCGTACGCATGAGAATTAAAAAAAACGAACAAAATCGGGGTACAGATGATTCGGATTAACAAGCCATTCTAATTTCTTTTTGTTGTTGTGTTGTAGCTGCCTCATAGTAGAGTCTCGTCGCATGTATATACCACAAAGCCATTATATTAGTGGTCCTGCCGTGGCTGATTCAATCAAAGCTGTTGCTTTCAAGGATATGAAATTTACATATGCATCTAAGTTTAATGTTTCTACTACATCTGTTGCCTTTTGTAAATGTCTATGCTAGCCGTTTATTTGTTTCGGTCAATCAGAATATTAGTCGGGTCCCAGCGTTATTCATCAAATTGCTTTAACCCGGAATCTGGTCAAACGGAATTTTATTGACGGAGATCATTTTTTCCTTGATTTCAGTAACACCGAAGTATTTCAGAAATGCAGTAATACTGTTACAACATTTAACACGTTACTCAGAACTGAAGTCCAAGGATATGTTTAGTTGGTTAAAACCAGGTGGCGCTTTCGTGAACCTTGTTACAACCGGAATCTGGTTAACATCGAAAAATGCCGCAATAAGATTCACACTTTATAAACACTTGATGGATCAAAGTTCAATACTGATTTTGCCACTCCGCAGTAGTTTTTCCTGATCGATGAAGATTTCAGTTATTTGTTCTATTTTTAAGTCATGGAGAAGAATTTATCTAGCGAATTACCGTTGGATTACACTTTAGTCGGTCTTTCCAAAACTTTTGAATCAATGGTTGTTAATGTATTTTCTCATCAGATTTATCGTTTTTCCTACGGTAAACTATTTTGTAATTATAACTCCAAACTCCAGCTCAACTAATTTTACAAACTCTCTCTGTGAATTTGGATAAATGTAAGATTTTATCATATTTTTGCAATAATTCCCCGATACTATTTTATTATAGCCAACAGGTTGTCGTTATTAATAGAATGGAGTATTACTCTAATTTTGGTGTAATTTTCTCCTCTGACCAAACATTCACTATGTTGATTGATTTTGTTATCAGCAGCCTACACTTGGCTTTACTAAGTGGAATTGTGCTGCCTTTTGTGACGCACATACCCTTATAGCATTGTATGTGGCTTTGTACAATCTATCTTGGAATAAGCTTCCCCTGTGTGGTCCCCGTTTTACTTGTATCGCTCTGGACGTATTAAAAGTACCCCGAAGCAGTTCGTTCTTTATACTCCTCTTTATTTATCCCACAATCGTTCTGATGATTTTGATCTGATCTTCTGCCATATCAGGAGCGTTGTGATCTGCTTGGATTGCAACGGTTGACTCTCAACTGTGTTGAGTTGCTGGCCTGGTTCTTTTTCTATGCTTCTGCTCGTCGTGAACGGCAATGTGACAATTTCCTACACATAATTGCTATATCAACCAATTATAGTCTTTTGAAGCCAGCTTTAAGGATGGCATGGCTTTCTAACTCGTTATATCGTATGTTTGATTCCCATATCTCGAGAGAGTGCCTGAAAAGCGGTCTTTATTATACTAATCGACGAAAAATTTCACCCGGTTATTTTTTATGATAAGTGTCCTTCCTAGGCTCTTTAAATTGCTTGAAAAATTATAAAATAACAGATTCTTACACATTTACCGTCTCAATGTACTAAATATAGATTTCACGAATGCTTCCTGCACCAATACGACTCTAATTAAGGTTGTAGATAATATAAGCAAGGCGATTCAAGAAAACAAAATTTCATTATTAGTCCTGCTTGATTTTGCTAAAGTTTTTAGCTCAGTTAACCGCGATGTATTTTTCCAGAAATTACAGTCGCAGTGTTATTTTGCTAAATCGGCAGTATAATTTTTTAGGTCCTGGTTATCGAAATGATCCAAAATGGTCAACCTCGAAAATAAAATCCTGACTCCTATTAACATAGTTCGTAAGGTGCCTCAAGGGTCCATATAAGGCCCATACTATTCACTATGTTCAATATTGATATAGTTGATTCCTATTTAATCCAAATTTCAGGTTAGGTTGATTAGGTTAAAGTAACTGCTACCACATACTTAGACGATATTGGTCCATTGTAATACCACAGGTTCTTACTACCTTAATACTCTTTTGGGAACCATCCTAAACTTCTGATGTAGCGTAAAATAGCGTAACACAACTGATGCCCGCTCCGCTAATTTTGAAAGATTATGTCCATTATATATTTACCCAAGTATCATTATCTTCTTTGTGCTAAAACTGGATATGAACTGGATATGAGGACATGACAAACTACCATGTAGAAACTATCATCCAGAATTCTCACATGTTTACCGAAAAATCAATGTCCTGTGGTACTCTGAGGCTGTTCTTAGCACACTTCTGCGTAGAGATATTATTGTTCTGAAATGCTCCAAGGCTAGCCTCGGCCATATTTGTCAGAGCTTCCACCATTTTCCTAAGCACCAGTTTAAGCGCTGATATACGTCTTCCATCAATTTCTCATTATCATATTATGAATATCATTATGTGTAAAGCACTTCAGTTTGGTACACGCTGGAGTAGCCAAGTAGACGAATAGAAATATTCATATTCAATATGTCGCTTAACGCTTCGCCTCCAACTTTACCGTCTAATTTTAAGGCACCCTTAAAAAACTGCATAGCTTCGTTTTCCAATAACTTTAAGAATTAGCCTATTCTCCCAAGACTCTCTTGATGAGAATAAGGTTTGAGAACCATTTTTGAACCATAATACTGGTTTAGTATAATCAAGGTCCGCCTCCTCCGTCATTGGCGAACTGATTATTTCTGATGAGTAAGCTGCTCGAAAGCATTTCCACGGAGATATATTATTGATTCGGGTGTTATTCGGGACAGCTGATTTAAATGGCCAGAGCTTTTTTTTTTTTTTTTGTGCAGGGTTCAATGCAATCTTTTCTGGGGCCGAATGGTGATGAAAAATCCCTTTTTCAACCCTCCCCCGTCGGGATTCAAACCCAGTACCTCCCGTCCCAGACATCGAAGCTTTAACTTCTGCGCTAATTGCTCGGTGGCTGAAGCTCTTTTATCGCCAAAAACAATCTTTTACTTAACCAATCTTTGCTTTGCACAACGAATTCCACTTTATGTGTTCGTCGAAGCTCCCTGGAAAGTAGGTTTCAATGAGAAGTTTCAAAGATTCTTTACTGAAATCTGTTGATGAACCGGAAGCTGATCCTAAACCGTCAGGTTTAATTAAATATCTTATATATACTAGTTCGATAAGTAGAGAAAATTTTTCTTAATTTTGAAGCTTCTAAATCCCCCTTAATTTTCTCACTGAAGAGTCTCCAAGAACTTCTTTATGGCTACTCAAAAACCATAGTTCATTCTCCAAATCTCCTTAAACGAGGCCCAGATCTAAAACTTCTTAGTTGTTTTACCTTATTAAAAACTACAAGCCTTTCTAAGGCATTTTAGCCTGTTAGACCAACAAACTGGCTCCGCTTCCTATATGCACTGTCGTAGGGCACAGAGCATTACAAGTTCAATTAAAAAAAACAACCGCATGCCAAAGATGACTCTTTACTGAGATCTGTTACTAGATTTTTCCGACCATATTTTTACAATTGGTGACAGATGTAGCTCGTCACTCGTCAGCCCAACTAACGATTTTACACATGATTGAATACGGCATTGTGATCAGCTTGGGAATCAAACTCAGGACCGCGTGGTGCTTAAGTTACCACCTTAACCATCACTATACGAACAGTGACTGATCAATTGTAGATATTTGTAATAGTATTCACTATGTGATTCCTATGTGAAAAATCCCACACAATTCCCTGCATTTGCTCCAATATATCCTTTTAGGATCCCTAAAGGGCTTTTTCCATCACCACCTTCTACTCCCCAACCATACTAAGAATATATTTCGAAGAGAAGATAACTTTTAAAATCTCTCTCCTCACTGTTTTTTGTAATAAATGTGAGTTCTATTGTGATAAATGTGGCCAAATATTGCAAATATCAAAGTTCGTTTTTGCTATTAAACGATAACTCTCTTATTTCGTAATGGTGCTTCCCCAGAATTTGTGATGTGCGATTGACACCAATCTTCCTTTCCGCTTCGATGATTAGTTATACTAGATTATTTGGTGAACCTCTTTTCTCTAGTCCGAATAGCGAGTATAGAGGGTTAACGACCTCAACCCAAAGTCGATAACCTCCTTCGACTTTACTAGTGAAGCCAGAAACTCCTTGTAGACTGCCATTATAGATAGTCGAAAACCTCTACATTAGCCTATCCTCCTGCTTAACAATCTTCAGTTCATAGCTGAAAAATTAGGATTGCTAGTTTAAATGATCTTAAGGCTTAGATGGTTGCCATACACTTACCCTTGGAGTCCTAGGAATTATTTTCCGGCTAATAGCCACAATCTTGGCGCCTGGCCAAAACTCATTAACTTCAACTATCGCTATCTGGTACAGAACTATACAGATTTCTAATCAAGCTATACATATAATTTAAGACAACCCTGAAACCATCCTTCATCTCTAAAGAAGAGTGGGGGTTACGTTTTTTCTCTAAATGCCATCAAATTGGCGATGTACTTTTCCGAACTTTTGTATGCAAAGGTTTTTCTGGTCCAAGCCATGTGATTTAAACTACACCTTCGGCGTCTCAGGGCTCTCAGCCCATTTGTCCACTATTTTTTAGTCCAAGTAACGGAAATCTTTCGCCTACAAGAGGTGAGTATCAATTTTTTTAGTTTTTTAAGAGTGCCGGTCTCCTTGGTTTTATTCTTTGTTGAATATATAATATTCCCACGAGTATTCAAGAAATAAAGTTCCACCTGCACAAAGATCCGCAGATAAGGCGATATACATTTGGAGACTAGTCTTAAAGATCGTAAAGACTAACCTTTGTCAAGTGGACGCTAGTCTAGCAGATCTTTGTCCCGAATATCTTCACTTCTTAATGCGGCCTAATTGCTGTCATTTAGCGTGACCACACCTTGGCTAGTTTCAATCGCCCGTTCTATGAGAACTTAGAGGCATCGCCAAATCTTGCACCTATTTTGTAGTTAACTACTCTGAGTATACTCTTATCGATTTTTAAAGCGGTATTGGGAGTGATTTAGAGAGTTTTTGATAAATGTATTAGTCTTTACCATCAGAACACTATTAGATGGGTCTCAAAACTAGAGCATATCATTTCCCGGAAGTTTTTTAGATTCCTGGGAAATTTCTAAAAATACAATAAAGTCCGTTAAATATTGAAAAATCAAAAAATAAGTCATTTGATATTTAAAAAATGCTGCTTTTATTGCACCAGCCAGTCTTTCATTTATATCAGTCCATTATCATGTCCATTATCTTCCTCAGATGAACCTGCACCTTAACCTTTCAAATTCTTTAGAGAATAGCCTATTAAATATTTCGTTATCGCACTGAATATTTGAAGTTTTTGGTGATGACGCAAATTTGCTGAAGCAGTAGATTGTAAATCGAGTATCTGGAGATATTTGGTAAAAGTCACAAGATCTTGGTTCTTTATCGTTATATAATGCGACGTCACAAAACTTTTAACAACTCTGTTGACATATTATCATTATTGAAGATAATTTGAAAATTGCATTAGCTGTAATCATATTTGCATCATGTCTAACTAAAGCTTTAGTAGCGGGTTTTAACTGTTACGATGCAATTAAAATATTAGATATAATATATAGAAATATATTTGTCAAACTGTGTGCCTGAGTCCGATTTTTTCGACTAAACTTTTCGATGGCACATTACGCCCAGTCAATTGTAGATGGCACTTGTGATAATAGAATAAGCTGCACCTTGCGTGGAAACTAAATTACAAACTTTTCAAATATCAAAATTGTTGTTTTGAGCTCATTGATGGTGTATTGTAATATATCTTGTCGGTGACTATATGGTTAAGCCTGGTTTTAGCAGTATTTAATTTTTTAGTAAATTAATTTGATGCGTCGAATTTTGACTGAGTGTTTGAAGCTGGGGTCATGGCTTCTAAACTACGAGCACTTATATAATCATAATCATTGTCAAAATTGCCTTTTTTAAGCAAATTTGGTCTATTTTAATATAGAGTACAGTCATGAGTGAATAGGTAACATTTTTTAGTCATGTTGAAAAAAATCGAAATTAGTAGCTCACTCGCAATTTGACTACCGTCAAGTAAACATTAAAAAATATAATTAAAATTGATTAAATAAAATAGTTCCTTGTAAATTGCTGATATCAGCTTTTTTTAAATTAAATTAAAATATGTAAAAAATATGTAAAAATGGTAATCAGAACTCCACCAAAAATACATATCGCGCCATCACCACCAGTACAACATCGGACTATGTCCACTGGTGATTTAATAATTATCACTACGTCATCGTTAGATGTAAGAAAAATCGGCTAAATATCGTATCGCCCAATAACACAACAAAAAGTGCTCGAGCAAAAAATTGCTTCAACAGCAAATTCCTCTATACAAAGTGAAAACATAGTTAATATAATTGAACAAAGTGCAATGAACATAAATGTAATTGATAGTGCATCGTTGATAAAAGACAATAATACAAAAAGTGATGCAGGTCAATGCGAACAAAAACTCG
Source organism: Tipula confusa (assembly GCA_963556175.1). Classification (NCBI taxonomy): domain Eukaryota; kingdom Metazoa; phylum Arthropoda; class Insecta; order Diptera; family Tipulidae; genus Tipula; species Tipula confusa. The sequence continues at coordinate 108,674,716 of OY744477.1, read as the reverse complement.
TGCAAAGTATCTTTTTTTCTTTTATTTTGAACAGATATATAACTGTTCAAAATAAAAGAAAAAGAAGCCCAAGATCACAGGCAAGTGCTAATGTGAACCAATTTAGTAGAGTGGCCAGTGTTAAGTTACTACATGAAAACCGTTTTCTGTCTTGCAAACTAACGAGACTTCTGAAGATCCACCTACAGAAAATAAGGTGAAAACTGAAAAACCGCCATCAATATATTTGAGAGAAGAATCAAATTTAAAATTAATAAAACAAATTGAAGTGCTTAAGGAGGGTAACTTTTACGTTTCTTCGATTCAAAGGGGAAACATTAAAGAAACTAAACTTCAGCCACTAAACATTGATGCTTACAGAACGCAAATAAACCATTTTGATAAGACTGGTCAGCGATTCTATACATATCAACTAAAAAGCCAAAAAGGTTTAGTCGTTATAATAAAAGGAATCGATAGTTACGTGGACACTAACGATATTCATGATGCGCTTGCTGCTGAAGCTTCTTTGCAAATCAATAACTAGCATTATCAATCGAGATAAGTTACCACAGCTAATGTTCCGCATCGAATTAGAAACTGATAACAAACCAGTTAAAGAGAAGCATAGAATATATAACTTAAGATATCTACTGCATTGTCGCATCACTGCCGAAGAAATTAAAAAAAGAACTGGTTCAGTACAGTGTGTAAAGTGTCAAGAATACGGACACACTAGAGCCTACTGCACGCTAAATGAAGTGTGTGTTATTTGTGGTGAACTTCATAGTTCCAAACAATGCATCAAAACTAAAACTGATGAGTCTGCAAAAAGATGCAGTAACTGAGCTGGAAATCATGTGACAAACTATATAGGGTGCCCAGTATAAATAGACATGAAAAGAAGAATCAATCCTAAGCAAAGGGCTGAACAACGCATGTTTAAGCTACATCAAACTAATATTGAAGTATAATCAATTTGGATATGAAATTCAAACTTTTCATATGCAAGTATACTTAAAGGCATATCTCCAAAAGTTCAAACTAATGAAGAAGGAAACATCTCAACTGCGTTAAACAAGCTTACAGATATGATGCAAAGCTTTATGTCAATGATGGAGAGAACCATGGATCTAATGATGAAAAATATGAACACATTGATGCAGTTAGTAGTGAAAACCCATAAATGACTGACCTTAAAATAGAGGTGAAAGCATTCCTTATCGAGCACAATATTGACATAATGTTAATATCAGAAATACACTTCACCAAAAAAAAACTTTTTCAAAATTAATGGGTATTCAGTATACGACACTAAACATCCTGATGGTAAAGCACATGACAGCTGTGTTGATTAAAAGAAGACTAAAACACTTTGAACTTGAGAAATATCACAAAAATCATATCCAAGCGACCAATATCTGCCTGGATGAGTGGTCTGGAAACTGTGTAATATCATCAGTCTATTGCCCACCGAAACACGCAATAAAAAAGAAGCAATTCTTAGATTATTTTAACCATCTAGGCAATAAATGCATTGCGAGAGGTGATTATAATGCAAAACATCTATCAGCGGGGCACCCAACATATTGGTCTACGAATAAAAAGAAAATTCCTGATCTAATAGACTTCTGTATAACTAAAGGCATTGCACGTACAAATGCTATGGCAACAGATTGTTACGATTTATCATACGATTATTCACCTGTAATTGTTACAGTGAGTACTGATGCCCTAAAGACTGAATCACTGAAACGCCTGACAAATAAAAAAACTAAATATGATCAATACAGTAGACAAATTGAAGAGAATTGCTTACTGGATATTCCTCTTAGCACACCAGCAAATATTGATGCAGCAGAAGCCTACCTCAAAGATCTACTGGAAGTAGCAGCAAAAAAAGCAACGTCTAACATCAAAACTTCCTAAAAACATCCAAGAATTAATACAAGAAAAGCGAAAAATTCGACGGCAGTGGCAACAGCAAAGATTGCCGATATTAAAATGGAAATTAAATCAAATCCCTGAAAGTAGCTCTGAGGGAAGAAGAAAATGAAGGTATCCAAAACTATTTAAGTGAACTCTCGGCAACAGAGAGAACAGACTTTTCCTTATGGAAAGCTACTAAAAGTTTTAAAAAGCCGGCAAACTCGTGTTCGCCCATTAGACTGCCAAGTGGCAACTGGGCAAGAAGTGATGAAGAAAAAGCCAATGTATTCTCACCACATGAACAAGTTAACAACTACATACTACCAAACCACACGGTGAATGATCCAAATTTTAAACCTATAAAGTTTAAGTGGAAGGAAGCTAAGAGCACAATAAAAAACTGTAAAGTCCGAAAAAAGCACCAGGACATGATCTTATTACCGGGAAAATGGTTAAAGAATTACCAGACAAATGCATTAAACTAATAACGTACATCCTCAACGCAATCATGCGAACTGGTTTCATTCCTCAAAAGTGGAAGATATCGCAAATTACAATGATACATAAGCCTGGAAAAGATGAGACACAAATCTCTTCATATCGTCCAATAAGCATGCTTTCCATGATATCAAAGCTATTTGAAAAATTGTTACTAAGGAAACTAAAACCAATACTAGAAAAACGGCATATTATACCAGATCACCAATTTGGTTTCCGAAACCAGCACAGCACTATAGAGCAAGTTTACAGGATTGTCAACGCAATCAAACTCACCTTCGAAGAAAAAAAATATTGTTCTGCTGTCTTCTTGGATATTGCACAAGCCTTCGACAAAGTTTGGCATAGAGGTTTAATATACAAAGTTAAAGAACTTTTGCCGAAGCAGTTCCATGTAGTTCTTGAAAACTATTTTCTTCAAAAGGAAATACTTGATTAAACAAAACGCAGCAACCACTGGTTTAAATGATATTAGCGCAGGTGTTCCACAACGAAGTGTCTTGGGACCAATTTTATACTTGTTGTATACAGCCGATTTGCCCATTTGCAATGAAGCTATAATATCAATATTTGCTGATGATACAGCCATATTAATGTCTTGTAAAAATCCTCAAACTGCCTCAACGCAATTGCAAAATCATCTGAATAAAATTAAAAACTGGCTAAAGATTTGGCGAATAAAAGTCAATGAAAATAAATCAACACATGTTACCTTCACACTTAACAAACTCACCTGCCCACAAGTTAAATTGAACGGTGTAACTATTCCGCAGCAATCTTGTGTCAAATAGTTAGGGTTACATCTGGAAAGAAGGTTGAAATGGAAAAAGCATATAGAAGCGTAATCAAATAAATTAAAATTTACTAAGATGTATTATGGCTAATAGGAAGAAAATCAAGATTATCACTCGACAATAAAGTTTTACTATATAAAGCGATACTTATGCCCTATGGACATATGGTATTCAGTTATGGGGATCCACCAGCGCATCAAATAGAGAATTTTTGCAACGTACACAGTCCAAAATACTTCGTAGGATCGTGAATCCTCCCTGGTATATTCGAAACACCAACATACATCATGACCTCGGTATTTTATCCATTAAAGATACAATTAGAACCTATAGTTCGAGATATTGTTCAAAACTAGAGACACATCCCAATGCTTTGGCCCGGGACATTCTAAAATAACCAAGATACAGACGACTGAGAAGAACTGATCAACTGGGACTATTGAATTTATAAATTAAGTAAATGGTGCACACTAATAATAAGTATTAACATTGGTTAAAACTTATAAAAATAGCAGTAAGGTTAGTTTGTTAGTTTCGCATACATCTTGTTAGTTTCCTTTTAGAAAGATTCAAGAATAAAGCCATAGGCAGTTGTAAAAAAAATGTAGCTTACCTTACTAATGAATTGCCGATTGCGTATAATTGTTATCAAAGTATGGGAACATCTTGATGGCATTTATTGATTTAAATTAAGTACATAACACCATAAGGTGTAGGTTTGTGATCAAGAAAATTAAATTCATTAAAATCTTTATGGGTTCAAACTCATTGGCTTTAAATTATTTTAATTACTTTTACATTAGGTTACGTAGTATAATTAGTATTTTCCCAGAAACACGGACAGCTTTCAATGTCAGTGATCACAGAAATAAATGACAAATGCTTCATTTAATTTAATAATATTCAATTCCGAGCATTAGTAGCGCCAGGGAGGGTAAAGTTTCGATTTTTATTTAATCTGTTTATGTCGCAATTGATGTTGCGATTTAACGAAGAGCAACTGTAGGTGTAGGAACAATCGCCAATAATTTTAACATTGAGTTGGTTTTAACAATAAGAAGCTTGGTGGTTTTTACTTCACGTGAATATATATTTTTTATTGTATTGATTTCATTTGTTGTGTTGACACTCGGAGACAAAATTTCGTAATGTAATAATAATAAAAAAATACATAATCATAAAAATAAAACGGGTTCTATTGCTATTTTTTGTTAAAGCTACGACAATTCAATTGGTATAATAAATATAAATTTGTTGTAGCCGCCAACAATATAGATTGTAGCACTTGCATGAAAAGGTATAAGATATTTAGTTAATACATATTTTTACATGATGACATTTAGGCGCAGAATACAATTTTAAATAAATAGTAATGTTACTACTTTGTTAGGGAAGGTAGACCTTTACTCGGGCCTGTCTCGAGATTATATAGGAAAATTAGGAAGGTAAGGAATTATTACTGCGATTCTGTCGATGATACACTGATGATTGTATCATTTGGAGATTTTGGGTTGTCATCGTTATCGGGTTCATTTTTCTCGTTCCAACAGCAACATTAATATATCACACGGCAGCGATGACATTTACTTTTACTGTAATTGTATAGTGGGTAATTGGCATAGTGGGTAAGTAATGATGATACTTACATAATAAATAGTCTTCGATTTGACTGCCGGTGGTGGGAGATCTTTGGTTCCCAAAACAGTTGATATGGAAAAAAACATTTGATGCTTTCATTATTTTCAAAACTTGTTTATTATAGAGAGCATCTCTGTTTACTTTGTACTAACGGTAAATTACGCCGCTGGACATTGTTAATAAAACATCATTAAACTAAATGTAATGTGAGTTAATTTAATTCCATTTGCGCTATTCTTCCATGTTCTTAGTTACCTGGCGGCTTTGACTAACCAATGTGATATTTGACTAATCACGGACGAGACCATTGCAAATAGGTACATATAACATTAAGCACGGTAAAATTTTTTTTTAAAATAGATAATTTTATAATAGGCACTTTTTATTATAATTGATTTAATTAGTATACGTTACTAATTTGCGCAGAGATCATTGCCAAAAACTATACTTGCCAGAGAGATTAGCATATTTTTTCCGGTTACCTATAGAAACTCAAACTATTAATGATGGGCCAGCCATGGTCTTTTTAAATCTACTATAATTATTTTGCTGATATAACTGTTGATATATATATATATATATATATATAAATATATATATATATATATATATATATATATATATATATATAAATATATATATATATATATATATATATATATATATATATATATATATATATATATATATATATGTATATATATATATATATATATGTATATGTATATATATATATATATATATATATATATATATATATATATATATATATATAAATATATATATATATATATATATATATATATATATATATATATATATATATATATATATATATATATATATATATATATATATATATATATATATATATATATATATATATATATATATATATATATATATATATATATATATATATATATATATATATATATATATATATATATATATATAGGATCATTCCATATGGAATCGTACATGAGTTGCACTCGATGTCTCAAAAATTGTTCGAACTATATTTATTCGATTTATAAGTAATAAAAAAAAATATTGTAGAAGAAAATGTTTTTTTCTTCTCTCTCTCTCTCTCTCTTTCTCTCTCTCTCTCGAGTTACACTCTCTTAAAGTTTTCACTTTTTCAAGGAGTTTTGGGTACATGTATTACATTTTTGATCATATTTTCGGAACGGTTTGGCCGATTTTAAGTTTCTCAACGGTTTCTTAAAGTTACAAGAATATAAAAAATTACAAAATTATTTGTTTTTAATAAGTTACAATTTTAAAAGTTTAGTGATTCTTTGAATTAGTATTTCTTGTTACCTCGATAACAAAAAAAGTATTTTTTTTAATTTTTTAAATTACCGTTAAATTACTTGTTAATAATGACACTTTATTCTGTGAAAAATCAGCTTGGCACTAGAACAAAAATATTGAAATACAGGCTTTTGAAATCAAAATTGTATATCCTTCCGTACTAAAACTTATCTGTTTTCGGAATTTTCTAAATATATAACTTTTGAGCCCTATGAAAATCGTATCTTTTATGGATATTTTAATAATAAGTTAGCTTATGCTAGTTAAAATGTTACCTAAAATTAAAATAAAGTGGTATAATAGTGATTTGTAATAAATTTTGTAAATTGGTTTCCATAAATTTTACAAAAATGCCGTTTAAATTATGCTGTAACCCATATAATCTTACTCCGCATCCACGTAACAATTTACAGATTCGTAAAGTAACTGAACATGTTATATTTGAAGCTATGAAGATCAGTAACCTGCAAAAACTGAACACAGAAAATTATATTTGTAGTGCCTGTTGCATGCAAATATTGAGAGTAACCGAAGAAGTTTCAGATACAACTAGTAGTCACATCACACCAGAAGAAAGAGAAATGAAATCAGCTGACATGATTCAAATTGAGGAAAATGAAACAAGCATTCCAAGTTCCTCTGGCATCCGTTTTATTAAAAATGAATTGGATTCCTGGATTTTCACTTTAAAAGCAGCATTCAAAAAGGAAACGAAACAAAATCAAAAGATGTACTTGCTAACCTTAAGGGTAATCAGACAATGTATCAGACAATGTTAAAGGTAGAATTTTGGAATATTATTACGACAACGAAGTAAGCCGAATATTGCCGGGCATGAAATATTTAGTGAGCGTCCGTAAAGGCGTAATAAAAGTTAAAAAAAACTAAGAGGTTGATGTTGCTTAACCTAAAGGAAGCATACCATAAATACAAACAACAAAATGAAGATGATCGTGTCGGATTTTCAAAATTTTCAATGGAACGACCAAGAGAACGCGTTTTGCCAGGTGCTTCAGGGGCACATTCAGTGTATGTTTGCATTACACATCAAAATTCAAATTTAATGTACTCAGCTCTAATTTAGTGCAACCGAGCGATACCAAAGAAGTTTTAAAATATGTAATGTGCAATGTTGAAAATTATGATTGCTGCACAAATATATGTTATGTTTGCAATACAAAGCTTGATGATTTAATTGCGGAGATTTTTGTTTTTAAATATTTGTATTATAGTTTGCTAAAATGTATTAATGTTTACTAACAAAGTTTAAAAACAATTTGTGTAGGAAGAAATATAAAATATTGATTTCAAAGGCCTGTATTTCAAAATTTTTGTTCTAGTGCCAAGCTGATTTTTTCACAGAATAAAGTGTCATTATTAACAAGTAATTTAACGGTAATTTAAAAAATTAAAAAAAACACTTTTTTTGTTATCGAGGTAACAAGAAATACTAATTCAAAGAATCACTAAACTTTTAAAATTGTAACTTATTAAAAACAAATAATTTTGTAATTTTTTATATTCTTGTAACTTTAAGAAACCGTTGAGAAACTTAAAATCGGCCAAACCGTTCCGAAAATATGATCAAAAATGTAATACATGTACCCAAAACTCCTTAAAAAAGTGAAAACTTTAAGAGAGTGTAACTCGAGAGAGAGAGAGAAGAAAAAAAATTTTCTTCTACAATATTTTTTTTTATTACTTATAAATCGAATAAATATAGTTCGAACAATTTTTGAGACATCAACTTCCAAAATCTCATTTTTATGTACGATTTCATATAAAATGATCCTATATATATATATATATATATATATATATATATATATATATATATATATATATATATATATATATATATATATATATATATATATATATATATATATATATATATATATATATATATATATATATATATATATATATATATATATATATATATATATATATATATATATATATATATATATATATACCCTGGAGTCAAGAAGAACGTCATCTTCTGTACGTAACACACGTTTTTAACAATTATAAGTTGATATGATTTTCTTGTCAAACTAGATAAGAAAATCAAACAGACTTGAAGTGGATTAAATTTAATTTTAATTTTGCTTGTCGCTATTTTCTTCTGTTTGTATATAGTTATGTTAAAATTTGTAGACTTAGATTAAGTAGTTAAAATGTCATTAATTAGACCACCGTGAATTTTTGTCGACCAGTTTTGAAATATTAAGTCAACTTCACTTAAATGATTGGTGATCGTTAAGTACCACATCATTATATTACAATTTAGGAAGAACTTTAGTTTTTATTTATAAAGCAAAGTACATAAGTTAGTCGTTAAACACTGAATTAAAACTTACAAGGATGATGATGATTCTTTCTTAATATTACGAAACATCTTGTAACGTACGTCAGGTGTTCTTGGATTTCAACCAAGCCTAGGATTTAATCCATTGGGAAAGCTTATGGTTTGCTTTACGATGGCAGTTATGCTGTGTCAAAGTTGAGAGTTTTTGAAATTGGCTCTGATGTAAGGCAAAGAGATGCTCTGTCCTCGATGCTCTTTATTCTCATAATCTTTATCAAAGTCAAAGGCAGGTGTCCGTCTGCACACGCTCAGTATGAAAATATAAAACTAAAATTTATTGGATATTTTTCGTTTCACATTCAAGCCTTGGTGTTTGACAAACATCGATACAAACAAGTGAGCCTATCTTCAGAATCTGCAATAATATGATACACACTACTATAAATCTCATCTCATTGACCTTATTTGACCTTGTTGAAATTTATTGTGTAGCAATTAAGGCTGCAATTTGAAGGTTACAAAGACCATCACAAAGTGTTATTGGAATCTACAGAAGGAAAGCCGCAGCTATAAATTATTGCAAGCTGAATGAAGATTCGAGAAATATGTGGCATTTAAACTGCCCTACTTAATTTTTTTACTTAATTGACCTAACACATATCAAGCTAAACCCGGACAAGTCTGCAGATGTCAAGTTATGAAATAAATATACCTCAACATGATATTAATAAATAAGATGGCTCTACTTTTAAACTACATGAAGTATTTGATGATTCATCCAAGAGCAACACCTAAGCATTCATGAACAACATCATGTTGATTGGCCTAAAATTACAAGAGGATCTGGCTAATATTTTATACTATACGAATAAATTTAGCGCTAAAGTATGGATAGACCTCTTCTGAATGGTTCGACAAAGGTGGAATAATTAGATAGAGATTGATTAACAGTTTAACGATGACAAGATACATGACAAGATACATCGTCGAACTCTAAATTATCGATATCGTAACAGGTTAAGATGACCATAAACTTAATTAACCAATGTAGTGCTTTATTAACCATTTATCGCTTGTAGCATAAAGAATTCAAATCTTTTTTTAAAGTTCTCACCAAAAATGCATAAATACATAAATCAGCGTAAAATTAAAACCAAAACGACAAAGCTACACCAGTTCATTGAACAGCATTTTTACGATATGGATGTGATCTTAATCGTTTTCATTAATGTATCACTTGATTAATTCATTTCCAATTCATTCATATGTTACCGTAACTGTTTTCTATACCGCGTGGCGAAAAAGTTTCGTAGCATTCGATAAATTTCGTAAGCACTACAACAAACCTGTTTAAAACGAAAAATTTTAACAATAAGATCGTTAATAATACCAGCCACTCATTCAAATGTGTGGGCGCCATTATACTTGAATTCATTGCGTTTTTGTCGCTAAATCCGGTGACCATATATTTTGTTTTCGCCTCATTGGATCAATGGAAACTGGAAATTGTTATGCAATTCAATCTGAAAGTGCGTTTTCGTCGTTGCCATTCAACAGATGATAAAATATGTTGTCCTGAGATGTTCGAAAAATTCTAACACGAGACTAAAGAGTATCGGAGACGTTGGATCATAATCCAACTGGTATAGCAGGACCAAGAGTGGAACATGTCCAACCGGTAAAAACGGCTAAAAAATTTAATATTTTAATTGATATTGATAAGTATCTCAGTAGGTTCTGGGAGATGGAAGAGTTATCGGAAAGTTCTAAAATATTAGCATAGAAGAGCAGAACTGTAAAGAATTTTTCCAAAATACTACTAAAATAGTTGCAGATAGTAAATTTATTGTAAAGTTGCCATTCAATCAGCTACAAATAACATGTCAGGTACCAAATCGCCAACCGAGATATTGAACGATATTTTATTTGGACCCACAATATTGTGACAATTATGGCTGACATTTAACATCAACAACATGTGAATAGGCAATAACCGGATGGTTAGAGCATCGGTGTAAGAAGTTTAAGAGTTTGAATCTCGTCACAGCCAGTATTTCTTATAACAGATAATTTTGTATTACGACGAAACATGTTTAGAGGTCCACGTTCAAAGCCATAATGAATTAGAATAATCAAGAATTATCAGTGCGATAGTGAGCAAGTGAATGACCTTACTCTCGAATACAAACCTGAAGCAGAACCAAAAAAGGAGAATGAAACTTTTGGAAGAACCCCAGCAGAACTTTCCTTCGCAAGACAAGAGAACTTTCCAAGGAAGCAGTCCGACGACTGTTAAGGAACCATCTACAAGATTCAGTTCCAAGCGGCAGTACATCATAATGGAGATCCCAGTGAGCAAATAAATGCATTAATTCTGAAACTTCGAAGAAAAGCAGCAGACATACTCCAGACTATGTACTTGCAACAAATATTAGCTGAAAAAGAATCTAATTGGAGCTGGAGCTAAGACACGGACAGTCCCACATCCAAGAACTATACAAAATACAGCTGCATAATCGTAGACAGCAGTGAGAAGAACGCCTCCAAGAGATAGAACGAAAGATAACCAAGCTAGCGCAGCAAGCTTACTGTATTGCTCCTTCCAGAACATCAAACGCAGATCTCGTTCCCTTTAGGTGCTTTAGATGCCAACAACCCGGACAACACATCAGGGATTGTAAACAACTAGCAACCGGCAAAGCGAGAGGGTGGTGAGAAATAACATGAAAAAGTCAGACAGATAAGTGCACAACAGGAGGACGTTGAAGCATAGTATGGACGAGGATTATTACATAACAACGCAGTTAAAAAGAATATCCAGGAGGCCTTGTAATCCTTAATGTAAACGCTGCTCTAGATAAAGAGAAGGGACCCCCATAGGAAGCACCACAACGATCAGAGTCGATGCAGAAGATTACTGGATCAGGGGCCAGCTAGTAAACGGGCAGCGATATAATGCATCTATCGCACCAATAATCAAGTGGGTTGTACAAGACCGCAGTGGAATGAAATCGCTACGGAAAGTGCTATGGTGAAGAGTTATTGGGCTCAGTGGCAATTATTTACAATAGAAAATGGGTAACTGTTCAGATGCTAGGAATCAGCGAATGGTAAGGACATAAAGCAGCAAATTGTGCTCCCAAATAACCGGACAAAAGAAGTTCTGCATGAGATTCACAATGGAACATCTGGGGCATATTAAGACATCAATAAGACATTGAACAAGATAAGGCTTCGGTTCTATTTGGTCAATTGCCGAAAGGATGTAGAAGAGTGGTGCAGGAAGTGTGTAGTATGTGCCACCAGTAAAAGCTCCAAAACGAAAACTGTAAGTTGTATCTAACTCTAACATATTCCAAAAACTATAATAGCACCGTAATAACACCGTAACTATGATACTAGGAAGAAAAACATATCACGCAAACAGAGTACATATTTCGAGACTCAATTAAACTCAAAAAACAACATGAAATTCGTACATCACAAATTAGTTCAGAAAACTCAGTTAGTCGTGCTCGGGAGAGTAGCGTAGAGCGAGAATTGCGTTTGCTGATAAATCGAACTCAATCTACTGTCAATATGACTATGCGATTTGACTCTTCAAAGAACAGAACGACCCGAATACACACGTCAACGTTCTGCTCGCAATAGAGCACCATATGTCAAAATGTGTTTGGATTCAGGTTTCATTTTCGTATTAATCGGAACCAATTTGGAGTCTAATTTTAGGGTTACATCCACTTTCCAAACATTTTCTCGACAACTTAAGAAGGTATAATACTTTGTTTCAAAGTATTATACCTTCTTTGTAATGACTTCTTTTGGTGCTAGAGAAGTAAAAGTATGTAACTTTGCCCACTTTTAAAATTCAAGGACATATCTACCATTACATTGAAAGTTTACTTCTGCGGTTGCAGCCAAAAATTTAACTGGACGAAATTGATAAAATCATGTGTGCTAAGCTCCTTGGCAGGAAACATGACCCTCTCTTATATGATAAAGTATGCACAAACATGTTACATGGACCTGGCAGCGAGCAAAACCGATCATTTATTCCCGAAACTCAAACGAGAATGATGGCTATCTCACATACAGGCAAAGGACTCCTCAAGAAGGTGGGCAAACTAACACACTTAGAATACGTGGAAAATTGTAACACACAGTAAAAAAAAATTACGAAAATACAATACTACTTCTATTGTATATAAGTCCAACGCAATTTTCTATTACATTTTAATAGAAGAAAATCATTACATTTTTTTAATGCAAGTTGTATTAAAAAATATCAATTTTGAATTATTAGATTTTAATACAGGCACCATTAGTTTTTTTTAAAACAAGATCTATTAAAATGTGTGTTTTTGTTTCTATTAACTATCAATGGTGCCACCATTGTATTAGTATAATGGATGGAACCATTATATTCAAATGCAGCCTCTATTTAAAAGAAATAATGCAATATTGTATTGTATTTTTATAAAACTAGTTTTTATTTTTGAATAGATATCATTGTTTTTAATACATTTTTATTGTTTTATTTGATTAAAAATTAAAATTAATCAAATTATTATTATAAGTTGGCAACTTGTTTCTATTAATATAATCAATAACATCTTACGATGTAGGTTCTTATTGTTTTATTATTCCTATAAACATTTCGGCTGGAACAAGCGTTTCTTCGCAATCCACAAAATGAGATATGTCATCTAAAATATTGAAGTTTGAAAAAAACTTAAGTTAGTATATTTAGTAAGAACTATAATATCAAAATTTTTTATAATTATTATTTAATAAATTATTTTTTAATTAAATATTAAGTATTAAATTTTTAATACTAATTCTATTAAGTAAATAAGCCAATAAAATTACTAGAAACTGTCATGTGACCTTAGTATAGTATAAACTAATACTTCCAGTATTACATATTAAAAACTATATAATCGACAAATTAAACGTGCGACTTACCTGAAATTACGAAATCTTTATATTTAAACTCGCTATCACTATGTTTAATAATTTTTATTACCACATGTTGACTACATATTATATTTTATTTATTATCACAAACCTAAATATCTCTACTTTTCTCTTGATTAAAATAAAAAAAAAAAACAAAAAATATCATTTTAAAATGGATCAGCACTAAACGCTACACAAATATAAATGAAATATTCAGGATAAGTCGAGAATATAAAAATTTACCGATCGAGAAACGAAACAAAAAATATATAGCTCTCCTATACATATTATATAAAAAGTACATATTATAATTTTTTTTGCTTATGATAACTGTCGATGAGAGTAAAATTGAGTAAAAATAAGAGTAAAATAATGTATTTACCGCTGCAGTCATTTTTAACATAAATATTTAATGCAATATCATTATTTTTTAATAGTATTGTATTACACAATTGTTTATCGGTGGTTTGCATTAAATTATAATAGAATATTGTATTGTATAAAATTTAATACAACGCTTCTATTCCAATTAAACAGAAGATTTTTAACTGTGCAGTAGACAACAAATGGGTTTTTCCGCATTATCCAACATTGCTGTAATGCTTCCATGCTTATATAAATGTTGAATACTGCCACTCCGTGCAGTCAATCAATTCGGATGAAAAAATAAGTTCTGCATACAAAACGACTTAGGTGAAATACACAAATACTTGAGCAGTAGTTACATAAGCGGAGGCAGTCTGGCGAATATTTGTGTTGTCCATTTCTGTCAACCAACTCAACCCAACGGATTATGGGAAACATTCCAAAAAATTGACGTTCTTCATACGTACGATGCAATGATATGACTATACCATTTTCCAAAAACATTTTTAACCATTGCCTCATTTATATACACGACAAGATATACTTGTCTTGTCTTTACCGATACGTGCCCTATAAAGTGTCAGTTATCTCTCTGAATGTAATTTAAGGCGTTCGAATGATACCACTATGTTGCGAAATTACGTACATGAAAATCTTCCTAAGTTGGTATCTCTTTAACGACGAGCCTTCGATAAAATCATCACAATGATAGTTGATCTCACATGGATTATTGAGTGTCACCTTATGAAAGTATTAAGTTACATGATTTAAAGCCTGAAAACTTAAAATGTTTGACGAAAAGCTACTTATTTTTATGTTGCAAGATTGAGTTTGGATAGGAACTAAAATAGGATGTAATGCAGCAATGCCACGGAGATCTATAGTTAGATAGAAGGTTTTGCCGGGCTTCATAAAAAATACATCCATGCTTATATCAACACGCAATACCTCTGTAATTAAGCATTCGATCAAATCAAGCAAACAGCAATACTTTCCAGGATGGTGTGAAGGGGAACACCGAGATCTTTGGGCCATAAAAATAGTTATAACAAGGTTCAAGGATTAATACAATGCAAGCCCATGGTATCCATAACTGTTGGAAAATATTGCCTCTACGTTATTTCCACATCAGCCTGGTAATGTGAAGATCATCGAACCAAGGAGCGAGGAAGAAGATTCATAGAGCATGTGTTAAAGTAGGAAACAACAAGGCTTCTAGTACTGATAAAGTTCACAATGTAGCATTAATAACTGCGAAAGGTCCATCGACTTGTATTTCTGCCGAAAGGACCATATGTATTAGAAAAGACATCATCATACCTCCGAAAATCAACATGGGTTTCGTAAGACGCGCTCCACCATTGAAACAATTAAGCTCGTGCTAGATAAGGCGCGAGAGGCGAATGCGTGTGCCATATGGAAGGGAGGCTCCTAAAAAAATTGTATATTGACCATATTGGATGTTAAAAATGCCTTTAACTCGGCTAGGTGGGAGTGCATATTAGACGCGCCACAAAATATAGAGGTATCCAAGTATTTAACAAGGCTGGAGGCTTATTACTTAAGAAATAGCATTTAAAAGTACGAAAGGAATGGGAGCACAAAATATTATCTTAAAACCGGCGAAGTACCACAAAGGTCGGTGGTAGCTTCTACTTTGTGGAACGACATGTATGATGGCTTTATTAAACTGCCGTTACCAGAAGAAGCAAAAGTTGTTGGCTTCTTGGATGATGTGGCAATTTTTGTGGTAGCAAAACATAGACAGGAGATGGAAGAGATATGTACCTCGATAACCAATCTGGAATGACTTTTAATACAGAATAAGATATAGTCTTTTCGTTTGCTGTGGTGGAAAAGAAGATGGAAATAGCTCTGATATCCAGTAGTAAAGCGATGGAAAGCAGTTAAAGTGGTTGGACAACAGAATGTGTCTAAACTTTTTATTAAGAACCTAGGAGTGATAATTGATCCTGGTGTGTGAGGAATCTGGAAGAATAAATGGAGTTTTATTGCAAATAGTGCCGTACATAGAAGCTGTATGCCAGAAATACAAATTATCACTCAGTAACGTGGTTACATCTATTCTGACGTATGGCGTACCGATTTCGGGCGCATGGTATTAAAAAATGAACATATAAGCAGCAAGGTATAAACTATATAAGATTCCCTCCTGTACTGAACAAAACACTGGCC
Source organism: Tipula confusa (assembly GCA_963556175.1). NCBI lineage: Eukaryota > Metazoa > Arthropoda > Insecta > Diptera > Tipulidae > Tipula > Tipula confusa. The sequence goes on along the minus strand of OY744477.1, from coordinate 108,658,726 downwards.
CAGCAGGACTGCAAAATCACCTGTGAAAAATTGACTGTTTTTTTATAAACGAATAAAAGTAACCGAAAACAAATAAACTCATGTCCCGCTCACTCTAAGCAAATGCACTTGCCCACCAGTCAAACTATATACGGTGTAAAAATTACTCAACCTACTAAGGCTGGAAACGGGAAAGAATTCACAGGCCTACCCAAAGAACCTAAGACCTATAACTCTATCATCCTTTATGTTGAAAACATTGGAAAGACTGATTGACATGTACATACGTGCAAAAATAAAACCCAGTAATTAGGTGACTTCTCAGCATGCGTAATGGAAAGGGAGATCTGTGGACACGGCTCTGCATTCCCTGGTGCGAACAATTAAGAAATCAATCCATTCGAAAGAGTACTGTATGGTAGCCTTCCTCGATATAGAGGGCACCTTTAACAATGTCAGGACGGAGGCAGTTCAGGAAGGACTGTCCTTCTTAGATGTGGACTACCCCATAAGAAGGTTGATAAATTAGATGCTAGAATGCAGGATTATTAACGCGGAGATAGGGGAATCCACCATTAGGAGGCGAGTAGTTAGAGGAACTCCGCAAGGTGTTGTCCTATCCCCTCTTCTCTGGAACATAGTAATCAATGGACTACTTTTGGACCTAGAGAGGGAGGAAATAGGGGTGATAGCGTATGCAAATGACGTAGCGATCGTGATCTCGGGTAGGTACCTAAACATGATTAGGAAAGTCATCCAACACGCGCTCTTAATCATTACAAAGTGGGCCGGCAAATTTGGGATGGGTATAAATCCATCCAAAACAGAGCTTGTACTCTTCACCAAGAAATATAAAATTCTAGTAGTCGGCCCTCCTACCTTAAAAGGCATGGCACTGGCCTTTACTGGTAAGGCAAGATTTCTGGGCATAATTTTGGATAGTAGGCTTAATTGGAAGTCCAATATTTTAGAGAGAGTAAAGAAGTCTACCATGGCTTTGTACTCATGTAGGAACGCCGTCGATAGGAGATGGGGTCTAAACCTAGAGCAGGTACACTGGCTCTTCACCGTTGTAGTCAGACCGATTCTGATGTATGGGGTGAGTGTGGGGTGGCCAGCACTAGACAAGAAACTTTATAAAAATATGATATAGAAGGTACAAAGAACGGCCTGCTTGCTTATAAGCGAGGCATTGAGGACAACCCCTACACGGGCTCTGGAAACTATGCTCTACCTTCCTCCAGTCAACAGTTTTGGTAAGCAGAGAGTGGCAACTGAAGGCCGACAAACTGGCAAGGAAAGGTACAACTCTTTAATTGTAACCGGAAATGGGCAAATCTGGGGAGGTCTATAGCAGTTCTTTTTATGGCGATTAAAAATTAGGCGATAGCCTCGCCACAGAAGAGGTGGAATAACACCATAACATGCAATGTAGCGCCGCAAGTCTGGCCGAAACTGGACTTGAAGCGCTCCAAAACACTACTACCCCTACATAGACTTGACTTAAGTATGTAAAACATGTTAAGCATTCCGTGACTTTTTGGACACTCGATATATGCATATGGAATATTATACCAAATAGAAATTTCACACACCGTATATCCACCATATATACGTAATCAAAATAATCGTTATTAACTTATTAAAGTGATAAAACCGAATATATATAACAAAAAATGTGTCTCTTTTTAATTTTAAGATTTCTGAAAAAAATTCACACGGTCATTTGCATTTTAAGAAATCGAGACAAAATATTTATATGTACGAACGTATAACGTATATGCGTATGGGTGTATAATATATACATTATACAAAAAATACATGTATGCCTAGACGAGGGGATCGGTGGGTAGTTAAAAGCGGCCAGGTAGGTAAAGCAGGCAGTCTTAAAGAGAAAGAAAAGCTAAACAAGTTACTTAACATCTTTGTCAAGATTTTAACTTTTTTTTCTTTTCTTTTGTTCTTCTTCGTTTCAACGTTTACGGTGAATATATCTCTCATCCACATATTATGATTAAAGTACAGGTGGAATGGTCTGAAGAATAAGATTTTATATATTGAATTAAGTATAAGAAAGAAATAAACCAAAAAAAAAAAATGTTTAATCTCAAACGTAAAGTACGCGACGTAATGACGGTATGACTGTATATACTATAATCTGCAAATTTTGAGCTGCGCGATCAAAAAAAAAATGATGTTACCTGATCCGGGGATTAAAATAATTGAAATTCTTTTGAATAAGTAAGTAAGGTGTTTTGAACTTGAGTGTCATCGAAATTTTTTTTTTTTTATTTTTTTTTATTTTCTTTATGTGTTAAGTGGAATATAAATTTAATTTTTTACTTAACACGTCAACCACAGTGTATTCCAATTTAGTTTAAGGATTATGACATATATATTTTAAAGTGTACTAAATTTGAAATTTTTGTTATTTGACAGGCCATACTATTGTCTTACATAATAACAGAGAGAATTACATCTTTGGTGGAGGAAGTTATAGGTGAGTGTGTGACTCAAAAAAAATCAAGTTTATTCGCTGAGGATGGTTCATTTTAAAAATTACAAAACATATTGTAGCATAATGATTGTGTCCAGTTCCCTTAAGATATAATACTTTTACGGTTATTTCATGTGGTTTGATTCGTTTAGGCCGCCTTACTTCGTTTGTTTTTCCCAGTAGTTGGTTGGTGTGGGTAAGAAGTCTCTTCTCATGTTTTATGACACATTCCCGGTAAACGTCGTCTATATCAATTGTATTTCGAGATCATTGTGTATTTCCCTGTTAGTCACAAATTGGTAGGCGATGGTGATCATTCGCAGAAATTTGTTTTGACTACGTTGTATAATGTCTCTATTGGGTTTATAAGTACAACCCCATATAGCTGAGTACCATTTATCCATATTGGCTTGAAGATAGTCTGGTAGACTAGTCTTTTGCAATACAGGTTCATTTTGGAATGATGCCCAATTAACCAGTACATTTGACGTTGTTTTAATCGTATCTGTTCAGAATTTTGTCCCACGTGATGTTTCCAGTTGCGCCTTGAATCGAAATGCTGTCCATTTAGTAACATTGTTCATTGCTCGTAGAAGATTTTTCATTGCAATTGGTCGTGATTCGTATTCTGTCATGATTACAGTTTCGTCAGATGAGAATTTTATTCGTTGTAGATATATCCGTAGTGTAGAGAAGATATACGATGGGTTCCAATACGCTTCCTTGCGGAACTACCGCTAGCGTTGGATAAAAGTCAAAACATGTTTCTTAATGGCTGACTCTGAATTGGCGATCAGAGAGGTGTGATTCAAGCATTTTGCTCATCATGAATTGTAATTCCTTGTGCCAAACCCTAACAAAGGCTTATGATACAACCAGATATACGACGGGGCAATATTTATTTTCTTCTAACGTTTGCTCAATTACCGTAGTTCTTCGATGGACTTGATCCATTGTGGAGTGGTTATTCCTGAATCCAAATTGAAAATCAGGATCCTTTACCATTGGCTTAAGACGTTTTAGTTGTAGTTTTTCAAGCAGCTTTGATAAGGTCGGAAGCGGTGAAATTGGTCTGAATGATGTTACTTCTTTCTTTGGTTTACCTGGTTTCTTCAGCATAATTATTTGTGCCTTTTTGAAGGATTTGGGTACATACTTTAATCTCATACAGGCATTAAATAAGTATGTGATCATGATAGTTGCTTTACGTGGAACTTTCTTGAAAATCTATTTTTGGGCCTAGCCCGCTTAACTAGTTGTCGAAGCAATCCTGTATGAAGCTTTTGATTAGCCTATTGACTTTGTTACTTATTTGATTGTCAGCAGAATTTCTGGTGAGATGCCATATTCTCCTTGCCTTTCTTCTTTCCTTGATTTGTTCTTTGAGTTCTGCCGGGTATTTGACTTCAATCTCCGCTATGTCCTTTAATTCTGGAGGAACTAGACTGGCGGCCATACGAGTGTATTCAATGAAATTGTTTGTTTGTTTGTTTGTTGTTGCAATTCTTTATTACTTTTAATATTAACCTCCAATAATAAATCTTGGACCTAGTCTATTGAAAACATTATTAAATTGTAACTTCGTTGGTGTATGCCGTTGAGATAACCATTGCTTGCATGTAGCTATCACGAATATCCTCTTGTTGATTATGTTTGATACAATTTTAAATTAGTACAGTTGAACCACCTCTGGCTCTTTCACTAGGATGGGTTGTCCAGTAGGGATTAAATCCTTTTATTCTGATAAAGCTTTTGTTGGAGAAGTGCTTTTCTGAGATCAGTGCAATATCTACGTTGTTTGTATGGAGAAATACTTCCAGTTCTTGGGCTCGTTGGTTTAGTCCATTAGCGTTCTAGGTTGCAACGCATAGAAACGAGTTAATCATTTGTGTATATACTGCCTTTTTTTGCTTGGCGGAAAGAAATTACATTCCAGTTTTGCCACCCTTTCTGCTAAGTGACCAAGTGACTGTTGAATTTAATTAAGGATTTTAATAATTTCAAAGTTATTAGACTCGTTACTAACTTCTATGTGTTTGTTGTTTTGGTTTGATTCATCAGCAGATAATTTGGTGATTTGCGCATAGGATAATCCAACTGTGCATGGTGTGATTGTTGTTTGTAGCCTAGCAGCTTTGGTTTGTACTCGCTGTACTACGCTTATTCTATTATTCTGTTGACTTTTAATTTTGTTCTGATATACACAGCATTCTTTATAATTTGCAGTATCTCCTTGTTGTTGACAAAAAGCAAGTGAAGGTGCGATATATGGTTGTTTATTGCATTTTGTCGTGTGATGATCCTCAGCACATTTAACGCATTTGGTTTGACGATAGCAAAAACTCTTGGTATGTCCAAGTTGTTGACAATTCGTACATTGTGGAATGCTCCTTGTCTTGTTAGGTAGCTTAATTTTAACTATACAGTACTCAAGTTTCTTGATGTTGTGTACTTCTTTATTGTTGTCATTTTGTTTTAAGTCGATGCAGTTTTGACCATTTTGTATATGTTGGTAATACCTGCGACATCATGTCCCATTTTTTCTTAGTCAGCTTTCATTTCATCGTGACTAATGGAAGATGGTAAGCCTCTGATTACCATTCAATAACCCTTTTCGCTCTTCAGCTGGTAGGTGTGATATTTGATATTTTCTAGTTGGTAACTGCGGGTTCTTTTTTAATGCTTATACTAATTTTTTGACCTTTCTGTAATCATTTTCACTTTGAAAGGTAATTTTAATGTCACTATTTGAAAGCGCCTTAAAATTAGTTGATTCTCTAGTGATGTTTATTACTTTTTGTCGAAAAAGTGTGAAATTATTGTTATTGCTCCCGAAAATGAGTGGAGAGAGTGGTATTTTTGGGTTTTTCTGTTCAGTGTTATTCTTCACACTTTGTGCAATAATTTCTGGTGGAATTTTCGTTTTTGTGTGCCTAGGTTTCTTAGGATTTCTGTTATCAGGAATCCAGTTCTTCCTCATCTGTGCAATACTCTTCTTGACTCAGAACATTAAATCTTTATTATTCGGTTGATAGACTAGAAATTGTCGCAGCAACCAGTTGGGCTTATTTGAAAGACCATGTTGACTGGATGATGGCTGAATATGGTTTGAAGACAGATTATTAGCTCCTGTTGAATCCTCAGCTTTGCTATTTTTACCCATTTCTTTTAGTGTAGAGTTCACTCTCTTAAGTTTAGCAACTTCATTGCTCAGGTATGTGATTAGTTTCTCCATTTTTTGAAATTATGTTTAACAGCTCCTCACTGTTTATAATATTTGTTGATGCACTAGGCATTTGTTCTGATAATGAAGTTTCTTTTTTATTGAAGGCTACATTTTTTCAAATATTTTATTGTTTGGTGATCTGATTGTAATAAAGCTCCTTCGGAACGAAAACTGTTCCTTGTAACTCTTTTGATCGTTAGTAGAATTTTGTAGCAATATTTGGTCCCACTTAGAATCCATGGGACTGGCATCCGAAGAGAGTGGATTTTCCTGAACATCAGGTCTGCTACCTAGAATATTAAGTTCCATGTTGGTTTTATCCATTGCGTTTCATTGTTTATAGTGTTACTATACTCACAACGTTGCCTAAGTGCTACCACAGGTAAACTAGAGTCAGTTGATAATTTCTAAATAGTTACAACGTTGGAATATATAAACCAATGTATAAATGACACCCGTAACATAAACATGACGAGAAATTCGATGCTTTAATCGTACATTTCTTACTAAAGAAACAAGCCAGTGAAACGAGCAGAAATTACGAGTCTACATTGGTAGACCCAAAAAATTTTTTGTTTTTGAAAAAACGGTTCCATTGGTCATTGGATCAAATCGATAAGTGCAGAAAATTTTTGGAAATATCCACAATTGACCGTTACAAAATATGTACCATGAGAAAGCTGTGTAGAGCATGTCTGAGCAATCACCTATTCTCCAAGACCTGCTTATTGGAAGCAAGTGTTTAGTGTACCAAGGTAAACTTCAGACCTTTCGCCGCACTAGAAAATAAGCTACTAAACAAACAAATAAATACCAGCAGATCACGCCTCGCAGAGAGCCAATTATCAAACAACACAACAAATGAAACATTCGTTGTATCACACATGATAAATAATCCAACAGAATCACAAGTGATTCTAATAACCCAGAACCATTACCCTGAACTACTTAGAGTCCTCGTTTATCCAGGCTCTCAAGCATCTTTTATAACGAGCAATGCAGTAAAAAAATAAAGCATACAAAGTACAAGGGTGCACGTCGAGCTTAAAGGAAATGAAGAAGCACCTGCTTATGTATCATAACAACGGCTTAATTTTAAATTGAGCCTAGATTTCCATCTGAATTTAAATTGGAAATAAATGCATTAATTGTAGACCAATTAGTGGGGAACCTACCTTAATACAGTTTAAATTATTGGAACTAGCCTCACATCAATAGGGCAGACCCAAATTTTAACGTGCCGAACAAAATTGTTCCAATTTTTTGGGTTCCAGCTACGCAAAAAGGCAAGCAACCATTCTGATTTACTGAACCAGGTACCAGAAAAACCAAGTTCGACTGGTGTGTTCAAGATGAACACAACTGTTAATTCCAGTTGGGGTACAGAGTTACATAAGAAGTAAAGTTAGCCGCGAAAAAGTTGGAAGAGCTTCGGCCCAGAACGGCTCATGGAATAAAAACTAAAAAATAAAAATAAAAAAATTCTGCGCAAGAAATGGATAAGAGCCTCATCCGGCTAATTAAAAATACCCAACAGAGTCAATACAAGAATGAAATTCATGATTTGAAAAACAACAAGCCAACTTCACCATTTTTAAAGGATGGATTACTAAAAGAGGGCGGTTGCTTACATAATTCAAACGGACTTATGTTGAAAAGCATCCGAGTATTCTTCCACAATCGCATACAATTGTGAATCTAATAATTCAAGAGGTTCATAAATGAAGTATGCATTACCCAAATGACACTACCCCATACACTACCCCTTTCGAAGAAGCATTAACATTATAATAATAACGGTTAACCCTTATATGCAACAAGTAACATTTCAATAAATCCAGCAAAAGCCAATGTACTACAGGATTGCAAGCTCATTGTCTGGGACGAATGTACCATGCCCCATAAAGTCGCATTCGCACTTGATGTTTTTGAACACGTTGGAACCACCCGGAGTACCGCCTTACGAGCTGGAACCGAAGATTGTGGCATCTATCATGCTTCGCAGGAATCTACATCCTACTGTAATCTGCAATGGAACAAAACTTTTTGTCAAGAAACTCATGCCTTACATTATCTAAACCACCATCATAACTGACCATTCAGCAGAAGACGACTATTCATACCAATGATCCTAATTATCCCTTCAGATCTGCCATTTAACTTCAAACGCCTTCAGTTTCCAGTTCGTTTAAGTTTCCATGAGCATAAACAAGGCTCAAGGACAATCGCCGAAAGTTATTGGGCTCGATCGGCTTAAACCGTGTTTCTCCCATGGTCAACTTTACGTAGGTTGTTCAATAGTTGGAAAAGTCGACAATTTTTGCATCCTAGCACCAAATGGAAGGACATACAAATATGGTGTATCCAGAAGCTCTATATAAACAAGTACTTCAATAAAGGAACTATTTTAATGCAAACACTCCAGCAAGTTACAAATATACTCGCAATCCGAATTGGCCAAAAATACAGCAGAAACTGTTTAATGGACAAAAATCACATTATCGTCACGATTTATCTAAACAACGTTGGCCAGGTCAGCTAATTAGTAAATAAAATCAAACTGAGGCATTTCAGCAATTCGCTAACGTACCGAAGCAGTTAATTCTCAACCCTCAACAAGTGGTGAATTTACTTTGAACACTAACCAGGCGAATATAAATGTTCAGACAATACTGCCCACAGCAATTATAAGGGTAACAGATAGTTTAAGACAAACACGACTTGTCAGGGTTCCTCTCGACAGCGGATCTCAAGAGTCTTTCGTTGATGAAAGGTTCTTTAATCAGTTGTGTTTAGCGAGGAAAAGAGCACAAATCCCAGTATAGGGACTGGCACCTTCAAACATTGTTACCAAAAGAGTGGCCAATTTAAAAATTATATCTCGATTTACAAACTCAATTCCTATTATATGAATAAATTAAATCTAGCAGATCCAAATTTTTATAAGTTTAGAGAAAAAGATATGTTACTAGGTGCTGATGTATTTTTTGAACCAATCCAGATTCTTCAATCATTGTGCAAAATACCATGTTGGCGTATGTCGGATTGGTAAAACCAACCATGTTGAATACAACTTTAGTAGAGCACAAAACATTAAATATGGAACATGACAAACTCTTACGCTATGCCAAGAAAAAATTGCCGACATTGCAACGCGAGGTTTATTACCATCCCAGTTAAGAGAACATAAGTTTTGTTGGCGAGGGCCAACCAATATGGCTAAAGCAACCATTGATTGTGACTTCAGGAAATTTAATATTTTAATTTTCATATTTTAAGGCAACAAATCTGGAGTTACCCCTGCATGACTATGTTTTCAACACCGACGCTAATTTTACTAGAGCAATTACACTAGCAAATAGAACAGATCACGGTGCCAACATGTATAAGGGTTGTATTGCAACCTTTACCTGTCTTGCGACGAAGGCGATTCAAACGGCGATTTACTTCAACGCGAGGTCTTTTTTTCAACAAGTATAGTGACAATGTGACTAATTTTGTGGGGAGCTGTAACAAATGGATAAAACTGCAAATCGTCACCTAAATGATTCAACTGTAATTGAATTTATTCACGAAATTGGTACATATCTATGACAAAATAACATTACGTGGCCCTACACACCACCTCTTGCACCGCAGTTTTCCAACACTTAGGAATCGGTGGTAAAGTCAGTAAAGACTCACTTGTCCTAAATAATTTCTTGACTATAGTCTGATCTCAATTACGCGGAATTTTCCGCAACCAAAAACTATCGCCAACAACTCCTTTTCTATTTGTGCGTACATTTGTTTCATATCTGTCTAGGATTTAGATGCGTTTTTGTATAATATAAACTACTATGATATGTTAGCCCTTTGACGTGTTAGATGTCGCTACTGGTATCGTTTTAAATTACTATTATATAATAATCGCCTAAATGACATATATTTTTCCTAAATGTTGACGATATTCTATCGACCCGACATCTGGAACTTCAATGAGTAAACTTTTTTTTCTTATGATGATAAGTATACTGTGTGTATTTATTCTATGGTATATGCGAATAGTTTCCGATTCTGTAAAATCACAGCTCCCATAGTGAACTTAACCGCGTCCATCTACAAGACTAGAAGTACAACAAGATAAAAATACACTAACAACGAGGACTCGATTATAACTTCCTTCAATTTATAACGGATTTATTGTGTGGAATTGTAATTTCCTTAATTGCTTTTATGACCCTACAGACGTTGTCCTGTCCAAATTTAAATAAAATTTGTTTGTGATGTAAAAATTATAAAAAACGTAGTTCTGACTGATTTCAGGGGTATTCATTTTGAGCCTCTTGAGGAGGAGTAGATTCAAACGTACGTTTTCCGATACGAGAACACAAATACAAATGACTGCGAAAAGCGTGCATTTTTAAGGTTAAGCCACATACAGTTAATGACTGCTCTTGTGATTTGTTTATTGTTCTTGTGAATGCAAGCTACACCGCAATTGTCACGGTTTTAAGTCAAATGGCATTTTGTTCGAAATTATTGCGATGCGTGGTATTATACAAAGACGTGGTTGGTTGATTTTTCTGTTAACGACATCATCTTGGCTAAGTAGTAATGAGATCCACCAATTTGAATCTTAAAATTCAAATCATCGATATAAATGCGTTTTGCAACTCGACACGAATGTTTATAACTAATTTGAGTGTATTGAAATGTTTCCCACAAAATGGACGTGCATTCAGTTCAAACTTTGGAAATCGCACAGTTCTTCGACAGGTGGTTCATTGATTTGCATATTCAACGATAACTCGAGTGCCGAATAACCTGTTTGACCGCCTTCCAACAACGTCTATAACTCCTGATGTGGCAAGTGCCAGAGCAAAACAGTTTTTCTAGTATCATCGGGAGCGTCCAAGAAGAAATACCTCCAATTTTATCGTTCACCACTTTAATGACAGTGTCGTACGCATTTGGCAGAAACAAAAGAACTTGATAAATTTTCAACAATGAAAGTGAGAAGAAGGCCAGGACTTGCAGAAACGGAAAATAATATAAAAATTCGTCGTACCTGGTGAAATTTTAATAAATATTCGCCAGTAAGATCTTTTGTATGTCACCGACATCGAAATGTCTCGAGTATCCCTCAAATAACGTTTAAATTGCTAGATCTTAACTGTTAAGATCACAGTATAATTTATAAGCCATTCTATAGCTCCTCAGCCACTAGGGCTAATATACCACGGCTAATAAATCATTAAACAAATCACGTAACACTTTTGTCTAATAAAAGCAATAACAAAATATCTTTAATAAAATTATGAAGTGTGTCTTGCACAACATACGAGTATCAACCATCTGTTATCGATTGAGTGCGCATTATCATAATATAGAAACATATCATGTTGCATTAATTATGTTGGGCACGTACAAGTGTGTTTATGATATGTATATGCGAATTAATGTATACATGTCCAACTTAATTGATGCCGATCAGCATCCAACGTTTTATGTCTGGCACTTGCCGCTTGTTTTTTTTTTTCTTAACTAGTTGTGGTTAATTTTATCATACTAATGGCCCAAATTTACAGGATTGGTACGTGCTCACTTTAATAACCTCAAAATATGGCAATTATCACAGTGGTAAAAGCAGTGATGTACGAAAAGAAGATCGATTTACTTTGGATGCAGCTTAGATGAAGATGGCGGACAGGGGACATTGCAACAAGAGTTTTTACTGGAGACGATGTTGCCATGGATGTATTTAACTGGGACCTAGATGTATTTAGAATTATCTGACTAGTGACTTTAATTGTAAGTTCATACTTTGGCATAATGTTTGTCATAAATGTGTGTCCATACTTTGGCAACTGCAAACTGAACTTAAGATCAATCATTGCTTTGATTGTCACTATAGAAAGTATGCATCTTTAGGCAGAAATGATAACAATTTTATAAATTTCTTTATGATAAGTTTTCATCATAACCAATCGAATCAAACAATGTATTTAAACTTTAAAAAATATTGAGTATTAGGTACTTAAAATATTAACCAATTTCCATTACATCACACATACAATCTACATTAAAGCTAAGTTTTTTAGCTTTGTTCCTTTTCATTGCATGAATGCCATCTAACAACAATAATAAATATCAAAAATATTTCGTTTTAAACAACATTCAGGGGTATCAAGATTTTACTACTTCTTACTAGTTATGCTGTCATCTATTGAAATTAAACCTACGTGTGTCTTAGATAAACAAGACATTTATTTAACTGATACATATCTAAGTTTAAGTCTAGATGGCAATATACGCGGAAAAATGATTTTATAATAAATACAGCTCAAAATATGTATTCAAAGCTCTGTATAAATAATTAAATATTTTACAGTTTCATAAATATTTTTTCGACTTATAAATCCAAGAAGTGGTAAGTCTATCTGTTTTCGAAAATAAATGGTCAATAAAACACGTATAAATGAACCGATGTGTGGACTGCTCTCGACATTAGCATTAATCCTGTTCCATTTTCATGAATTATTTTCGTCTAACTACGTTTCATTCTACATGAAAGTAAATTTGTTCACTCATTTTCGATAGGTATTAATATTTTATAACCAACATTTAGGGGAATACAATTAGGTATTTATAAATCAGTGTCTTCGATATTAAGCTATAAGACTTTTATTTTTTTTCGTTAGATGTCACGTTTCTTAATCATAAGTTAAATAAAATAACGACTAGTTCTAAATAATTTTATCAAATAAAATAAAATAAATCCAATTAATTTTACAAAAACAAATAATTTTATTTCTTTTCAAAATACGATTCTTATATTAAATTACATTATTATTTTAATAATTAAGTAAAACTCAATTTAATACTTATATGAGTTTTCGATCACTTGTCACATTCGAAAATTCTTACGTCTGTAATACACGAGTAGTTTTTATTCTTAAATTTATAGTTCTTAAAATAATCTTAACAGCTCTTCATATATATCCGGGTGACTCGATAGTTTAATTAATTCCATTAAAATTTAATAAAGACACAATGTTTACGTTAATTTTGGTGTGGTCAAGTGTTTTTTTTTTAAATCAAACGAAAAATTATAAATTTTAAATACTGAATTTAATAAATATGTTTACATGTAATTAATTTAAAAAATTATATTTTGTTTACATAATAGATAACAATTTTCATAAAATCTTTATTTCTTTCTTAATTAATGAATAATTAATATATTTATCTAAAACATAAAGGAACATTTTTAATTAAAATTAAAAAATAATTTATGTATGTATATAAAATTAACAATTGTATATATATATATATATATATATATATATATATATATATATATATATATATATATATATATATATATACACTATAGAGATTCATTAAAATTAAATAATTTACAAAGTTTAATATCTCACTCAAACAAATTTAATTTGAAAATTAAACTAAATTAAATAAATTAATCTTAATTTTAAATAAAGTTTTCCTTTTCTTTTCTTTTTTTTTTTTTGTCTTTTGTTTAGATCTAAAAATGTTTTTTTGCTTAATTATAATTACATATAATATAATATTGATCACACAAGTAGAAGTTTATGATTTTTTTTTTTGCATTTGTTTAGCTTAACAAAAAATTAAGATAATTTCGCATTTTAGGTAACTTAAAAATTAAGTTTTAATTAGTAACGTATGTATATATGTGTAGCTGCATGATGGCAAGACCATAGATCTATAAATTTATTTACACCAAGTCTTTTACAATTGTATCCATTGATTTATTTTGGTGATTTTATTTTTCAGTGTGCACCTCCTCCACTTCCGGTTACAATTTCCATTAAACTTACGTACGATCCGGTGAGAAACCCGATTAAACCGAAACACACAAGGAAAGTATTTTTCCATAAACGCCATTTGTATTGTCCCATGCCTGGACGTTCCCAGTATACAACCGTTTCGATAATGGCGGGGAACATAAGGCCTAGTGTACTTAAGCAAACGGCACCGATGAGTCCGATAAGTGGTCCAATATTTGGCACGGCTATAGCAATTGCAACTGTGGCAGTCTGTAAAAAAAATAAAAAGGAAATTTTTAGGTTAATTGTTTTTAAAAGTGGTTTCTTTTACAATAAAGGTAGCGATCACTTTATAATTAAATAGTGCCATCTATGAAAGAGTGGTGGAAGATAAGTATTATAAAACACACTCATCTGTATTTCTATTACTGAACGCACGGATGAGTGTGAGTAAAAATAAGACAAAATCAAATCAGTTAATAAAAGACGATCAAACGAATCGGAATTGTAATAAAGAAAAAAGATTGTTTTTTCGGTAAGGGTGGAATCATGAAGTAAAAACAGAGAAAAAGAAATAAAGAAAAAGGAAGGTTGTGATAAAGCAAATAAACAAAAAGCACAAGGTGTCTGGAAATTCGAAGGGGTGAATGATGATAAACTAGTAAAGAACGTTTCAGTAGAAGAAGTTTTATTTGCGCTTGTCTTGTATCGGTAAGGCGATTGGTTGCAGATAATTATGAAATCACGATCAGCAAGATGAACGATAAATTAGGTGTATACAGGGTGCGTCAACGCCATACAATTATTCATTGAGTTTGTGGCATTAAGCTACATGTGCAGTAAGTTTAAAATCACACATTTACCGTTTCGGCAATCAACAAGCAAAACAAATAAGGTGTTTGATTTAAGTGACGTCATCGAAGTATAGAAAGAAAAAGACCATGAAAAAGACAGTGATGACGGTGGAAATGGTTTATCGTACGAATACGAATCATTTGAAAAATGGTTGTAAATCAAAGAAATTGTGGTTTAAAGCAGGCAACAAAATCATGGAACGAAACAATTTATTGTATATTTGGTGAACAGTGGCTTTAAACAAAGCAAATACGGTTACGTTTTTATATATACACATACAAGGGATAACGAGTATGTTATGTTATTGATCAAGTATGCCGTTGACATGATTTTGATGGTCAAACCGTACACAATACTGAGCGATTGGCGCAGTGAATAAAGCTGCTGTTTTTAGGTCGGGAGGTACCAGGTTCGAATCACAATGGGGAAGGAATGTAAAGGGGTTTTCATCACATGATTGCGCGATCGATCATGACGATTAACACAACTATGATCTTCTGTAGGAGTGTGTTGGAGTCAGTTTGGGTCGAATTATCGTCCATCCCAGTACAAGCTGGTTGAAACCATGCAATCTACAGATAGATATGGTTTTATTGCCAACAAACACCGAGTATCCAAAAATAATGGTCTGCTTGTTATACATCGCAATAAATACAATACCAGATATTGCAGCAAGCATTTCAATTCTATCACAAAAGATACATGAACCAAACAAAGGGGACTAGAGTGAATTGAAACGCGTTATAAAGTATATCAAAGCAACTGAAATGTAAAATTAACCAAACTTCAAAGGTACAATTTTGATTTATGGTTAGCTGATGCAGAGAGACACTATCATCAACCGAAACTGAGTTTGTGGCACTTTCTGAGGCATGTCCAGAAACATTTTGGTTAAAGCATTTATTGATATGCAATGTTCGAGGCCAATCTATAAACTGTTTGAATTTCATTAAAGAAGCAAAAAGGATGAAAACCAACAAAACATATCGACACCCGCTATATACATTCATTATAAAGGACTATTACGTTGACAACAAAATAGTTACATGTATGTATTGTTCAACCGAAAAGGTGTTCGCTGATTTACTAACAAAACCAGCAATCAAAACATTTCGAAATTACTCAATGAGGATTGTATAATTAAGATGCAGTGTTGAAACGTGCTAACATCTGTATCCAGCAATAAACAAAACAAGAACTAAATTATATGATATATCTTAAGATAAATTTGCTTAGCAGTCCTCCTTGCAAGGACCGCTTTTCCATTCCATTAGTGCATTGGTTGAAGGTGTTTAGGTGAAGAAACAGCGGTTTTGAGGCGAAATACAATCGGTGACGACAATCAACTTAACTTAACCCCTTTAAAAGTAAAGGAAATATGGTAAACGAAATACGATTGATAAACTTGTCGCTTTACCTTCCAATGGACCATTTAACATTTTGTGCAATATTTGAAATCATTTACAAGCATAAATTGAAACAAACGTGCATTAATATATAAACCAGGAGTTTGTGATAAGTCACTTGTCAGATTGACTTGTATGACTTCCTAAACAAGTTTATCGATTTTTAAAATTTAATTTCTTTAAACCGTCGATACAACTTAAACTAGTTTGATGAAAGTTTGAAACACATAAAAAAACTTAAACCAAATTTTTTTTTAAATCAATTTTTGCAATCCTATTAGCTGATGAAATTTTATTATTTCAAACTCTTCTCAAACTTTGTTTCATTTCAAATTTACATAACCTGTTTATCGCGATTGTTAAAATAATTTTACAAATTTCCAAACTTTGAAAAGAAATTGAGTTTGAACTCAACCAAAATGGAACAAAATGAACAAAAACTTGACGTGTTAGGAAACGAAACCAACAAATTTTAAACCAGTTTTAGAAGCTAAATTTATAGCAGAATCTCTTGCTATTCAGTCAGAATGAAACCAGGATTGCAAAGTTTGAACCATGTCTGGTTATACCGCACACATTGACCAAATATCTATTGAGTGGATTGGTTGTAAATTTTTAAATTTTGAAGAAAAGGGTCCCTTTTGAAGAAAAATAAATTATTCCAATACTGTTGCAATAAAAGAAAAAGAAAATTGGAAACAGGTTTCCAATTTATTTAAAAAAATTAATGAACACAATTGCCGCGTCGAATCGGAAAACCAATGGCCAACCATTTCTAAAAAATTCTTTCAAACAGAAATAGCGAAAAGTTTAACTGAGAAGGAAATTAAAATACAATCTCTAACAATCTTTTTTTTAAATGATCCAAAAAAAGGCCAGGGGAATACAATGCTTCAACAGCAGTAAATGGAACAATCAACAAAAACTAAGTGTTGAAAAATAATGTGGATTAAAGGACCACTTAAATGAACAATTAAATAATGACAGTTAAAACTTTGTTGGAACACCAATTATTCTTCCTTCTTCCACAGGGAATGCAAGAAATACGTAACAACGTTACCAAGATGCTACGGCAGTAGTTAGAAAATTTGGGAAACCAGATCTTTTTATTACAATGACCTGCAATCCTAAATGGATTGCAATTGCTGAAAACCCTGGATGGTTGTAATCCCGAAAATAGGCCAGATTTTATTGCTAGAGTTTTAAATTTAAAACTGAAAGCATTTTTAGCAAATATCAGACAAAAACAAACAATTGGAAACGTACGGGCAATGGTGCATGTAATTGAATTCCAGAAGCAAGGTTTACCTCATGTGCATTTGTTTGTCGCATCTTAGATAACGAATATAAACCTTGAACAATTAAAAGATTTGATAAAATTGATTAGGCAGAAATCCTAGACAACAGGGGCGATAACACACGACGAAGTTCGGAATTTCCTTGGTTCACGTTACATTAGCACCCCTAAAGCTATGTGACGTAAGAGTAGTTATTTGATGTACTAGCACAAATATCTTTGGCAGTACATTTACCAAAGAAACAATCTGTTGTGGAGAGTCAATAACAGCAAGTGGCAAAGTGACTTAATTTAAACCAAGCTAAAAGAGTAGTAGCTTTTTAAAATTAAAAATTAAGACAAAACACGCCATATTTTACAGCAATGCCAAACACAAAACCTATTGCATGCAGAAACTTCTAAATTGCTTAGAAAGGGGGATTGGATCCCCAGACAGCAGCGAGGAGAAACAGTTATTAGTAGAATGTATATAGTGGAGATGAACGATCCCGAACGATTTAATATAAGACTACTCTTGCTAAATGTGAGAAGAGCAAAATCTCTTGATGCCTACGAACTGAAGATGGAGTGCTATATGGTACATTTAAAAAGTCTTGCAGAGCAAGAAAATTACTTGTTGATGATACTGAGTGGATTAATGTCCCTACAGAAGCTGCAAATTTGCAGTCGCCAAAAGAAATCAGACTTACCTTTGCTTTTATTTGCGCAAATGAAAAGCCAGGAGACATTTTTGACTCTTTGGAATAAACACAAATCAGCTATGACTGAAGATTTTGAACATCTCAAGAAAAAAGATTCTGAAATCTAAGCAATGCTTTGTTTCTCTGGCCAAAAATTACCAGTGAACTTCACTTAAAATATGAGAACTGGGGAAGACAAAGAATTTGCCAATTCGTTAATTGATTTGGGTGAAGATATTTTTAAAAAATCCGAAGAGTTCATTTGCAAAGAATCATTGAAAGATGAAATTTTTGCAAAAACGTTTCCTGCTATGGGATCTAAATATTTTGCCAATAGAGAAATATTTTGTCTTTTAAACGAGAATGCACTTAAAATGACGTATAATTAAGCCGATTAGAAGGAGAATATAAAATATATTACAGTGTGAATTCTGTAGTTAATTATGATGAAGAGGAAAGAACAAATTTTCCAACGGAATTTTGAAATACAATAACTCCATCAGCTGAAAATTCGAGCAATAGAAAGATTGCTTACAAATATTTATAGAAACAGAGCGTTGTGTAATGGAACACGACTCATTATAACTCAAATGAAAGCAAACGTTATAGCTATTTGCTAAAGTCTTGGCAGGAAGATAAAAATGAGATGAGATTACAATTCCAAGAATTGAATTAGCTCCTTCTGACAACAATTTTAACTTTACATTGCGAAAGCGATAGTTTCCAATACGAGTCGCCCCTATGATGGTTATGAATAAATCTATAGGACAACCCATGACAAAGTTGGACTGTATATCTCAAAACCCTTTTCCTCTCATGGTCAGCTATATACTGCTTTTTCCAGAGTGACATCCAAATAAAATAAAAAAGTACAAATACTTAACATAAAAAAATTATAATTTACAAAAACTAGAAAACTTTTGTAGCTTTTGTAGCAACGTGAACTAAAAATATTAAAAACTGAGAATAGAGTGATGGTTCAGTTGTTGTGTTGTCCTGCGATTTAACACTTATCTCCCTATCGATAAAATTATGTGTAACTGCTTCTATTTGCTCAAGAATAATAGAGAGTTAACTTTAGCAAAGACTTACACCTAATTGTTTATAAGTACTTGTAGTAGTCGACTGGAAAGCCACTATTCTAAAAATGAAGAAAGCATCCCAAGCTTTTTTTATACCAAAATTAATTTTTTGTCCTACACTTTATTCTCAGCTTTTAATATTTAAAATTTAAAATTTATATTTTACTTTTTAGCTCACTTTGCTACAAAAGCGTTTTTATAGACTATAATTTTATTTTTTATTTTTTTAGTTTTTGCCAATCTTCTTTTGCTGTGTGTTGTATTTTCATTTTTTATTGTTATTCCCACGAGTAAAAGATCAATAGTTGCTTTGTAGTCGACCGCCGCAAATGCTTATAAGTACTAAAGAGTGTGTTTCTTTGCTAAATTTTAACTACTCGTAACTGCTCTTTATATTTGTCATGAATAGTTAGAAGTTGCTTTCATTTTTAGTTTTTTTTTAAAGAAAAACAACAATTACGTCAATCAATTAATTTTTGTGCAAAAATACTTGTACAAAAATGTTCAGACCTCTTGGGGCGGGTGAAAATTAATTTTGAAAAATTTCGTTCCATATAGATTATGTATCTATGGAACGAAATTTTTCAAATTAATTTTCACCCATATTTGTACATATATACAAACATACAGATAAACGACAATAAAATTCAAATATGTAAACGACGAACAAAATTCATATTAAGCGATATAATAAAAATGCAAATTTTAATTTAGAGCACACTGTATATATATATTATAAATTGTAAATGAATACCCCTAAATGTCACTTATTATAAATATCTTTGATTTTTTTGAGTTGCTGATGATCCTAGTCAGGACATTAGGCCAAAGATATGAAATTTTTGTATTGACATCGGGTCCTAGTACGTGTGCAAAATTTCAAATTATTCAGAAGTCTAGAATTGGGTGGAAATTAATTCGAAAGAAAGATTTACATAGGATACAATGATAAGCTAATACAAGCATATTAAAAAACAGGGAAATCTTACAGAAGGAAGCGTGTTAATAAAAGTTTTTACTCAAAATGTTGTGTAACTTAAATTAAATACATAGATATTTAAAATTTTGGTTTGACTCTACTATTGGCCATAACCCACTGAATAATATAAATACACATAGCACTGTCATCATAAGAAAACAGGTTCGATATAATATATCAAAATTTAGTATAAATGTATGACATTTAGGCTATTATACATATAAAAATAGTCTAGATGAGACTATTTTTATACGTCAATGGGCTAACATACCATGGTAGTACTATGTGTATTTATATTATGCCCACTGGAAGTGAGTTTATAATTTTTTGTATACACGTATATAGCTTTTTAGCCTTCCCGTGTGTACGAGGGCACATTACCCGTTAAAATAAAACTTCAGTTAAATTTAAAGTTTGACAATTATTTACAATAGAATTCGATAGAACCTTTACCGTTACAAATTAGAATCAAAAATATGTTCAACTGTTTTCAAAACTGTACATTCATAGAATCTGAATCTTCAAGTAACTGTTATAATACCGTAATATTGAAAAAAGTACATGCAATTTAAATACAAGAGTAACATAGTTGAGTTCATCGTTATCGTCTCCCATCTAACCACCACTGTGTTATATATATATAGAAACTTACCACTAAAATCACACGAAGTGCATATTCAGCTGCACTTTTATATTCACTAAAATTCCCCTTCAAATTTTTCCAGATAATCTCCATCGGTACATAAAACTGTAATGAAAACGTAAGGAATACAGAAACAGCAATCATCAATTTAACAGATTGTGCCAATCTATACATAGAAAATACAAAATAAAAAAAATTATTAGTTTGACTGTAATAAGCATAAATTCGACTTGAACTTACACTTCATGAATTGGTAAATTTAATGTAATACTGCCTTGTGTGTCTGGTCCAAATTTTAAGTATCCCAAGAATCCAATTACAGCGTACAGTGACACAACAAGACCCATACCAATATTTAATACACTTGGACATCCAATGAAATGACCCGGATTCTTCATGTTGTTTTCCAATGGCATAACTACACCAATACCTTCCAATGCAAAAATGACTGTACCGAAAAATAGTGGCATATGTGAAAAGTGTGCAATCGCTGGCCGGTCCGATGTTGGTGGCAAATCTGTCGCAATATAATACGTCGTTATACCCATTCCGACCACAATCAGTACGTTTGCAATCATCGAGAAAGGCGTCAACCATTTCAATTTCCTGATTAAATTCATAAACACTAGTGGCAGCCACAGCGTTAACATGTACAGTCGTACATCAATATCAACACCAGCATAATAATCAACAACTTGTTTCAAATTGCCAGCAACGAATACTACATAAACGCAACAGCATCCCAGTAAATCGGTTACCAAAAACAGATCGACTAAAAATCGGGCTAATCGCGAATATTTGTGCATCGCTTCGGGTCCCGCCAAAAATGCGGTTTCAGCCACATCGGCAAAACCTAACGATGGTATTTGTGTTCGACGGCACAGCACATGCGAACATTTAACAATTATGTGAACACAATAGGTGCATATAAAACCGATTACAAATGTGGCGACTAAACCGAACCATAGTCCGGCGCTTAAAAAGGCGAGTGGCATGGCTAAAATACCAGAACCAAGCGAACCTTTCAGCAGATGTATAAAGGTTTCCATGTCACTGTAAGAAAAAATTTGTTAACGAATTGAATTTTAGTACGACTTAACCATCGTCTAACTCACGTTGTTGGATGTGACACTTTACGATTCTCAAACGGATTATAATCGCCGGCCTCTTCATCGCGCGACAATTCCACCAATGGTAATGTTGATCCGGCAACAGTTTGTACGGGTACGTCATTCATATCTGATTTATATTTTGCGTACATAAAATCAGATAAATCTGTGCGAACCGACTGCTTTATCGGATCATAACTGGTTATGACCGGCTGAAGTTTCTGTAAATAAATAAAAAAAAAAAAAATTTTTTTAGAAAATTTCGATGAAGCATCATAATTTATATCTAAACAATTTCCACCAGTCAACAGGTTAATAAAAGTCGAATCGTAATCAAAATTTGTCAGTTTGTTTGTTTTAACAGGCACGGTGGATACAATATGCTATTTATAAAAACATAAAATTTCGTACGGTCGAAAACGTGAAAATATTGTAAATATTTTGGTTTGTGCGATCGTATGTGTGCGTCTTCAAGAGTTAATTTTCATTTTGTAGTGTGATCTCATCGCGTTTTTCCAACACATTGATATTATATAAATGCCTAGATCTAGATTTAAATCGGTATACGATCGATTTACATAATATTTTGAAAATATCCGGTACACGTTTCGGAACGTACTTGAAATCAAATTTTATCTAGAAAAATCATCTTATTCTAACCTAATTGTTTTGTATGTCTAGAAAATGTGGTCATCGCTAAAACGTTACCTAATAACTTTTGATAGTACCTCGTATAATTTTACCGTACGTGTTTTATTTTTGTTTGGTAATAAAAAGAAATAAAAAAAAACTAATAATGCTTTACCTGCCACCTACGGTTTTGATTTTGAAATAATATAATAAGATAGCCACGCGACAAACACTGTTATATCATAAGATCAATTCCAGGAGTTAATTGACTCAACCAAAGGGTAATAATATATAGTGAAATATAGTCTCTCCACATTTCTGAAAATTTAGCAACGTGTAAAGCTCGTTTTAATGCGGGAAACCCAAATCTATAGTGTTAAAACTTTTGTAGATGTAATCCAATTTCTTTATCAAAGGCTTGTGCAATATTCTCTCAGATTGAATATTATTGCTTTTCTTCGAAGGCATGCTTGATTGCATTTACAATTCTATTGTCCTTTGGTAGGTATGGAACCCAAATTGATGGTCTGTTATAATTTGCCTTTCTTCTAGAACTATTTCAGTTTTGTTAATAACATCCTTTCAAACAGATTTGAAGTCGTTGGAAGCACGAAGCAAGAAGAAAGAAGAAACTTTCAAATTTTTCATTTTCCCAGGTTTATGAATCATTGTGATCAGAGATATCTTCCATTTTTGGAGAGTTATCTGTTAAGCACTTATCTGTTAACTCTCATATCATTTTTCCAGAAATGTAGTCATATCCTGGTGCCTCTCTCCGGCTTAAGCACATTTTGATAGTATTTGTAATCTTCTAAGGTAGCACGAAATTATTTACTTCTTATTGTGGTGAGAAAACCCTTTCTAGGTGAACGTCAAACGCATTGTCCTTTTTTCATCGCTTCTTACCCAGTTTCCAGTTGGTATAGTCTTATCGGTTGGTTCGGATTTGTTGTTTTTTTTTAATATTTTGTTGCTTTCCACATAGAATATGTATCCTTTTAGTTGACGTAAGTTCACTTAAATAGCTCAGGACTTTTTTTTGATGTTGATTTAAATAGTTTCTTGCCATTCGATGAACTGTACAAATCGATGAACTGTAGTTTTTTAATCGCATGTTTTTTTAGGCAGTATAATGCTGCTATTTCACAGTTTTTTTTTGTTTCTGAACTCTGCAATCTGTTCTGGGGCCGAAGCTCTTCCAACTCTTTCGCAGTTAATTTTTAACGTCCTACCTTACGCCGTCACCAGCCAAATTGAGGACGCACGAATACAGGTTCGATTTTTAAATCCATCTACACATTGCATTGCTCCAGCCAGCTTGCACTGACATGGACGATGGTTCGGCCCATGGATTCTGCACTCCAACAGGGGGTCATAGTTGTGTTCATCGTCATCACCGATCGAAATCAGGCGATGAAAAATCCCTTTTGTAAACCTCCTCCGTTGGGGTTCGAACCCGGTACCTCCCGTCCCAAACACCGCAGCTTTAACCACTGCGCCAATTGCTCGGTTATTTCACAGTTTTTAGATCATTCCTGTAAGCATCCCATATTTCGGAAGCTCATAATATTTTAATGTTCTTTTAACCAATACAGCTTTGCCACCATGATATTAACATTATGTCAATATTGTGCTCGATATAAGGAATGCGTTTTACACTCTGGCAGTTTTTAGGACTTTTATTTTTGCTTTTTTACCACCATCTGAATTAGCGTGTTTAAATTCCACATCATTAAATCCATGGTCATTTCCATCATAACCTTGGAACTTTACGTCATACTTATTTAAACACATGCTGAGATGTATCCTTCTTTACTATGGGTTACACTTTAGGATTGGTACTCTTAAGGATAATTGTGGAGCTCACCACATATAAAACACAAATCGTTTAGAGTGCAATAGGCTGTAGAGTAAAAGTATTCTTAATACAGTTAATTAATTTGAAACCAGCTGGATTGCTTAAAATTCCTGTATTCGAACAGTTATTTGAAGTCCTTAAAATCGATTTATTTGGGCCATAAGTTAAATCCGCCAGTGAATACAAATGGATTTTTATTGTTAAAGATACAGTAACCAAATGGGTTGAACTGTTCTCCTTTAAACAGGCACCTGTAGGCGAAGTAAAGATTTTAAAACCCAATTAGCTATTTTAGTTAAAAACGACCAACGCTCGTTTACTATATGTATATTTATATTATGCAGAGAGGTAGTACAAAATCACATAAAAGTACATAAAAAGGGTAAGAGAAGTTTCAAAACAGAAATAGGATCATGGGCAAATTTAGGGATAGGCCATATACTTAA
The DNA here is from genome assembly GCA_963556175.1 of Tipula confusa. NCBI lineage: Eukaryota > Metazoa > Arthropoda > Insecta > Diptera > Tipulidae > Tipula > Tipula confusa. The sequence continues at coordinate 108,634,246 of OY744477.1, read as the reverse complement.
TTAAACGAGTTATCAGTAGTTCTACTCACGAAATTGAAACTATAGAATCTTTAGAGTAAATTCCAATCCAAGAATTTATTTTAAACTAGAGATTAAAAATGAATCAAAACCGACTCACAATAAACAAGTTTCTAATGTTAAGGATCGATCTTTTTTACCAAAAAACCAAAAGCTTGGTATTCAATTCCAAAAGGCAAACGAGACAAATACGAGACCTCATATGACGTAAGGACTAATTGGTTTTTGATACAAACACCAAAGTCTGCAGGAGAGTCGAACAATGCAGCCAGTGCATCAGGTGAGAGTTTGTAACAGAAATGAGATACCACGAATACAACAACTTGTTTAATCAATCATAATCCTTTCTACGTAGTCAGTGAAGATACATAATTTTGTGTGTTACCGATGCGGTGAATCTAACCAACGTCCTTTAGAATGGAGAAGTGTTAATTGCTTATAGATATTGCAAAAAGAAGGGGCCCGTTGATATTTATGTATTTAACTTAACAAAGTCTATAAAATTGACTTAAGATACAAAAACAACATGATTTAAAATTACGTATAAAAATATACATATAAACATAACATAATTAAAAGACAACATAAATGCAATATTTATGAGGATAAAACTTAAATCATCGGGATAAAGTGTTGCTTCAACCTTCGTTTGAAAGATTCTTTACTAATTGTGAAATCGAATAGGTGGTTATTTTTATTAAAACTTTTCGACATCATATTAATTGGTTCATTATCACCATAGTTAGTCCTATGTACATCTGGATTTAAGAAATCATTTTCACGTAAACGTCTACTTCGCACTTTAATGTTAAACTTCTCCAGTATCGCCGGTGCATCAATTTGAGCCAGCAGAAGGTTTCCAACGGAAGAAGACTTTAAATCTCTCGTCTGTTTTCCAAGTTGTTAAATTATAGGTATTACAACCCGCTTCATAGGGCGGATTTAGTTGTAAGTTTAAATGGCACGATAAATCATGATTGTAATCCCATCCATCTTTCCACGTGATAAATTTAACTTTTTCTGAACTCTTTTAATTGTTCGGATATCGCCATCGTAGAAAGGACACCAAACAGTGACTGCAACAGAGATCGAACATATGCATAGTACAAGATTTTAATTGTATTCAGCTCATAAATATCACCTGTCCATCTCTTGATGAATCCGAGAAATGAATGAGCTTTGTGAAAGTCATATTTACAGTAAAAGTAGCTCCTAGGTCTATAATTTTAGCTGCATTCTGTAGTTGAATGTCATTAATATGATAGCTGAACTCTATAGGAATTACTTTCCGATGAAACGACATAATCTTACATTTATACTGATGTTCAAGTTAAGTAAATGATAATTGCACCATTTCCCCAAGCTATTGACGTCTTCGAATATTAGTACCTTGGAGTGTTGAATACATTCGGTAATACTTTTGATGAAAATAGTTAAGATCCAAGGATCAATATAAAGGCCATGTTGAACCCCGGAAGTAGCTTTAATAGGTTTCGATTTTTTATTACCTATTTCAATGTATTATAAAGGTCGCTCAAGTATGATTTAAACCATAAGACAAAGTTATGTTAGAATCCGAACTTGTATAATCTTTCCAGTGCTTTGCAATGACTGATAGAGTCGAATGCTTTACTGAAATTTTATACACTACATCAACTTGCTTGTGATTTTCAATTTCTTTGATGGTACTGCTAGTGATCTTTGATGGGCATGAAACCACGTTGACTTGGTGATATGTGTCGGAAGACGAGCGTTTTATAATAGTTGTATACAACGAGTTCAAACAATTTCGGAATTGAAGATATTGATGATATGCCTCTGTAAGATGAGACGTTGCTTCTATCTCCGGCTGTGAAAATCGGCGTTATTCTAGTAGTTTTCCATATCTGCAGAAACTCACCCAATCTTAGAGATTGATTGAATATCAAACAGAGTGGAAATTCTATAAGGCTCGATAAACCTTTAATACCTAAGCAGGCATGCTATCAGGGCCGCAAACATTACCGAAATTACTTAAAGCAACATTTATGTTTTCTGTTGAAATCGTTGCAACTTCTATGGACTAATTTATATCACAGTTACTCGGATTATCATATTTATCTACATCTTCCGGCTTATAAACCAATTGAAAAAAACTCAGCAAACATGTTTGATATGACCGTAGCATCACATGATTTCAGCCCATTATATGACATATCCACTGAAAACTCCGTAATTTTACGTTTAGTTTTAAAAAAGCATCAACAATGCTTTAGATCATTTCTGATTTTGTCTTTGATACAAGTGAGATACTGCTTGTATTTAAATTCATAATATGTTTCAAAATTACGGTAATGTTCTGTGAATTTTGTTTGCTGGTTTCTTAATTATGCTTCAGCATTTTCGTAGAGGCCTTACTTTCTTATTTTTGTGGTTAGCATCATACCATTATGGATATTTGTTTGGTTTTGACATCGTTGACATCGTCAATTAACATGTTGTAAAATTTATCTACATTTACATTAATGTTCCCAATGTCCAATTCACTTTTCCAATCCATGTTCTCAAGATAAAGACAAAAGTTGGCTGTGTCTGCTTTTTGAAAATTATAATATAACTGTTGATTAAGGTGTTTAACATTCGTGCCTTCGCTCTTCAATATAATTTCAATAGATTTGTGATGAACAACGAAAGGAGCTGTCGCTTCATATATTCCAAATAAACTGGGATCATTGGTGAAAACCAGATCAAGGCTCCTATTCAGTTTATTTCGTAGATTGCAGATTTGATTAAGATTAAGATCCAAAACGGTGTCTATGAAAAGGCATTCGGTATCTGAGCTTATCTTGAGCGGCAACACAGCATCCAATTCCTCGCCGTATGTCCAATTGATAAGTGGTAAATTAAAATCTCCCGTGAGTAAAATAGTATCAGATGATTTTGTAGCATTGGTGATTTCAACTATAGTGTCGCACATGCTGTATATGATAAGATCGTTGAATCGGGCAAAATATAAGCCACATAGACGTACATTGATCTTCCATTTATTGCCATTTTGACACAGAGATGCTCAATAGTGGAATTTGTTAATTCAATGAATTCACCTCATATTGATGCATCAACAGCTATTAGTACACCACCACCCGATGTTTTGCAGCTTGGTTTGATCGATCGATCACATCTGTAAACCACATATTGACTTGGGAAGAATTCCGAGCTAAAAATGTCTCTATAAAATGATGTTTAGGGATGCACCATGAAATAGGAGTACATATTGTCGACATTCTGGTAATAGATGGATGTATAGGTTTAGAAGATTTTCTAGATCGAATTGGTTTTAAACGAGCATGATTCGAAGTACAGAGTCGAATGTTAACTACAGGTGTGTATGATCTAACATCAGATTGCGAAAATTTTGGCGTCGATGTCTCCGTTCGAATTCCTTCATCAAAAGTCCGTTTGGCTACAATGTAGAATGCAATGCGATTAGAAATTGATCTTCAGGCAGACTAACACGAAAAGATGTGTAGTCATACACTTATATAAAACCTGCATTTTAAAGAAACAAAAATTACAAAATAAATCGTATAATACAAATACAGACAAGGTGATGACATTAAAAGAAATCAAAACAAATTACTACCGCTACGGAGAACGACAAATCAAAATTTCTTTCAAGTCAGGATCAATGGTGCACCAATTTAAATGGAATTTAATTCTGGGACTTCAATTAGTGCCATTGTTTAAAAGAAGGTCTTTCAGATAATAAATCATTCATTCCAATTTTTATCATCCGGATAAAAGCTTATCAGTATTGACTGCTAAACTATTATTTAATTTAACTACGGACATATGTCCAGTAACAGCTGAATTGTTAGCGAAGAGAACTAAAATACTATTCAGTCCATTAGAAGTCTAGTACATACAATTAATAAAGGTATAGAAGGGCAGTTATTGCTTCAGACTAGATGGATACATAGGGGAATCCAAGTGATTATTCGTCTAAAATTACAGAAGCAGACACTAGATGAGTGTCGTAAAAAAGGAATTCATTATCCAGAAATTATATGTACTGAAAGGATATTGAAGAGATGGCCAACAGTTGCCAAAGTTGTGTATAAGTGTTGGCAGAACCATCAAAAGTTTATGTGGGTCCTTAACGCATTCACATTAGTTTTGCTGGATTGCGTTTATGTGAAATTATTATCTTATAGTGGTTGAGACGAAATGGCTTAATAAAATTACTGAATGAAAAGTGAAGGCTGAGAAAGAGAAATCGTGGGTGGAATTGAAACTCATATTGAAGCACATGTATGGGAAGCAGTTTAAAATAAACCGAACGTAAAATAAAACAATTATAAAAATTTTTAAAGTTCTTAGTGACAGTTGACCACTACTCCAATTTTATCGAATTAGATCTGCTCAAAGATCTTACACCAAATTCTACTATTGACATCCGCAGAAATTTTTTTAGCAGACATAAAGTACCAGAGAGAGTTTTGACAGATGGAGCAACAATTTTCACATGCAACGAATTTAGCAATTTTACAGCACAGTGAGACTTTATGTATATTACTTCAGCGCCCCATCACTCACAAACTAATGGCAAAGCTGAAGCTGCACTGTAAAGATTGCTAAACAACTTATCAAAATATCTAATGACAGCAAAGAAAACGTATGGTTCGCTTTACTACACTGGAGAAATATTTCTAGCAAATTATGAACAAGTCCAGTGCAGAGAATATTTTCTAGAAAGACTAGAAGTGGAGTACCACTAATTTTGCAGTAAAATTTCTAAGGACGTCACTAATAAAATTAAAACAAGAAGAAGACATAGTAAATATTATTATGATCAGAGAACGAGACAGTTACCCGATTTGGAAGTAGGACGATCTGTTGCAGTTCAAGTGCATTTAATAGAAAATAATTTATGGTCTAAAGGTTTTTTCGAAGAAAAACTATCAGATAAATCATATATGGTGAATGTTAGTGATGTAGTATATCGTCGTGACAGAGTTAATATTAAACCACATAACTCGTCTCAAACTGATTTCAAACAAACAAAGCATCTAGGTAAAGTTTCCCGAACGTAGTTCAAGCACAGTAGAAGAAAGTATCTTACCATCTACTTCAATCTATAATCGTCCACAAAGACAAAGTAGAAGATTACCTGCTCATCTTAAAGATTACATCGTAAATATAAAATAAACTCATTAAATACAATTTAAAAAAAAAATTTAAGTTCATGTAAACTTTAATAAATTCAAGATTTAACATGAATTTAAATTAGTTTAGTTTTACGATTGTTTTTGTATAGAGTTGCTCTTAACCCTTCGTCTCTTCATATTGCATATATGTAATGTCTTGAAAAGTATACTATAAAATATTAATATAGTGCGTTTTCTTGCAATTTTACTACGATTTCCGTGTCTTTATAGTACTCTCTTGATTTTGTTCATAGGGAATATATTTATTTTATTGTCAATTTAAGCGGAAAAAGGTTAGTTAAAAATGTCAGTCTGAGGTGAAACAATCGACACGGATATCAATTTTTTGTGTTTTAGCCAGAAAAATAAATCAAATATTACGAAGTAAGAATTATTTTTATTTATAAATATGTGCTGTATGTTTGTAAAGTGTTATTATGTCATTATTTACATGTATTGATGGAAAAAATACATTTAAATATGTATATTGCAGATATGCAATACAAAGTGAAATTTCAGATATGAAACATTTATGCATATATGCAATACTAAGATAATGTTGTTTGAATTATTTGATGACCGTTCTTACTTTGTGTTGCATATTTGCAAAAAACTGATTTTTGGCTTTTGTAACTAACTGTTTTTATACTAATTTAGAACAACCTGCTAAGATGAACTCTAAAAAAAACTCACTGTTGCTGAAATTTTAGATATCATTGAGGGTTGCACAGACAGTGAAGATGAATTTTTTGAGGATAACGAAGACGAAAATGGTGAGTTTCAGACTCATAGGTATAAAGTTCGAAGAATAGACGGGGAGGACAATTGTATTAATCAGGCTACGGAAGAGGAACTTTTTGATATATCAAATATGCCAATTGATTTGGTTGATACTACCGTTCAATTCGAAGCAATAGACCAAACAAAACCTGTAACGGCTTCTACAGATAAAATGTTATGGCGATGCCGAGATTTTATTAAATATCCAGAAGAGATACAGTTTCAATGTGACGAATCACCACCTAAAGATTTTCCTGACCTATGTATGCCGTATTCTTGCTTCAAATTTTTTTTTCGATGTGGATTTATTAAATTTGATAACCAGCGAATCAAATTCGTATATTTGTCAAAAGAATATAAATAATATGAAATACATATTTGAGCTAGAACTGAGAAAATTTTTAGGAGTTTGTATATTGATGTCAGTTATACAAATTCCGAATTACCGCCGCTACTGGTCTCCCATCGCAAGTAACCAGTTAGTTCATGGAAACAATGTCATTACCCAACTTCAAAAGGATTAAGTCATCATTGCATTTCAATGACAATGAAAAAATGCTCCCATCGAATCATCCAGATTTTGACAGACTGTATAAAATTCGGCCGATAATCGAATCACTACAAAAAAAATTTAGAATCATGCCTTTCTGTTGATGAACAGCTGTGTTCGACCAAATGCAAAAGCTCAATAAAACAATATTTACCGAATAAGCCACATAAATGGGGATTCAAACTTTTCGTGCTCTCAGGATCTCCGGATCTCCGGCTTTTCATACAATTTTAAAGAATATACGGGACAAGAAAATGATCCTCGTAAGCGATTGCCGTCTGAAAAAGATTTGGGAGCCAGTGCCAATGTAGTAATGCGAATGCTCAGATATATACCGAGAAGTGTAAACTATAGGATATACTTTGACAATTACTACTCATCAGTACCATTGGTAGTAGAATTGTCCAAAGAAGGCATTCTGTGCCTAGGCACAATTAGAAGTAATCGGATTCCTAACTACAAGCTGCCCACAGAGAACGAGATGAAAAAGGATAAAAGAAGTGCTTCGATTGAATACACTGCCGAAATTGATAACATTTAGATAACGACAGTAGTGTGGAAGGATAACCATTTAGTGACTTTGATTTCAAATTTCACTCGTCGCAATCCAATATGGTTCTCTGAGAGGTATGATAAAAAAGCAACAAAACGAATTGAAATTGAATGTCCAAACATTATAAAAGAATACAACAAATACATGGGAGGTGTAGATCTACTCGATAGTTACATCGGTAGGTATAAAGTACTATAACGACGGCGGTTGACGTCATTATTTTAATTATTCAGATGTAGATGTTGTGCGAAGCAAAGCTCAGTTTCGATCTGATGAGGAATCGTAAATAATTTTGTTAAAAATTATTTGTCATCTCATCAGGCCATGGCAACCGAGTGCTATGTGTAATAGCTACTTTACGCTCTATATATATTTATGTACAGTGTACATGTAGCGTTAGCGAATTATATGAAAATTGCACGAAATATCTGAATAATTTTAATTGTGTGTGTAGCGATGGTCGCTACAGTACTACTCAGATCAAAAAAGTGGTACATGAGAATATTCTTTCATTTATTAGATATGTCCGTTGTTAATTCCTGGCTTATCTATAAAAGAGTTCAATCGAAGCACAACGCTGACCCAAAAGAAATCTTAAATTTAGCTGATTTTCGGTTGCAACTAGGCGAGATGTGGACGACCATCCAATGAAAGTAAGAGGCTCGAACAAAAAAGAAAAAAAGCAACAAACTCTCCTATTCCCCATAAGGAAATTAGAACTGTCTGTGTGGGGCATTGGCCTGTTTGGCAAGATAAACGCCCCCAATGTAAATTGTCCAGCTGTAAAGGATATACTTATCTAAGATGCGAAAAGTGTGGACCTGCACTTTGCCTTAATAAGGATCGGAACTGTTTTAAACAGTTTCATTCGTAAATAAAGACTGAATTAATTGTAGTAATTTTCCGGGAAATGAAAAATTGTCAAAGGAAATGATTGTCATTTTCAACATAAAAAGGCATTGCAAAAACGAAAATTATTTTTTTATCAATAAAAAAAACATTAAGAGGTGAAGGGTTAAGTTTTCAATTTGTGAAAAAAAGACAAGATATTATATTATTCTCCTAAAATGGCTTTTGATTCAACACGAGTCAGTGCATGTACACCGCTGAGCACGTGAAGATATGTATAAGAAATACATTAAATATTAAACAAACCAATAGTCTTATTTAAAATATAACAAAAGCTTTTTATAATTAGCGACTACAGAGAAATGAGCTTTCAACCCGTTTAAATTTATTTAAATTATTTTTTAGTGAATGTTTACACGAGTAAGGCAACCCTGACCTTAACCACTATGTTTTTTAACAATATATAAACTATACATCTTAACTAGTTGTTTAATAATACCAAATCGATTGTTGGCACAATTTACATTTTACCCATGGCCTGAGCGATATCACAACATAAAAAAAAATAATTGCAATCAAAATAGAAACGCCTTATCATCATTCAACATCATAATCATTGAATGATGATGAGATGATAATAATATTATTTTCGAATAGAGACGTTTTATTAATTTTCAGCTCGTGTGCACGGGAGTTATTTCCTCTCGTGTCTCTGTATAAACGTACAGCAAGTGAGAAATAAAATGATGATGATGATGATGCTAAGGACATATGAGTCGTAAAGAAAATTTATGATTTCACTGGAATTAACATATCAATGTTGTATGTACATATGTAAGTAATATGTGTGTATGTATATATCACCCAGATTTAATTATAGATTTTCACTGAGTTTTCATTAAAAATAAAAATAAAAAAATTGTATCTTATGAATGGATGATGTGATTAGACAATAGGCGGTTAATGTAATGTTTATAAATAATTTTATGTTATTTGCATACCCATACACACACACACACACACACATCTAAAAACATAAAATATACAAATACTACACACATGACCTTGTCAAGGAAAAATCGTATTTATATATAATTTTCTTTTGATTCTTCAACGGAAAAACATTTTATTTTTTATTTTGTTTATTTATAAACAGAGACACACAATTTTATTATGCTACGTCATAATTTAGATAATTAACGACGACCATAATATATTTGTCAGCAATATATATTTTTTTACATATGGTCATGTATCGGAATTCGTGTCCCTATTTAATAATAAAAAAAAAACACTTTGAATAAATGCCAAAAGTTACAGTATTTTGTGGAGCTAATGTTCCCGTGCTATTTATAAACTTCTCCCGCTACCATCATACATTAATCGTTTGTTTTGTCTGTACGGTAAAAATTGAATGCTCGTAAGATTACATCTCGGTATGCACAGATTATGATGGCATTGTGTTTTTTATTTACCTTCATTTTATCTGTTTGATCATATACAAGTTACATTACGTTTGTGTAATTAATGCCAGACTTGTTACATAGAATTTTTAAAGCGCAATTATAATCAGTAATTTAATCTATTCAGTTTTATATCAAGTGAAATCCAGTATATGGATTTCCGATTCCAGTGAATTTATATAAAAAAAAATTTGTGCAAAGTGTTTTTATTTTCTAATACACGTGCTCATGCGGTTTTGGTTTTGTGTGCAACATGTTGTATTCGTACATATACATGTCAGGCGACAAATTAAAAAATTTATTTCAAAGTCGAAAAGCGCCATTCAAACTACGAAGACGACCTAATTTCTGGAATTAATACAGAACAGGACGCAGAAATTGCTAAAAAGTATATTTCTAAAATCTGAAAAATTCCATTTTAGTAAATGGATGAAAGCACCACAACCTGATGCAGACCGTATACCAATATTCTTGAGTTTAAATTTGGTAAAAAAGATAGAATTCTTGGCCTAAATTAGAATCCAGCCACAGACAATTTTATTTCACATCTCACTTTCAATTTCTAATACAATGAATCTAACCAAACGCAGCAATGAAAAACTTGATGCAACCTCTCTGGGCAGCAGAGCTCTCCTTGGATTAAAGACATAGGTAGCACAAATTAAATCGATATTGCCATTACCACAACCTGAATTATGCGAAGCCTTGCTACTCTCAAAGTTGATGAAAAAATGACCTAAGTCACAGCAGGAGTCCCATATAGATGTTCATTTCTGGACTGATTTTCTAATTACGCTATAATGAGTTCAAGAACATTCTTACAAATAAAAAACTTTTGTGGCGAATAGAATTCTGGAAATTTAAAAATATTAAGTACAGTACGGCTTAAACTATAAAATCTCAAAGCTGGCCGCAATGACCATCTATATGGGTAAGCCACAAGCTCTCCGGTATAGTTAGTTACTTCGAACAACTGAAACCAAGAATATCCAAGGTGATCAAATTATTCCACATCACATGCATTTGTCGGCGCTTAATTGGATCGAGACAATTATTCAGAAAGTATTATATCATTAGGAAGAGTTAAGCTCTCTTCCGATAAGAAAAGTAAAGAAAAAATTAGATGGTTACGCAAATATGGATCAATATCAGCAAAAAGCAATATCCTGCCATTTAATCCTTTTATTGACGAACGTTAAAACGCGAAGGAGGTCACATAACCAATAGCAAGCTAGATTTCAATGCCAAAATATACCGCTGCCAAAATATACCTTGAAAGTATTGCTTTAATCAGACTGACAACCTATTACTTTTGTTGGCCCCTACCCAAGATATGCGGAATGGAGCCATATAGAAAAAAGTTTAAAAACATTAAAAAAAATTCACAGCTTAAAAAACTAAATTTTAAGCTTTTTTACCTAGTAAACCGACGACTTAAGATTCGACCTGCCTAATTTGTAATAAGATGTAACTATTACACCTTTGAAAGCTTTAATTAAATATAATTAAAGTCAAAACTAAAATCTGGAGCACTAAAATAATACAAATTTTATGGCTTTTGAAGCCTACAAATAGCACCATACACCATCTTATTAAGATGGAAAATGAAAGCTTTTAAAGAAACAAAGCTCTTTACAAATGATAAGTTTCATCATTCAAATAAATGATAACAACTTTCAGATTTTTAAAAGTTTCCGATTTGAATCGTTATTGGAGAGCTTTTAAGCTTGATTATATATCTACACTACCTCAAAACATGGTTACGATACAAATAATTTAACCATATTGCAAGGAAAATCACTAAGACTTATTTTAATAATACGAAGCATTAAAAGCTCTCAGCGTGCTAAAGTCTAATGATTATTTGATTCGATTTCTATTAAAAGAATATTTCAAAAGCTTTTAGCATGTATTTACATAAATACACCATGTTTTTAAATTTAAAATAAAACCAAATTTGAGTTTAAATTTTTCATAACTGTATTTATAAAAACTAATTGAAAAGCTTATAGCCCAAAATTAACCGCATTGAAGGAAAAAAACGTAAATATATTAAGCACAAGATTTTAAGATAAATTGTGCAGATGAATGTCAAACTTTAATAAATTTATTAGCTTTCAGCTAATAAGCATAAAAGTTAAAATTCGTTATGACACTATAATTGGTTTTAAATATTTTTAATTATTCAAAAGTAAATTTTAAATCGAATATTTTTAAACTTTTACTTTATCGAGAACTTTTAAAGCTTTACGTTGAACGGTGTAGAAAACACTATTGTATTGCTATAAATAGAGAAAATAGATAAAAACAGTTAAAAAAGGGCAAAAGCTCAAAAAAACTATTAAGCTTTTAAACTTTTTAATCTGGTAAGCTTAGGACTTAAGATTTCTGTGAGATTTATAGTTAAATGTAACAATGATATATGTGGAAGCTCTATATCGATATAAATAAAGTCAAGAAAATAATTCTGAAGTACAAAATAAGTATTAAAAGCTTCATTTAGTTACATTTAAACCAATATATGAGAAAATTGTATGGAAAAGCTTACATATCGGACCATACATTTTTTGCAAAATAGTAAAACGAAAGTTAAAGAAACAAAGCTCGTTACAATGTTTAAATTTCATGATTCATATAAATAATTTCTGAAAGCTTTTTATTTTAAACATTATTAAAGAGCTTTAAAACTTGATCTACAACACCTCAAAAAATGATGACCATATAAAAAATGTAAGGAATAATTAAGCAAAATGTCAATTCTTGTTTTAAATTATACGGGTTATTAAAAGCTTTCTGTTGTAGAATTTTCACATTGCTACAATATAGTGATAGTTTGGTTTGAGAACATTTAAAAAGCTTTCAAGTTGTATTTACGTAAATAAACCATGTTGAAATAGAAAGCATATAATTTGGAAGCTTTTAAATTTGAAATAAAACAAAATTTGAGTTTAAATTATTTACAACTGTATTAATAAAAGCTTTTTGAAATCAAAATTAACCTATAAAGCAAAGTAAAATTTATGAAGCACAATAAATTAAAATGTCAAACTAAAGCTTTCAATTAATCTTAAAAGCTTTCAAAATTTAGTATGAAACTATAATTGTTCTTCACATTTTTAATTATTCAAAGCTACATTTTAAATCGAATATTTTTAAACGTTTACTTTAGCAAGAACTTTTAAACCTTATATTTAAACGTTGTCGAAATTACTATGGTATTGCTATAAACGGAGAAAATTAATAAAAATAATTAAAATGTACAAAAGCTTAAAAAAACTTAGATTAAGCTTCTTTATCTGAAAAGCTTTATATCGATATAAATAAAGTCAGAAAAAAACAATAAAAGCTTTATTCAGTTTAAACCCAAAAGATGGGAAAATTGTATGGCTTTAGGAGCGTAAAAATGTTTAGTCCACACCATCTTACTAAATTAGAAAACAAAAGTTTTTTAAGGAACAAAGCACGTTATAACGTTTAAATTTTGTTTACAAAAAAATTAAAAAAATATATTTTTAAGTGATTGAAACTTTAAGCTCAAAATAAAACTGAACAATATTCATTGTTACATTAAAAAAGCTCTTATTTAACATTAAAAAGATCATAATAAATCAGAAAAGCTCACCACAATTTGTTTTTGTTTTTTCTAGCACTAGTATACCGAATATGTTTCTAACTTAGTTGTTTTCGAGAAATATTTTATTTCTTATTAAAAGCTCACAAAAAACTGAGATATATGTTAAAACTTGTGACAGTTGAAATCGGTCTTAAATTCCTACGCTTATGTATAACGTTTATTCAAAGTAAATGTTCTACAAAAGAATAGAAGAGCTATTAAAGCTTTAAGCTTCATCAAACGAATCGAATCTTTGTGTTTTAACTAATTAAGGCCAGAACTTAGCAACGAGCTTTTATATCCAAATAAATACATTTTTATATGATATTTAATAGGTATGATAGTAGAAGAGCTTTTAGAATGGTAGATCAAAGTTGATGTCATTCAAGTTACTTTGGAATAAGTTTAAATCATAAAAGGTCCTTACCCCATAAAAGGTCCTTTTAAAGAAAGTTAAGCTTTTTAAACCATTCAGACCAGTTTTCACGATCATATTTGTTATAGACCGTAAAATGTACCAAACAAATTGGGATTAATAACCGTATTGCAAAGCTTAGCAACGAGCTTTTATTTCTGATTAGATTACTTTTTTATACGATTTTATAGATATTGGAAAAAAACAGAAGACATGATATTACAAAAGATTTTGGGAGTGCCTATGAGTTTGTTTATATTTGGGCACTACCATTAAATGTTAAACTCGAATGGTAGGCAAAGTTGAGAGTAGAATGCCTAAAGAATACAAGTCTAAATAACAGTCGAATAGGAAAAAATTTCTATCATAAAAGCTTACTACAAATGATTTTTGTTTTTTCTAAAAGCTTTTTATTAAAAGCTCACAATAAATTATTAAATATATTAAACAACTTTTGACTGTAGTTTAAAAGCACAAGCATCTTAAGCAGTTTTAAAATTTTGTTTAAATCCAACAAATTCTAAAATTCTACGAATTTCTACGCATAAAAGTACGGAAGATTAATGAAAGCTTTAAGCTTTGAGAAATAAAGAAAGTTAAGCTTTCTAAACTATTCAGACCAATTTTCACGTTCATATTTGTTGAGCTCAAAAGGTAGATAAAGATGAGATTAGAATGTTTTAAGGAATACAAGTCTAAATGACAGTCGAAAGGGAAACACTTTCAATCATAATAAAAGCTCACCACAAATTGTTTAACTTTACGTTTTAATCATCTAGGACCAATTTTCACGATCATATTTGGTACAGACCATAATATTTTCCAAACAAATTGAGGTTCATAACCCAATTGTAAAGCTTAGCAACGAGCTTTAATCTTTTTTAAGAGAAATTTATTTATTTATTTAGAATGGAAAATATGATAATATAAGAGATGCTAAAGTGCATATATTTTTGTTTATAACTGTACACTAACATCAAATCATTGACCTTGAGTGATAGGTCAAAGTTGAGAGTACATTGTCTGTAAAATAAGAGCAGCTATTGACAATATTAAAAATATTATTTGTTTACATGTTACGTTACAGTGCACATCTAGTAGCCCACACCTTAAACTCGGCTATGTATCGCGAGACTAGATAATCATTCAGCTAGAACATTAAAATTAAGCCATTATACCGATTTATAATACTCGTATATATGCATTTACAAAAATATTTTTTTTTGTAATATTTTAAAAATATTTTGTAAAATATTTCTGACGATATTCTTGTGTTATTTATACGAAAATTTTAATTTTTAATTTTATAAATAAATTTTCTCGCGACTTTTATATAATCCGGCACCATACACGTGACATCGAATGTTTACAATCAAACGAAATGTTTACTTAAACTACGTAAGAATGAACGAAAAAAACAAAAATTGTTATTTTGGCATCGCACGAGAGTGAAAAATTGGATGACGCAAATCGCACCCGCAGTGATTTTGCTTTTTTAGGCTATATTCACCAATCAACAATATGAATAGATATAGCCGCATTGCAAAATTAATTAACAGTTTAATTGTATATGGAAAAACTACATTTTGTAATCCTTGACTTCGAAATTAATTAGAAGCTGATTTATTTTAAAAGATTAAATCTAATTAAATCCACCGATGTGAAACATTATTGTTGGCATCGGCTCATATCCGAGTATATAATACGTACATTATATTATACATAATGGAGGCGCTAAAAATGTTCGTGAAAATGTTAGGAATAATCCGAATTATTTTATAACTGTATTATTTTCGTTTTAAACTTGTATAATGGCACGGGTTTCGAATTTGTATAAAGTCGAGAGCGACTGCTCTAGTTTTTGGCAACAACATTTCAAAACTATTCCCTATTTGAACTGTGAACTTTTTTTTTAATTTGTATATAATTTACTAAATACATTGTATGCTGGCTGACAAAATTCGGCAAATTTTGTGTCAATATATCTCTTGGTTTACCAAATGTAAAAAAACAGATATCGATAGATCTAGAGAAAGCAGTCAATAAAATCCCGAAAGGTTATGACACAACACTGTATTTTCAAGGTTATTTTCTAATAGTTGCATTAATTTTTTACGTTCTAGTTAATGTGAAGTCGTAATTTTCCCATAAAAAGTACATTTTTCGATTGGGAAATAACAACTGGCAAGTTAAACTGATTTACGTTTATTTTATTACTTGAACGACACAAAAATGGTCTTACATTTCTGCGAGAATTTGTAAAATCGAATAGATCATGTTCTCCGAAAGAGGCAGCACTATCAAATTATATATAATACCAATCATTGCCACCAGATTGTTTAAATGAAAATGATAGTCGGAAATTATTTTTTTTTTCTTATTTTACATTTCGTATTTCAAAATTAAAACAAAGATAAAAATGTTAACATAGTTATCGGCACATGCGCTTTTAGTACTAATTTAATTGGCTCAAAGGGTCACGTGATTTGAACTTGTTGATATTATTGGTTGCTTCGCGGATAATTGCATACATGCGGCCACCTTTAGTGCATTTGCAATTATGTAACATTATTCGCACACGATAATCACAAAATATTTTGATTATATTTTTGACAGTCATCTAGCGGCATTAACAATGCACTAATGCATACGTGTAAAACATACCACTTTCCATTAGATGGCAGCATTTTCATTAATAGTATAATTTTGACAGTTTTCAAAGGAAATTGACTTTGCAAAGTTTTCAGTGAAAAGTGACAAGGTAGTTTTGACAGATTTCGTTCGATACAAGTAATTGTTTTACAGTGTCCCCATTATAACGAACACATCAAACAAAACGCCAGCAGTCATAGGTCGGAGAAAATTTGCTATAAAAAAATATCGCACTTTAATATATCTTGGAAGTATCGCCGTCTTTTCAATCAGTTCACGGTTGACATGTTTGACAAAATTAAAACTTTATCACTGACATTATATTCGTTTAAACCAAAAGCAGCTCCGATCTAAAGAATACATACATCCCCACGATGCAATTAATGCCGACAGCGATGCAAACAACGTAGGAAGAATGACAATTTTGCCGGTCACTTATGTCAGAAGGCATTGCCACATGCACGAGTATGCGCAGATGCGATGTCGTATGTTAGAGAATATGAGGGCCCGAAGAAGTATCTCAATATCAGATGGGTCGCGATGTAAGTAGCAACGTGGCAATTTGGGACATTTCTTTGGCATCTACGAATAAAACTCTATACAGTTGTACATTTGGTAGTGCATCTGGAAAACGGGCAACGAGTGTATTTCAATCCAGAGAATACCACGGACAGAGTGGCACGGTTACCGTTGACAACATTCGCAAGCTTCTTCTCGATTTGTCAAGCTGATGCTTATTCGCTCGCTCTTTGCTGTATGCTGAAATACCACGCGCCTATAAATGGAACTCATCGTTGAAATCGTTTCAGCGTCGGAAACTAGGAACACCAGTTAAAGGATGCAACTATCATTGTTGATGGGCATCTGTGTGCGATTTACCGTGCGGCATGTTAACTTTTACAGTTGCTCGAGAACGATTCGTATTAGGACAACATGCCCAAAGATTCTTTTACATGTTCATCACCGCATCAAATTCGCACATTGTTTGCGATTATCATATCCACGTGTTCATCTTCGAATTCGAACGATTTTTGGGTCAAATATAAGGACGACATGTCTGAAGATGTTTTGCTTCATATGCGTGGTCAAACTTCAAATCCGAAGACTGGTGTTTATTGATGGCGAATAAAGTCGTGTCGCATTTGGTCATGATATCACCTAATCATCCAATGCAAGTTGCTTTCAACCACGAACTACAAAGAGAACAACAAAACGACACTCAAGCATTAGCCGAAGCAGTTTACACAAATGTTCCAAAATTGGATCAACAACAAAAGACTGCGAATAACCATTTGATGGAAGCTGTGAACAATGGAGCTGGTGGCATTTATACGTCCTGGATGCTACCGGTGGGACTGGTAAAAACTTTTTAATTTTATTGTTTTTTGCAGCATAAAGTAGCTCTAGTATTGGATTCATCTGGAATACTAGCGACTTTGTTAGAAGGCGGAAAAACTAAGATTCTGCACTAAAATTGCCACTGCAAATGCAAATCCCAAATCGAGACATCAAAACAACGCAACGGCGATGATTCTACGGAGATGCAAATTGATCATTTAGAACGAATGGCACAATATTCCACAAAGAACCATTGGAGGCGCTGGTATAAAATTTAAAGGTCTTCGTGACAATCAAAATATTTTTGGTTAAGGCTTGATTATGTTATCAGGCTCTTCCTATTTTTCCAACTGCAGCTGATAGACTAAACACGTGCTTAAAATCATTTGTGGCGTGAAAACCCTCCGAGTGCAAAGTAGCATGCAAGTGGTTTTACAACAAGATCGAACTTTAGATGCATTTTTTGAAGCAATTGTTAGCATTGGATGTGACCATTCAATGCTTCATTTCGGGATATTTATTTTCCTTCAAATCGGGTTGCACAGTTATCAACCAGGATGAGGTAGTCAAATAGCCCACAGAATTGTTAAGTTTGCGGAAATTGCCTGGACTACCAACTCACAATTTGCATTTGAAAATTAGCTTCAGTCATCATAATGTTGTGTAACATCAAACCACATTGACTTACAAATGAACTGGCTAAAAAACGTCATTGAGGCGTCGATTATCAATGGAAGGTACAGAGGATTGTTTTTTCACAGTTGAAAAATCTCAAAGTTTTGATAGGCTTACCATCATGTATTTTCTGTATTTTGGAAATTTTTGATTTGTGGCATAAATCTTACAGTTTGACACGCTTACCATACATTTTCTGGGGTTTGGAAATTTGTGGCATAAATCTCGGAGTTTTGATAGGTTTACCATCATGAATTTTCTGGATTTTGAAAAGTTTTGATTTCTGGCATAAAACTTACAGTTTGATAGGCTTACCTTCATGAATTTTCTGGATTTTGAACGAATCAAAGCAAATTTCCTAACCTTAGTCAATTTTAAGTAGGCTTGGTCATTGCCTCATTTTTAGTTACATAATTTACTGAGCCTTAAATTACTAAATGCCAATTTGGATCTGGGTCGGTATATACTACTGAAAATCATAGCGCGTATAATAATCTCCGATACAAAAACCACTTAATAAATGCATTAATCCCCCATGCCATTGGTGTTAAAATTTTGTTCGCAATGGCCTTATTTCAATTGGCTACTTGAACTTAGATCAGTTGAGTGACTGTCAATTTTATATTTGGTTTGTGGATAGTATATTGTTCGATTTCAGCATGAATAGATAGACATGAATATATAGATAACGCCAAAACGACGCTGGCAAATTGTGCAAATTTATTTTGCGAATCATACAGTGAAGTTAAAGATGGTACCGGTCAGTAAGTTACCGGCAACGCAGAATGCTATAGAGCCATGAACGCTGACTTCTTCCTTTCTCATGATATTGATGAAGCAGAGCTTTGGTTTCATTAAGATAGCGCAACGTGCCACACAGCATGCATAACCATTTATTTATTACGAGGAACATTCAATGTGCGCATAATTTCGTGGAATAAACCTTTAATTTTGCCTTTATGATCACATAATATCACATCTATGGATTACTTTCTTTAGAGATGTGAGAAGTCACTAGTCACTAAACACTTATTACCACATGACAGTCTTAATTGGGTATTATTTTAATCGATTGAATCGATAATTGTCACTGACATTATAGTGACATAAATGGAATTTTCTTGGACGTATGATAAGTTGATCGTCACATGAAATGACATTTTTTATCACTTGATAATTTGAAGTGACAGCCTAAAAATACATATATAAAATGTATTTTATAGTAAAGGACATTTACTATAAAGGGGATACCAAAGTTCACTTGAAGTGATGAGATAGTTATCACTCCAGTCTCTATAGAATGAAGACAATTTTATCACACTTAATTATTGAGGCCACAAATTAAGACCAAAAGTAATGAAAGTGAAAGACTACCTCACATTAGTCACCATTAACACAATAAAGATACCCGGCTATTCTTCTGACACCATTAAATTATCATAACTGGTATTTTCCACGACATACGTATGACACAACATACATCTGTCTAAACAATCACCCCGCCAATCAACACCATACTCGATTTGTATATAAATTAGTCGATCTAAATGAATGAAAATTAAAAAATTTGCATTTTAATTAATTTTCTATTTTATTTATAGTTTATTCAATTGTTCACACTATTTTATAGCAAATAAATAGAAATAATTACAACAAATTATTATATAGGCAAGTCTGTAAATCAATTTGTTGCAGTTTACGTTTACATTTCATTTCCATGCGGTTATGTCATTTTTTTTTCTTTAGCAGTCAATTTGAGCTGGTGTATACCACGGTCATAAGTACGATTCTCAAATCAGACTAAAAATATGTTTATCTATCGCTCAATGAGAGGGCAACCTGTAAATTTCCATACTACTTTTATACATACGCTAAACACGGACAAAACGTCATTAAACCACTTTTGCTCATTTCCGGATAATTTTTTATCATATATCGATACATTTGTATGTATAGTTTAGCCGTTTAATTTTGCAATCAATTAATTCCAAGGTAAATAAATTACTATACAGTGTGAATGCACACATAAACTCATTCTTGCATACAACCGAAATACCTATACGCTGTAAATTAAAATAACCGTCAATTGTGCGTTCGTCTATCAAATCTATAACACAACGTTATTCTGACTATTGTTGTAAAAGACAATAAAAAAGATACAAAAAATTCCTCTAATCATGTGTCTTGGAAAAATACTGAGCTCGTCTTGGAAAAGTACTGAGTGAATTGGATATATGTAACACAAACAGTATATGGATATAAATCAATTAACAAAACATTTACCATTACGATAACAATCGGTTTTACCTTTACCTTTACCGTGTTTCGTCTTTAGAACATAAATCAAAAAAAAAAAAAAACTATACCAACAACGTATATGCAGGTACAAAATTGTATTGTTGAATTTGTTCAGGTTTTTTACCAATAGAACCGAGATCATTCCGTTTCAATTAATTTTTTTTATGTCTTCTAAGGCACAAGTGTTTGTTTTGAGCTTTATAGTATATGCTATTTTAAATTTCTCACGGTGGTTGACGTGACACGAGTTAAAAAGGTTTAAGGAATTTTAAAATTTAAATTTTTTGTGATGATAACGTTTGTTTACCTACGTGGAAACTGGCCTAAGGATAAATTTCTGTAAGAGTTGCGTAATGTATACCAAGAAAGTTTAAGTCATTTTACGGCAATCTCAAGTTTGGCAATAGCTTAAACCAACATATTTTGTTTCACTGTAAACAGATTTTCTTTTGGTCACTTGATTGACTTCTCCTATTCAATCTCTAAAATTTCAAATATTAATCATATCTAAAATTTTAGAATAACAAAAAAATAATAGCTGCTTATATATTTCAAACTTGAAACTTCATTCCACAATTGATACTCTTTCAAGCTATCAAGGTGTTTCGAGCGATCATAAATGATTTTTATAAAGGCTACAAGAACACATTTACGCAGAAACTAACCTTCTTTGTTTTTTGAATTTCTGAACCAAGTTTGATTTATATTTGATAAGAGTTTGAATGGTTTTAATGAAATCGAACAAAAAAACGGTACCTCCCATCTTTCAAGTAACACAACTATTAAAACAATTAAAATTATTTGGTTTCCATTAATTAGTTTGAAGACTCGTTTGGTTTGGTTTGATAAAAAACTGATAATTTTAGGTGAAAAAAACCGAGTAATTTAAAAAAAAAAAAACTAAAATAATTTTAGGAGGAAACATCAATTTTTCATAATTTGATAGCAACTTGATTCAGTTTGATTGATCTTTTAAACAAAATTCAAATATTTATAAAAACATTTATATATGATCGAGGTTTTAACTTATCCAATATCATTTGAAAGTTTAAATAAATTTTAAAACTGTTTGATTTTTGTTAATTAGTCTGAACACTGATTTAATTTGGTTTCATGAGAAACTGAATTTTTTCGGTGAAAAAAGGGAGTGGTAAAAAAAATTGTAAACTGAAATTATAGGTAAAAACATCAATTTTAACTTATTCAAAATAATTTGAAAATTTTAATAAATTTTAAAACTGACTCATTTGGTTTGGTTTAATAAGAAACTGATTGTTTCGGTGAAAAAAGCCGAGTAATTTAAAAAAAAACTAATTTTAGGAGAAAACATCAATTTTTCAAATTTGAAAGCAATTTGATTCAGTTTGATTGATCTTTTAAACGAAATTCAAAAATGTGTATGAACATTTATGTATGATCGAGGTTTTAAATTATCCAATATCATTTAAAATTTTAAATAAATTTCAAAACTATTTTACTTTCATTAATTAGTTGGAAGACTCATTTGATTTAGTTTGATGATTGTTTTCGGTGAAAAAACTGAATAATGAAAAAAAAACTTACTATAATTTTAGGTGGAAACATTAATTAAAAACTTATCAAAAATAACTTAAAATTTTAAATAAATTTTAAAACTGTTTTGCTTTTGTTAATTAGTTTGAAGACTTATTCGATTTGGTTTGATGAGAAAATGATTGTTTTAGGTGAAAAAACGGAATTATTAAAAAAAACATCAATTTTTAACTTGTCCAAAATAAATTTAAATAAATTTAAAAAATGTAATGCTTTCATTAATTAGTTTGAAGACTCATTTGATTTGGTTTGATGAGAAAATGATTGTTTTCTGTAAAAAAAAACCGAGTTATTTAAAAAACAGTTTGAGGCGAAAACATCAATTTTTTCATAATTTGATAGCAATTTGATTCAGTTTGATTGTTTTTTTAAACCTTATTTAAAACTTTATATAAACAATTATATATATGTTCAAGTTTTTAACTTCTCCAAAATAATTTGCAAGTTTAAATAAATTTTATAACTGCTTCGCTTTCATTAATTAGTTTGAAGATTTGATTTGGTTTGATAAAAAACTGATGTGTAAAAAACCAAATTATTTAAAAAATTTAAAAATTATTGGTTTGATGAAAAACTTTTATAGGTGAAAAAACCGAGTTATTTTAAAACTCGAAACATCAATTTTTCTAAATTTGATGGCAACTTGATTCAGTTTGATTGATTCAAATTAATTTGAAAGTTTAAATAAATTTTAAAACTGTTTTGATTTTTTTAATTAGTCTTCAATGTTTTGATTTCGTTTGATAAAGAATTGATTGTTTTTCATTATAAAGTAATAACTTTAGAGAGAAATATATATATATATATATATATATATATATATATATATATATATATATATATATATATAATGTACTTCAATTTGTAACATTTTGATTAAATCCACCTTGGTCTATTTACCAAAGATAGTAAATGTATTTAAAAATAATAATTTGATAAAGTTTGATAAGAAATCACAAAAATAATCTGTCAGTTTGCACAAAAAAATCTATCACAAAAAAAATCTGTCAGTTTGCATGGCCAAATGTAAGATTAAAATAAACTTCTTAAAACGTCTTATTAAAAATCTAATACGAATTGATCACGTTTAGCATTTATGATTAAAATTAACTTTTTGATAAAATTTGACAAGACTTTGATTGAGCTTGTTTACAAAATTGAAGTTTTAACTAAGTCAACCACATGTGATTTAATAAATTTAAAATAAGTAATTTAATTAAATTATTCAAACTTTGATAGGAATCTTGATTCAGTTTGATGGATTAAAGACACAGAGTGATAAGAGCTTGAATGCAAAACTTCACTGAATTTTTGATAATTAAATCAAATTGATTAAGTTTTAAATTAAATATTTGTTTTTGTAGTAAACACAAAAAATAAAAAACGTTTTGAAATACTTTAATAAAAAATTTGATTTGATTTGATCTGATGAAAATTTTGTCATTGTTTCATATCAGCATACATAAGAGTATACAGAACCAAAATCATATTGAATATTCCATATGATTTGATCACGTATCATATTTGTGTTTGAAATCAATTATTTCATAATGTTTGATAAGAAATTGATAGGATACCAAATTTTAATTCTAACTAAGGCTTATGTCTATTTCTAACAGTTTAAATGTTATGTTTTACCAGACTCAAAACGAAAACATTTTCGTTTGATTAGAATTTGATTGATATTTGTTTTGCTGTTGAATGAATTCAAAATCAGCTGCTCTTGTGTTTGAAATTAATTATTTGACAAAGTTTGTTGAGAAATTGATTGGTTCAAATTATTCACAAATTGCTAATTTTTGACCAGACTTAGAAAATGTTAATTTGATTACTTTTTCAATTTTGTGAGTAGTTTTTGATATTTTAATCAAATTAAAGGTCGTGAATAACTATTAAAAGAATTTCAAGTTTTTTTAACAAACCACTAAAAGTGTATATTATTATGATGTGATCACATATCGTATGGTTTGATATGGTTTGATTAGATTTGAATTGACTTTGATCTCAAAATTTAAGTTTAACTAAATCAATCGTATGTACTGTAATAAATTTAAAATAAGTAATTTATATTAACCAGACATTAATAGGAAACTTGATTCGGTTTGATGGGTTTTTTTTAAATAATATTGAATTGAGTCATTGCTTTGCAGTGTAATAATTATGAAAAATAATATTATATTTTACAGTTTTTAATTTGATAGTAAGTTTGATTCAGTTTGATTAGTGTTTTTTATCATACCGACCATTATATGTTTACACAAACCCAAAAAAAAAACTGATATCTATATTTAATTGGCATAATATAATCAAATATTGTCATTGTAACATAAATCAACATAATTGAATCAACAAACTTGTTGATTTGATTACATTTAACATGTGGTGATGAAGGTTTTTTTGGCAATATTAGTAAAACTGATAAAAAATGTTGATAAAATTCTAATTATTATCGAGCATATGTGCCCTTTTGCATTAAACGGACGTAAAGTATCGAGTGATGCAATTCAGATTTTGTATTTCATTTTTTATAATCAAACCACGTGCTTCGATTTAACCGGCATAATTTTTCAACCCTATATAGCAGATGATATTATTATGTGGAACTCGTTTTGCATATTACATCGTTGGTATAAAAAGGGTTCGAAATTCTTGATTAATAACGGTAAGATAAAGATTTAATTGATTGATTTTCTATAATAGTGTCACTATATATACAATGCAAGGTCGCGAATGTCTTGTATATAATAATATATAGTATTAATCATTTAAAAAAATTCTCCACTATTATAAACTACACCAACGATCTAATCCAACCACCGCACACACCGAATATTTTTGATTCGTTTTACAATGGAAAATTTTACACTTTCACTTTCTGCTGAGTATTCTTTATTGCATGCAATTTAAACATATTTATATATAGATATACCAACGTATGTGAATGAAATTAAAATTCTTAAAATGTATGTTGCATACTCGGCATAAATGTTGGAATGTACTAAAATTGCAAAAAAAATTTTTTTTTTTTTTTTTAATATACACAAGAGTTGTTCGTTTGCCAAAAAAAATATATAAACAACATCAACATAACATATTTCGACGTCCTTTACCTTGATTTGTGAAATTGTATCTTCTCGACTCGAGTACGTATTCTTTGCCTTCATGCTCGCTTACATGTAAGACGAAACATCAATCAATCGACAAAACTTAAAAAAAAAAAATGTTGGCACTCACATCACCATCGCATATAAATTTTGAACGATTTATTTTTGTTTCAGGAAATTTTTTTATCCGAATGTCACGATCAATGCGACCACCGAAATTTTATGGGTCGGTAAACCCTGACAAATCATAAAAATACATATATTTTTTTTGTATTATGCTTTCGTATGCACAATCATTAGATTGTTACATATTATGATTTTAGCGAAATATGAGATTCTTGCACGGTTCTTTGATTTGTTGTACTATTATTGGGAAGAGATTTTTTTGAAAATTTCCATTTTCGGTTCGTCGAGAAAGAAATTGCACAGTTTTCGTCATAAACCCACATACCGCACAGAATAATAATAATAACGTTATTGTTATATAAATAAAGTATTTAGCGCCGTCCCGAACATAAATATATGGTATCCGGTAAAAAAACAATAAAAAAAAATTTTCCATGGAAATCATAAACCGTTTATGATAACAAACGAACACACAAGTATTTTAATCGATTGGCCGCAAAATCAAAAATCCACTTACCGTATAATCTTTTGGTGCCAATGGCACTTGAGATGAATTTTTATGTAACTTATCCATTTTTTATAAATTAAAATTAAAATTAATGATTAATGTTTTTTTTTTTTCGTATCAGATTGTTACAACTTAATTCTTTTTCCTTTTCATAAAAATGTTTGTGGTATCGCCTTAACCAAAAATTAAAAAACCAATCAACACTGTCGGATTGTAACTCCTTTTTTTTAAATTTAAATAAAAAAAATTTGGCGAATATAAAAATTCGCGACACAATTATATTTTCACTGTATCCGATTAATGCTTGAATTTTCACTTTTTTTAAATTAAAAATTGTTAATAAAAAAATTTATTAAAATTTCATAAAAACATTAAAATTACACTTAGAATTTTTTTGAATTTGTATTTTTAATTTCGTTGCGTTTTACTTTAATGTATTTTTTAAATGATTTAGGTTAGCAAGAGATCGCTTCCATCCGTCAACGACAAAATTCTAATATCGAATGAAACTTAAATGTTAGAAAATTTTTATTTTTATTTATAACTTACTAAAACAAAAAAACGCAACTACAACAACAACACAAAATGAAAATATAAATAAGAATAGAATTGGTTTAAATTCAGAATTTGTTGATGTATTCGTGTATTTATGTACTCGTGAGTATATGTATGTATCTACACGGTAGACGCGATTAAACCGTGAATTGTATTTTAGTTCGCGATTTTTATTGTTTTATTTAAACGAACAATTTTAACAACCTTTCGGCACACTGTACATAGACACAAATATATTATGTACATTACTTTACATACATTACAATTTTTTATTTTATTTTTTTTTTTTTTTTTTTTCAAAAAAACTTTTCAAAAAAAATTTTCGCACTAAACTTGGCCTTGACGAAAATGATTTTTTTTTTGTATTGTATTGTTTGCACTGTGCACTCGCTTTTGTTTTCTCCTCGATAATACAACATGGGTATTTTTGCAGTCACCCGCACGATACACGATTATGTTTTGAATTATGCAAAACTAAAGGTTAAACCGTAGAACTTTACGACTTTGAGATATAAATCAAAAGCATGTGTGTGCATTTATGTGCGAGGAGTATTTTTTAAACACATATTTGGTTTGGCTTTATTTCACCGCAGCATCTTTCCTAGTGGTATGAATCGACTAAACAAAGTTTCAATTGCAGGGAAGGCCAACCTTACTCTTAAAAAATCCAAAATTTAATAAGACGCACACGTTAACGGACTTTTACAGTGCAAGGTAAAGGTAGGATTTTTTTTCTTCTTCCACAATATAGTAGTAATGACGAAACGGCAGTCGGCCTGGAGACGGAAGGCTGCGGATTTTGCTGGTTTCAGCCTACATGGACCGAGAGAAGGAGGTTCCGCCGGATAGCCTGGGGGAACTGATACTCGAAGTGGAACGGCAAAAGATCGGAGTAATACTAGGTTGTGATGCAAATGCGCATCATACAATCTGGGGAAGCACCGACATCAATGATTGGGGTGAATACTTATTTGATTACTTATTGGGGACTAACTTTGTAGTGTGTAATGTGGGGCAGGAGCCCGACGAGTGTTTTTGCAATTCCAATGGAATGATACCGTTCGGGCCTGCCAATTTATAGGGCCCAAAGCCGTTTAGTGCCCATAGGATCCGGTTTTTGCACACGATTTCCTCTGGGCACCCCGACGATAACTTTTCCCTATTCCTACCAAGCTCCGTCGACAGATCTACACTACCTGGAAAATGGGTTTCCAACAGGAGCGCCAATGATTCTCCACTAGTCGTTGTCCACAGCCCATCTGGTTAAATTAAGTAACTTGGGCTCGTTGGACTCGTAGATAAGATTTTCATGAAGCGCGAGGTCTTCGAAACACCTTCCATTTTATCACAGAATAGTCTCCAAGACCTGCTCTGCGCCTTCCTAAATTCCTTTTTATACTTTTTAAGGTGCTCCTTATAGGAGTCCCAATCCTGAGCTTCTCTTGAGCACTTCGCTCTGTTGAATACCTTCCTACACCCTATATGAAGGATTCCCTAGGCCCTGGACCACCATACCGCTTTCTGCTTTCCCTTAGGTATTCTCTTGGGGCAAGCAGTGTCCAAGGACAAGTGACAGGCGCTTGTGATTTCCTCCACCAGGAGATCAAGCTCCTTCTCTGTGGCTGCAGGCTTCGGAGCATCGGTCGGTCTAGGATTCCTGAAGGCTGACCGGGTAACAGGGTGAATGACAATATTTAACGTCACGTACGGATGGTCCGAAAAGGAGAGTTACTTCGACACCCTCCATTCTTTGACCAGATTTATAATGGATTCTGATGCAAAGGTAACCTCCAGTACCTTCTGCCTGTTACTGATATTAAAATCATATCCACAAAGGATATAACGATATATGCGGACAGTCAGGTGGCAATCAAGTCACTGGAATCAGTTTCTCTGAACTCCGCGGTGGCATTAAAACGCCGCTCATCTTTTGACGAGATGAGTGAGCATCTCAATATCCAGATAGTCTGGGTCCCCGGTCACCCGGACGTTCTAGGGAACTATAGGGCTGACGAACTGCCAATGAAAAGTACAACTCTCCAATTGAAACCGGAAAGGACAAATCTGGGGAGGCCTATAGCAGCGTTTTTTATGGCGCTTAAAAAGGAGGCGATAGCCTCGGCACAGAAGAGTTGGAATAACACCATAACATGCAATGTAGCACTGGACTTGAAGCGCTCCAAAACACTACTATCCCTACGTAGACCTGACTTAAGTACAGTCGTGGGGGTGCTCACAGGACACTGCCTCATTGGAGAGCATGTCAGGAGGCTTGTGTCAATGGCAAATGACTTCTGTAAGAGCTGTATGGGTAAGAAGGAGGAAGAGACTGTGAGCTGCTCATGCCCGGCGCTAGCATCCATGAAGTACAAACATCTGGACAAGGATTGTTTCGACGGCCTTATGGATATCAAGAACTGCAATGTGCGAGATATCTTACGCTACATAAGTAGCTCTGAATGGTTCCAATGAAAGTGAAAGGGGAGTAGGATTCTTTGGTATCACAATGGATCGTCTTCGTTCTAAGTGTGCATTAGCAGCCACTCTAACCTAACCTAACCTAAAGGTAGGACTCGTTCGTGCATTATTGCAAAGAACGAGCTTAAGATTTTTCTGCTTTCCGGTTAAACCGATGCAGATGTGCTAGCAGTTAACATTGAGGTCAACAGCAAAAACCTCTGGCTTGTATCAGCATACTTCAATCATGTAGATGGAGAAATCGTTCCTCCGGCTAACATGCGCGACTGACTTAATAGCGGTTGCTCAGGTACGTAGAGTTGGGATCATCACTGGATGTAGCATAAGCTATAAGCCTACGTTTATTACTAACAATAGACAGGAAGTTTTGGGCATCACCCTTGTCTCAAACTTCTTGTCAAATAAGTTAATAACTTGGAAGTGTCTGAGGAACACTCCTTTCATTGTTGGAGTGGACATAAAGTATTCTACGACTCCTACCTTTAGAAACAGGAGGAATACTAACTGGGATACCATTAAAACTATTCTAGGTAAGTCCTTATCTGTTGTGGTTCCTAAATCTCCCAAATCTACACAGGAATTAAATGTCCTGGTTAATAGGATGTCTAATGCCTTCAATAAGCTATTTTAGGTTCATGTCCTCACAGCAGGCGTATGGGTAAATCTCGCCCACTATGGTGGTCTAAGCAACTACAAGTAATGCGTCTGGGGTGCAAAATATACAGGGGTCTTCTGAGATAGCTAGGCTACGTAAGGTTTTATCAACTTGTCCTGTCATTCCAAGCTATTTTCAACGACCGGATGGTATGTGGTCTACAACGGAATCTTTGGATCTTCTTCTATAAGCTCACTTTCCGGGCTGTTTCAGGTCCCCGCTTGTTCTGCCAAGGGCGAACACGGCTTGTGGGCACGCTGGGAAGATTGTCAGCAAGATGAATATTCTGCGTTCAGCAAACAGTCAAACAGTTAAACGGCTTTAAAATCAGCAGGTTCGGATGGCATTATTCCAGCCGACATTCAACAGACCTCTGATTTAACGGTTCCTTGGCTTGAGGTGATCTTCAAAAGTAGCCTGAAACTATGTCACATTCCAAAAAAATTGGACTGAAGTAAATGTTATTTTCATACCTGAGGCGGGCAAATGCTCTCACTACGATCCGAAAGACCTTCGGCATCGACACTACACTCGCTCATATGCCCTATCGAGAAATCGCTCGAACATAAGAAATTCTCCCTTGTGACTTTTTGTGATATAGAAGGTGCCTTTAACAATGTCAAACCTGAGGCGATCACGCAGGCACTCTCAGATTTGGAGGTGGATGAATCACTAGGCTGCTGGATTGATGAAATGCTTAAGAGCAGGGTCCTGTTGGTTAAAAATGGTGAGGCATCCGTCCGTAGATTTGTGTGTAGAGGTACACCGCAAGGAGGTGTATTATCTCTCCTTCTTTGGAAGTTGATTATGCAGATGATGTTGCAATTGGTATTTTTCGGTAAATTTCCAAGTACCCTGAGAGATCTCATGCAGAATGCCCTTGGTATTCTTATTAAATGGACCAATAGGTGCGGTCTAAATCCACTTAAAACTGAAGTGGTTATTTTTTCCAGGATGTATAAGCTTCCCTTTTTTGACTCACCTACTCTACCGGAGTTGGTTTAAAAATCACTGATAAAGTAAAATTCTTGGGTCTTATTCTGGACAACTAACTGAATTGGAAGCCTAATATTTTAGAAAGAGTAAAGAAAGCTACTGCAGCGCGTTTTCTCCTGTAAAAATTCCGTTAGGAAAGGATGGGGGCTTACTACCCGTATCGTACACTGGCTTTATACCTCTACAGCTAGATCTGTCCTAATGTACTGATTCTCAGTTTGGTGGCCACCTCTAAGTACTAAGGCTAGCCAAAATTAGTTGATGAAAGTTCAAAGAAATGCCACCCTGTGTTTTAGTGCAATGGTGACTGCGATGCAAAATATAGCAAAATCAGAAGTGTTTGAGGGCTTTAATCTTTCTCATCACAACTTTTATGTGAACTCAAGAAACCCAATACATATATCAATATCACCTTTAAGAAACCTTTTTTATTCCTTTTTTGCTTGAAAGCCTGCAAAAAGCACAACGCAAAAGTTAATCGGAATTTATTACTTTCTTACGACACTCAGTGTCCAAGTTTTTACTGTTATGGCCAGATTTATGGCCATAACGCAAATGTTTAATGTTTTATGCTTGCCTTTTAGTTATAATTGGTATGATTAGTTATAAACGGTACGAATAGTTTAAACTATTCTCGGTTTTCCAGAAAAGGAAAGGAACTGGTAATAGTTGGTGAAAGCTAATCTGCGCAAAAGAGCTAAACATTTTATCGCGGAGATACATGGCTTGTTCGACTAGGAACAATAAACAATAGTATGGAGCACTTAGGACCACTTCTACTCAAGCACTGAAAATACTCTTTCATCTTACACATGTACAGCTGCTAGGCTCATATCAATTTCCCTGTGGACTGGCAATGCTAAGGGACACTCGTCTATTCCAAATAATAAAGGAATTCCCCAATCAATCGACTACACCATCCCGTCATCCTACCGCGAGGCTAAATTTATAACTGATATTCCCTTCAGAGAGGACTGGGCGAGTGAAGCAGCTATGATGCCCGATGCGATTAATTTTTTCACGGATGGCTCGAGGATGGATGGTAAAGCTGGCTATCGGGTTTTCTGCGACGGATTAAATCTAAAACTCTCTTTTCGCCTACCTGATCACTGTAGTGTTTTTCAGGCAAAGCTCATTGCAATTGAGGTGGCCAAAGATATGATGTAATATCTGTAAGGGATATTGGCATTTTTCCGGACAGTCAGGCTGCAATTAGGGTACTATAATCAAGCTTTCTCACGTAGAATGTCGCCCGGAACTGTCTTTCATCTCTTAACAAGATGGCTGAACAGTTCAACATCCATCTTAAGTGGGTGCCAGAGCATTTCAACATAACGGAGAATATTAAAGCCGATGGACTCGCTAGACTTCTACGTGTAAGTTACTTCTTAAGGAAGAAGCATACAAAATCACAAATTAAAGGTGGTCAAAGCATAACTCATGCGTTATCACGCGGCAGATTTGGCCTACACTCGACTTATTCAGGTCTAACCAACTAATATCTATGAAGCGTTTTAGTATTGGTAAAATTGTGTGTGTCATCACTGAACACTGCCTCATTGGTAAGCATGCAAGTAGACTTGGTGTTCTCTCTCATGATTACTTTCGTGGTTGTATGGATGAAAAGGAGGATAATACTATTCTCCACTATCTCTGCACCTGTCCTAGCCCGGCTCTGTACCGGCTTAAGATTTTAGGAGCTTGTATCCTGTGTGATCTTACAGACCTTAGCAGAGTGAGCGTTAAGGATATTTATTGCTTCGTCAGGAGCTCGAATTGATTTCAGTAGCGAGAGGTGGAGAAGAAAATTCGTTGTGGTAGCGCTGTGGACCTTTTTTGTGTTTATGCCACGTCCCTGAATGACGGCCACCTAAACCTAACCTAACCTAACGGACACTTAGTTTAGAATTGGTACGTGAAAAGAGTAGTCACTAAGAAAAACAGACCCGATTGATGGTTCTGTATCAGTCAAGAGAGAGAATCGCTTGGAACACGTTGCTCGCCAAGAAAGTTTTATTGCTGAGGATGATTCTTAAATATTAGGAAACATCTCGTGATGAACATCACATGTGTTTGGATTCCCGGCAATCCTATATGAACCAATCTATCCCGATTTCGGAATAGCTTATGGTTTACTTTGCGATCCTGGAATTCTATAAATATTGGAAATAAATTAGGTTTTATCTTCATAAAATGACAATAATGCAGTCACAGTGCAAAGTTGTGGACAAGCCAATAGTACTTTTTGTAGGTAACTATGGATTACAGTAAGGAGGCGCTGGGTCTCCGATACTCACAAATTTTTAGAAGCAAGACGCAATGGAGTTTATTTGAAGGAGAGACAAATGTCACGTCTTACCGCAAACACTTTGGCTTTCTCTAAAGTTTTGTTTACACCCAAGTGTACTCGGAGCCATCGGAGCACCGATAGTTCGTATAGATATTTGTTGAAATTTTTCACACTATCCACCACTGCCAGTAATTCTCGTCGTGTTTCGCAGTAATTTTTCTCCGGTTTCGACAGTGCTTGACTGTTGCGGTTTTGTTTACGTTTGTTTGCAAAATAAAGAGATTACCCGCCATTGGATATACCAAAGCTGCGTGAATGATTCCTGATACTCTTTTTCCCAGTTGAAGTTTAGATTCGTCTCAGTTAGACGTTATAGAATTCTGGCAATACCAGCGAAGACAGATACAAACCGTCAATAATACGAGGACAGTCCCAGAAAGCTTCCTAACTTATATTTATTCTTGGTATCAGCCATTCTTCTACTGCCACAAGTTTGCATAACCGAAAAGGCATGACACGAAAAATTGGTACATGTCTTTGTCTGTGGTAAATGCAGTTTTCTCTTTGTTTCCGAATGAATCACTACTTGCCAATTTCCATCTTTTAGTCAACTCTATATGCTATTAGATTACTCAATCACTCCACCACGCTGAATTTTGTTAATCAGTTCTTCCGTCTCTCAGTTCTTCCGACTATCCTGGCTTAGATAATCTTTTATCACATAGGTAGTATTTTAAGCTTTTCTTCGGTCATATCCCTCAACTCATTTTGATGGCTGCTATTTATTTGTAAGGGCACTTGAACATTTCAACTGTTTAGCACATGGTTCTTTAAATCGAGGATCACTTGGTGCTGTGTAATAAAGTCTAGACCCAACTTGACCCCAACAACTAAACTGTTGTAGTCCTTTCCAATTTTAGCAACTAGCATGGTGAACCTCGGTCTCTCGTTTTCACCAAATTTCACCCCCACAAAGCTATTTTGCTTCACTGGTTACTGTTTTAATCGACTCGCTGGGTAGTTATCTGCCGCAGTCCTTCACTCTCTGGTAACGGTTGTTCGGCTGCGTAATCAATTTCTGGATTACTGGTCCCTTACATTTCTGTAAGAGAAGTTTGTCTTATAGATGAAGTTTGAGATGGGAACTTTGGCACATGTTTGTCGGACTAACTTTGTGATTTCCTGTTCCAGGTCTTAAAGACTCCCTCCACATGTTTGTCGTTTATTATACAGTGGTATTTTGCATAGTTTTATGACATGGAACTGTCCGTATCTCAACTTCATCACTTTCATGGTTCCTTCTCAGCTCATTTCTAAGTTAGAGCCAGAATTAGTACAGTTACTTGTTCCTCGCTACTGAACTCATTGTGTTTTATTGCAGCAAACTGCACATTTAAATTTTTCAACGGTGTTTCGCCATTGAATGTAGTAGGTTTAAGGAATTCTTTTGAACTACCAACGACTGGTTTTCTTACAATATTTTTTGTAGCATTCTGTTGAACCGATTCCATGGTTGTGTTATCACTTTCAACGAGTATTTACTTTAATTGTTGTCTCCAACTCCTGCCTAAGGTTTTTACGCAACCCTTCACGTCGTCCTCGAACGCTTTCATGTTTTCTCTGAGCTCTAGAATTTGTTTGTTATGACCATCTCGATTATGATCCAATTTGGCAACTTGTTGTTCAAACTTGGTATATTAATGCTAGCAAACGCAATGAGTATAGTCATCCAATTTTCCTCAACTACTGCAACTGATGATACCCTGGTTGATACTAAATTATATTGCCATCCTCATTATTTAGGTCTGAGAATGCTTGAGTCAGTGACTTCGCCAAAGGGGCTGGTGCGAGCAAAATTCAAAAATCATCTAACACTTGTTACATATCATTTGACTAGCTCGCTTTTGTATGTCCTGTTTTCCGCGTAGTGTTACTCATTACTTGCGAAATCCCACTTCCGTCACCATTTGTTACGAAATTGGGATATAAGCTCGGATTCGTAATGGGTTTCACAATTGAAACACAATTTCTTCTTTAGTCTCGGACTTATAATTTATTTCACTATAACGCTTTACAAATCACTTTGAAACTTTACTTTAATCACTTTGACTTATTATCACTTGGACAGTTCAAATTCATCTTTTTTCGTAGTGCGTAATCATCGCATTTATAAACCCATTAGTTGTCGTGCTCGACCTTTCATTTTTTGCAGCGTATAGGTTTCTGTGCTTGTGTATTTCTTGTCGAATGTTCTACTACAAATAGAATTTTATCAAATGCCGCACTCTTGGTTATTTCACAAAATATCTTTAGCACACAGTGCTAGGACAAATAAAAACCACTTGATTAAATTTGAGATCAGCAAGCTTCAAGTCATTCAAGACATCCACTTCTTTACAATTGACTGAATTTAAATCCTATCCATTGAAGAGTACATTAGATTTAAGGTGAAAGTGGCATTTTCTTCAATCAGCTAGCTATTGAGGGTTTCACATTCTTTCCACATGCCAGTGTGCTATATCAGCTTTAAATATAAATATATCAGCTTTAATTTCACTAGATTAGATATCGGCTGTAAATTTTGTTGTTTGTTTCACAAACTTCTACTCTCGTTTTTATCTGCGACATCACTCAAATTTAAATACGTAATCTTTTACGCATCAACAATAACTGAACAAAATTCAGGCTTGAAAAGATTCCTTCCCAAATCAACTCATCGTATTGTTGTAGACAAATAGAAGTTGAGGAATCTTGGCACCGGAAGCTACATCTGAGCATTCTTATTGGTGACCCGCTTATAAAACCGTTTTCATTATTCTTTTGCAAGGCAAAAACCTGCAACATATTTGATTTTAGAATAAAATCTTCAAACGAACAAAAACCTGCTTGGTAGCAACATACTGTTCTTTTGCTATAAAAATTGGTATTATGGGTAACTGTAATTTTACTGTTAAGCAAAAGTAAGTTAGAATGCCTATTATTTTTCATTTTGATTTTTTTTTTTATTAAACCTTCAGAGGAAAATATCGATTTAGCTGGTAATGGAACAAAAATGATGGTAAGCTTGGTAAGCCCGATAGAGCAGAATGTTTAAATTAATTCGTGAAATAGATGGAAGAGGTGGCCTCACAACCATCTACATGAATAAAAACTAAACAAAAAAATTTTGTTGGCAACTATGAAGTAACAAAATAAAAATTAAATCCAAAAACGACTTTTTTATTAGAATACCACTGTCAGATTACTTCAAGGACCATAGGTAAAAAGGGCAGTTTTCCAGCAAGAATATGACTTTATATCTTTTGTAATGTTTGTGAAACACAAACAGTCATAACAGTTCCTGGGATTTGAAAATGATATCTGTGTCGGTGAACTAAACGGCAACATTGTAATAAAACTACTGGATACACTTGTATGAAGCTCAGGTTCCGTTAGTCTCAGAATGAGTCTACAACAAAATATATAATCACGAGCTTTAGAAACCTAAATAGATTATAGTAGTAGTGGCCACAGATTTAAAGAAGTGATGGACTTTCTATACCTTGATAATACTCATGATAACTCCATTTTATCTCACCAAGCCATGACGACCGAGTGCTATGTGCAATTGCCACTTAACGCTCTATATATATAATTTATGTATAGCGTACATGTAGCGTTAGCGAATTATATGAATGTGCACAAAATATCTGAATAATTGTATGTGTAGCGATGGTCTCATTTAAGAGTCTTGCAAGGTGTCAAGTAGGTCGCATGAGTAGGTCGCATGCTCAAAAGACTCCAAACTATAGATAGACTCGAGCTACAAGAATCTATAGTCAAGCGACCAACTGACGAACACTATCCCATACTTCTTCAACAAAAATTATGACAAATCCACCAAGATCCGAAATGATGCTATAATATAACGATAAATTTGGATACAAAGCCGATAATTGCAAGTTACTTTGTGATTTTTTGAATCGATAGATGAACGCGTCTGGGAATAATCGTCCCCTAATCAAAAGGATACATGAAAGGATATCTATTTCTTAAACCAGTATGTGTATATCGGTTGCCAGAGTGGATCATAGACTGAAGCCTATTATTTATAAGGGCCTGTCAGAACAAACTCACGTTTCTTAAAAACCAATGGTATAGCTACCAGTATTTTTGGAGACAAATTGCCGCAAATATATATTGGACTCAGACGAAATTGTCCACACTCATTCACTTCTACAAGAGTAACTCGCCCTTTCATTAGGCAAGATTTTCTTAAAATTTGACTTATTAGTTGATTTTAAGAACAGAAAGTTGATTAATCCAGCCACGCAGCAGTCAATCAACACGTCTCTAATACATGTGGACATAACTTTGCCCAAGAACTTCTTCGTATGTAAAACACAACACAGTACATAAGATAGTATCTATAGGACTATTATGTCCATAGCACTTGGTTAAAAAAACAGAGACTGGAGACTATGTGGGGATTATCGTAATTTAAACATGCAAACAATAACTGACGGCCATCGGATTTCTCACATTCAAAATTTCCCTATGCACCTGCAAGGGTTTAATGTACTATCTAAGATCGACTTGGACAGAGCTGATCATTTAATCCCAGTCGCACCTGACGATATTCATAAGACGCTATAATCACTACTCAATTGGGGTTCTTCGAATTCAATCGAACACCATTTGGAAAACGAAATGCTTTCAACGATTTTTCAACGAGATGGTCAAAGATCTTGAATTTGTGTTAGTCTACACTCTACATTAAAAACTAGGCTTCAAGCCACAACATCGGAGGAACAAAACAAATGTTTCACTCGGTAACACTGTTTCAGAAACTATCTGTGTTCGAGGTGGAATTCGTTTTTGACACTAGCTCTCTGGACTCTATCAGTTAGAAAATTACCCAAAATGGTATTATCGGAAGTTTCCAGCTCGTCAATCAATTATGCATACACACTAATTTATAGGCATGATAAATTATTACCACAGATGTATGTCTAGAATAGTGAAAACTTTAGCACCTATGCATACACATTTGGCAAATTTACTAAAGAAGCCCGGTTATTTTGAGAAAATCACGGTTACATTGACAAATATATCATTTATCCGTGAATAAGGATATATCAGAAGGTTACGTTTTACAGACTCTACCAAGGAATATATAAATGCAAAGTTATACATTAGATTAAATTTGAAATTAAGGCAAAAACCCAATATTTATAATAAGAAATAATTAGGAAAATATTTGCTTTTAAAGTTTGTGCTATAACTCAAAAATATGACAACTGTTTCCATCTGGCGGGAAAAATGGTTCACCCCACAATTTGCACAATCCAAAAAGAGTTCAAGACTGCGCCAACTATTCTGTCAATATGAAATATTTAACAAATACTGCAAAGTCACAAGTATGTACTTGTAGCAAGCACTTTTACATTCAAGTACTGTATTTCAACTACTATATTTACCTTGCACATGACATGTGAGTATAAAACCCAACAATTTGTGAAAATATTAATGATTTTATACTAAATCATAAATATAATTATCAGAGAATTAAGATAATTGGTTTTTTGGCACATTTCCAAAAAAAGAAAAAAAATTGACACGTTTATAGAAAAACTGGAAAATTTACTTTCACTACAAATTTATTTAAATATACTATATCGTGGGATGACTAACGTTAAAGTATTTGGGTGAAATATTGAACATTTTTGATTTTTATTATTTTGGGAATTGATCAGTAATTTTTTTCAACCGAATCCAGTTTAATCCAAATATTCATAACTTCAAGTAGTTCTCGATTAAATCGAAACCAAACTATTTTTCAGTAATGTTGAAAGTTGTAGCACAGATTAATATACCCAGATAGCTTACTGCAGTGTTAAGGTGTGGTAAAAAAATAACGTACTGCAATCGAGGAGTCCACCTAAATAATTTTACTAATCGATGAAACAAACCATTACTCTTGGTTTCGACCAAAAAATCGATTGTTTTTTTTTACAAAGGAAAATATTTTAATTATTTTTATGTATGTGTATTGAAATTCTATGTATTAGAATTATTAATTTAAATATTTAAATTTTAACGTTGATTTTTGTGTTTTAAAAAGATAAATAACTTTTATTTAAATTTGAATCGCAACAAAAATACATGATAATGACATTTTTCAAATAAATGAAGGGTTGTCCATAAAATTTCCTAGAGGAAATTTTCTATTTTAGTACGAATGTAAACAAAACAACAGCAAAAGTTCTCTTCATTAGTACAAATCGGTTGTTTTTTGTTTGCATGTGTGGGTAATAAATTTTGTGTTGCGACGCAATTTTTTTGAGAATGTATACTATCCGTGTGAGGTGCGATGTAAAAAAACAACCCACTTTTTGGTGGAAACGTACACTAATAATTATTTTTTTAAAACTCGGTACAAATAAATTACGGAGTGGGGTGCGATTATGCAAGCATTTCGTCTTTCGACATGTTAAAACATGTCGAATATGTCGATAATGTGGCAAGTTATATGAAAAAAAAAAAATATTTTACTCATTTCAATATGTCAGTCGCAACCTAAAAAGTGTTCAAATAAAAAAACAACAACTTGTCGCAATTTCGACAAGTAAAATCATCAATTTTTTAAAAATATCAGCCATCTTGTCGAAACTCGAAATGCTTACATAATCGCACCGCTGATATAAAATCGTTCAGTAGTACATCTGCTTTTTCAGCTAGCCATAAAATTTTGTATACTTGCATGGTCTGAGAATATTCTAGAAAATAATGTGATTTTTCAGTTTCGAATTGAGACAATCAAAGAGTCTATCGAAAACCGCAGCAAAACCTATCATTGCGTTAGCTTTATACAATATCTTCTCGGTATATGTTGGATAAAAGTTAAGCTTTCATCAAGAATAATTTGGAGGCCTTCATTATTTTCTTGTTTACGGTTGCAAAGATATAGCTTTCATCTACAACAAGTTTGAGTGAAGCTTTCTTCAAGTCTGCGAACACTACATGAACCTGAGTATTAAGTTTATTACAAAATGTACAAATTCAACGAGATTAGACGAAACAGAACGGTCGGGGAAAAACCATGCTTATGTGGGTTAATAAACTAACAAAACTCTATGATCATTAATATCGCGAAACATAGATTTAAATATTTTCGGAGTAGCAGACAGTATGGAAATAGGTCTGTAGTTTTCAATTAAAGATTGATTATCACATTTGTTTACAGAAATGGCAAATGAAATTTTCCAACAATCACAAATATAATCAAGTGCAAGAGATCTATTGAATAAAGGCTTCAATGGAAATGTTAGTGAATGAGCAAATTAACGTAAAATATTTGCAGGAACTAAATCAGTGCCAGGAATGTTAGACGAAAACAAATTTAAATCGAAGTTAAATTTAAATTTTTTTACTTACTAAGACGGCGCAAAAACCACCTAGAATGCACTATTATCAGCTCACTAATATTAATTGCTAGAATATACCCAATAAAATTTAATCGATCTTAGTTTCCATTTTGAGTAATTAGAACGAATTGTCTTAAATTTTCTGTAAAATTTAGGTCAAAGACTTAACCACGATCCCAATTAGTTGCCTGAGGTTTAATTAGTTAAGTATTATTTTATAGTTAACAGGGTGTAATGTTCCATTGCAGCTGATGCGGTATGGTTCCGTTTCAAATCATCCCAATCAGTACAAAGTATAATTATGCTCAAATAATTGCTCATGGGATGTCATATTTATTTAGGCGGGTTATTACAATATGACAATTCGTAACAAATGGTTCACTTGTTACAAATTGTCACATATTCACAAATGTCACATATTCTGTCACAGGTGCAAGTTGTAACTTAATTTTCATCTGTACTATATTTTTGTGTCCCTGGCAAGAATCGAAACTCGGGCATGATTTGCAAGTATCTTAACCATCGCTATTACGCAATAAACTATAAATTGCATAGCTGTATAATTTTAAATTCCTATAATTAAAGCCGAATTCTTACAAACCGAAAAAGAAAAGAAACATTTATGCATTTTGTTGTTGTGCTGTGGAGTATAATATTTTTATATCAATGAATATTTTTAGATAAGTAGAAATTTGGATAAAACTTAACGAATACCACTAAGATTTACAATGTATATAATATAATTCTCAACACAAATTTTTATATATAAAGACAAATAACTTATATTACTATAAGGGAAATCGCGTCGAATTCATGTGCCAACATGATATAGTTCGTAGAAAAATCATAGATGGCACTAGTAGTAGTTGAACGAAATGTTTACATTTTTTTATATTCAACGAATTATTATAACGGAACAAAAATTTAAAATCTAAAAAAAATTTAAATTTTATA
The DNA here is from genome assembly GCA_963556175.1 of Tipula confusa. NCBI lineage: Eukaryota > Metazoa > Arthropoda > Insecta > Diptera > Tipulidae > Tipula > Tipula confusa. The sequence goes on along the minus strand of OY744477.1, from coordinate 108,593,212 downwards.
ATCGGAATTGGAAATTATTAAAGTAAATGGGCTTATATTCATATATAATAATAAATTTTGTGAAAAAAAAAATAAGAAAAATTGTTTGACGCGCCATCTATTGTTCTCGTTAAAAACGTTTGTTATGCCATCTAGGATTTTTCTACGAATCAAAATTTAACAAAATCATGCTGTCGTTCGCATTTACTATGGAAATGTTCACGATTTCCCTTAACGAAATATTAAATTACGTTACATTTTTTTTAGTTATTTTGTTTTTTGCATAGGTGGCATTATTATACTATTTTGCATTATACTATTTAATCCAACTTTTAAACCTTTACCCAAGCTTCAGGTGGGCCTATCGATTGAAGTTCCAACAAATAAACTAATGTGAAAAGTGGCACCACTGTTTTCAACCACAATTTCCTTCCCAATAAGACATCTGGGTTATATTAAATCTGTGGTTGTAGTTTACCAGAGCTTGGTAAATAAAAATTATCGAATTTAATTTTTAAAACGAGCAACCGGATCTTATCGTTAAAGTGAAATTGAAATGCAATTGCAGTCAATGCAAATTAATTTTTTCAAGAAAAACGCAGAAAGTGCTAGGGGCAATATACCTTATTTTAAACATAACTGTAGAGTTCATTCAAAAGGATATTTTGTTCCATTTAAATTATTTGCATTAGCATCAGGTACTATATACAAATATTTCAACTTCCATGATCAAGAATGGAACTCAACATTTTTAAAAGGAAATGACAAGATTTGAGAAGTGGACGCATTAACCCAAACTGTTATAATATCTATAGTCCACGGTAATATCGAAACTTAAAGTGGGAATTCCCTCAAAAAAATATTACGGCAAAAAAGTGTTTCAAGTAGAAATTGTAAGGTTTAAAAGAGAAGGTAAGCTTAATCTACTTTATATTGATTTCAAAACCTTTCCTTGGCCGTTACAAGGTAATCAAATTTAACTATTAATAAGTATTTCATGGTATATAACTAATATTGCACGTGCAAGTTCTCCTAAGAAGAGTGATATACTGTAAATGTACTACTCGTAAAACACTTAAACAAAATCTACGATTGAAATCTTGAAATAATTAAAAAAAACTAAAATCCCAAATATTGAGCAGAAAGATAATCTGGAAAGTATGGTTCTTATAAGCCGGACTCTGCTCTTAGAAAGTTATGATCATTTGCTAAGTGAGATCTTCCTTCCGTTGGTTTATTCTGTATGGTTAAGCCCATTGGAAAAAGTGTAAATTTCACTTTAAAACATTTCAAAAAATAACGTATTATAAAATTTGTGCTATGAGTATATAGTAAAAAATGCCGACCCTACTTCAGATAAACAGACAAATGAACAAAGCGACATCTGTTATCTAGTAAAAACATGCCATAAAATGCATAAATGTATTTATTATACTCTTAAATTGTTTATATTTCACCATATTTTCAAGTCATTGACATTTCATTCATAATTATTGTAATGCACACATGTTTGCATATGAACGGAAAACTCAAGGTAATCGAACTCAATATATAAAAGGTATCAAAACGATTGGCATCCAAATATATTCAAAAAGTTTATTGATACCGTAAATTGGATTCAACTTTTTTTTTTCCAACCCCTCCTTCATATAAAAAAAAGTGTACGCGGAAAACATTAATGGTTTTGAGTGTAAACAGTTCGCATTGAAAATCAGTCAAAGAAAGAAACGATAACCTAAACGATTTTTGATTTCAATAAATTAAAATTTTCCACTTCTAATAATTTTTTGTTGTGATTCATGATTTTTTTTATGTTTGTATGTGTGCGCCTGTGTATTTATGGCCATATATAATTCATGGCCAAATATTTAAATATATTAATTAAATTTTGCGGGAAGCGGGAACCAAAAACATCGAATTCAATGACATTTATATGTACGAGTCAATCTATAGATTTCGATATGTATTTGCGTTTATATAAATACAGTGTGATCCATAGAACATCTGATAAGTGTTAACACAGAAATGGATTTTTCAAAGAAATTATAATTGTTTATGGCCTTAAGATTAATAAGCCACAGGGCCTAAGTATTTAAGATATTGTTGTGAAATTTAAGCATAAAAAAATTGTTGTGAAGTACAAAAAATATAAAATATCACAATAATTCCTTAACCGCTTGATCAATTTTTAAAATGACTACCCTAATTTTTCTATCTTTTAATTACCTCTAGTTTGAGGGGTCACAACCTATATCGCAAAGTTTTTTTTAAATACACTTTTGTTTCCTTTGTGAACGTATTTTACCAATTTAATGGTTATTTCATTTGTTTTTGGTGTTAAATATTTTTTTTTCTGATTACAATGACGTTTTTTGTCAGTTTAACAGTTGTTTAATTTAATTTTGGTGTTAAAAATGAATATTTATATAAAACTGAGGTATGAATAAGCCCAGCGTCATGCAGGAGCCTAAAACTTGGCCCTACAGTCCAATTAATCTATCAGTACACTTTTGTTTCCTTTTTGCTTTATCAAAGGACATAAAAATCAAAACTCAAAACAATCGTTTTATAGTATACAGCATCATACATATTTGCCTCTTTAGCATGAATTATTGTTTGTTAAGTGTTATTTAGATCATACTGTGGATATGTATATTTATATAAAGAAGGATATTTAGAAAATTTCTTGCGAAAACATAAAAATGTTCTCAAGGTGTTAGTTTTTGTGGTGATTTTTAATCTTAAATCAAATGAAACAAATTAGTGTTTGGTTATGGTTTATTAAATCTGTATCGCAGATAAATATTTGATCAAGGGTAAAGTTTTAGATAATTTTTTTGGTTTGAAAACTCAATTTCACGTTTTATAGTTTTTAAACTAATTAAGTGCAACATTTCATACCGTGATGAGAAGGGTGGTGTTTGACTCCAACTCACTAATTATGAAACAATTTATTTGTTGAATACGGATGCCAAGCATGGTAAATAGAAATATTATTTTCTGACCATGATCCTGTCAGTTTTCAGAAACAAAATTTGTTTGTGGATGTCACTTTCATACCACATATCGTTCATTTAATTGGCGGTAACTTGTGTGCTGAAGAAAAAAAATACCTTTGAAAAATTACTGAGTAATCATTAATTCATGTGCTACTCATTTGAGGAAGGTGACCACATATGTGCTTCAAAAATACGGAACCTTCTAGAGTTTGTAATTTTAACTACCGATTATTTCGAGCTTGGCAACACTTACGTTATTCGTGTCACGACAGAAAGTTAGTTTTATACTTGACATATACGAAATGAGCAAAAAACATATATTTTCCGATGAAATTTAAATTCACCTCGGAGGCTACCGTAACGGAAACATCAATTGACCAACACCCAGCTACAATTTGACTCCGTTGGATTTGTTTTATATAGAGCTGTTAAGTATAAGTGTTATGCTAACCATCCAGAGGCTATCCTTGAAAAGTCAAATCAAAATTGCCATCGATGAGATAGAAGCCCAAACAATCGAAAATGTTCTGAAAATTCATCGAGTATGCAGATCAAAACCTTCTATATTACAAGTCATCTTCAATTTTTTGTATACGCAAACTACTACACCTTTTATATACTGCATCAGTATTTGTACTATCAAAACTCCATATAAAAAAATTTGTAAAGTCACGCCCATTATTTGATTTACTTGTTTATTTCTTTTACACAATATTCGCCACCATATACCGACACTTACAATACAAACGCAGTATGCAAAATACGATACATTAATATGCAACCAATACAGCTTGTATAATATAGGAGGTTTTGACGCAGATAATCTATTACATTTGGTCATCTATGGTTGATTGTGTTGGTGCGAAAATAGCATAGAATTTTTTTTTTTTCAAGTATAGATGGAAAGAATTGAAATAAGAGTGGTGATAATCGCGCTTGTATACTATAGGAGGTTTTGACAGAGCCAAAACCAACACAATTGTATAAATACAAGCCTTTAAATGGCGATTCATAAGCAAACAATATACTACAATTTTTAAGTATTAGTGTCGTGACATAGTATAATGTTGAAATAAAACAAAAAATTACAAGTTTGCTCATTTTTTTTTTATTTCTTCTTTAGTTTGCTGTTTTGTTTTTTCTTTTCTACGCTGTATTCACAATCATATCGCTCATACACGAGAAAAGTTACGCATTTCCAAATTTTCTAATTTCCGGTTTTTGCAATAAATTTAATTAAAAATGTATAAAGTTTTATTTACCAAATCGGCATATTCGTGCTAATGCCTTTTTCCGAGAGATGTTTGTTTCCGCAAACAAAAAATGTTAAGTTTAATGTTAAATGTTATGTTGCTTACATCTTATTTTCTATGAAACTTGATTTTTTTAGATGTGTCACTTTTCTCGTGAATGAGCGATATACAAACATGACATAATCCATAATATAAATACATATAGTACTACCATCATAAGAAAAAAAACAATTTACCCATTGATGTTCCAGATGTCGGGTCGGTAGAATATCGTTAAATTTAGAATAAATATATGACATTTAGGCGATTATACGTATAAAAATATTGGATTATTTTAAATTGATATCAGTAGCGACATCTAGCGTGTCAATGGGCTAACATATCATGGTAGTACTATGTGTATTTATATTATGCATAATCTCACAAATATATTCAATAGGTTACATTTTTCTCGTTTTTACAGCTTATTTATGTATGAGTACATTTAGGCTTCCTATAAGAGAATGAAGACGGCTTTGGTTTTATATTATGCAACTGATATTTTTTATACTCTTTTCGAACACATATATCGTTACGTTTTTTTCTTACAATACATTCTTATGTTCATATGATTAGATGGCATTAGTATGCAATGAATACGGCTTGTATTATAGACGGGTTTGGCTTGTAATATAGACGGGTTTGCTTGTATTTACACAATTGTGTTGGTTTTGACTGAGCGTAAAAATAAATGATACAAAGGGAGAACTCAATTCATATATAAGGAAGGCAAACATAAAGTAGAAAAATCTGGAAAAAGATTCCTGTCTACGTCCATCTAAAATAATAAGGGGAAGTGTGATAGAGTGCGATCCAGCTAGTCCTCAAAAACACAAAATTAAACGTATTAAAGTGAGTTATCTTAAAGAGTCGACAACCCTGAACGAAATATCGATTACAAAAAGCATCAAGTATATTATGTAAATATTATGTTAGGTACTCGATCAAACCAAAAATCGACTATCCAATGCAAGATGCTGTCTGATGGGCGGACCTTTCGAGGTTTTCCTCGAGTATTATACAAGATTTTTGTTCGACCCACGGTAAAATAGGAAGTGAAATAGAATCCCTTATATGTTGTGTGATGAGCTTAAAATTTAAAAAGGCAGAAATAAATGAAGAAATATGTTTGGAGCTCTGTAAATGTACCTGTGATTGAAATATTATACTTAATCCAATTCGAACTGTCACTGGTTTTAAAAAAGGTAGCCAAAACATTTTTTCCGACAGCTTTCTTAAAAGTAGGCTATTACACTTGGAATATTTCAATGTTTTAACTTTTGACCTGGAGTGCGATTCTGTTTCGATGATATGATAATTTAAAAAAATGATCATCAAGTTTTCATTGGTTTTAGCATCAACATCGAAAACGTGATTCCGATTTACGAAATGAAAAAATTTCAGAAAAAATTCATGATCTCTAATACTTTGTTTGTTTGTTTGTTTGTTTATTTCTATGCAATCTGTTTTGGGGCCGAAGCTCTCCCAACTCTTTCGCGGTTAATTAACGTCCTACTTTACGCCATTACTAGCCAAATCGAGGACGCGCGAATACAGGTTCGCGTTTCAAATATCCATGTGCACATTGCATTGCTCCAGCCAGCCTGCACTGGCATGGACGATGGTTCGGCCCATGAATTCTGCACTCCAACGGGGGGTCATAGTTGTGTTCATCGTCATCACCGATCGTAATCAAGTGATGAAAAATCCCTCTTGCAACCCTCCCCCGTTGGGATTCGAACCCGGTACCTCCCGTCCCAAACACCGCAGCTTTAACCACTGCGCCAGTTGCTCGGTATCTCTAATACTTTTTGGACCATGAGTGATATTTAAAAATGATCCGGTTCAATTTGGAACACAAATGTTTCGCGGCCCATACACTACGAATCATTGATTTAAAAACAATAAACTTACCCAAATCCGTCGTGTGATGTAATATCAGCTAAAATTTAATGAGACTCATTTTACGGACATTCAAATGTTCGTGAAAGTTCAACAACTGCAGAATGCTACCGCAATGGCCATAGATGAACTACAGTAAATGCTTTAATTGTAAACCAATGATATAATTTTTTATTTTATTTGCTTGACTGTTTCGAGGAAGTTGAATAAAACAAAACGTCACCAAATCTTATATTTAATTGATTTCAATTATATAATTTTTTGCAATTGATGAATTAATCAAGGTTATTATTTTGTGTATTTATATATAAATAAATAATTATTAATTGGGAACTAATAAAATTTATATTTTATTATTGATTACTATGTTAGGGGTACAATTAAGTGTACGAAGTAAATTTGAAAATGTATCTCGTTGATTATGCGAACTGGTCGAGAATTTTTTATACAACCTGTGTACACATTTTTAACACCTGCAATTAAAATACTCATTAAATTAATTAAACGATTAAATAAATTTAATTCGTCAATTCAATATTTTCGTAATGATTTATAAATTTCTAATTAGAATAAATAATTATGTATATTTTGTAAAAACTATAAAGGCCCTTTCCGAGTTCGATTTTATTTTAGTATTAAGATTATTTTTACCAATATTTGAAAACCTTGTCATCGGGATTTTCTTAAGGTGGTAAAAATTAAAACAAAGAAGTAAATATCTTAGCTATAAACTTTCCACCATGCTATAGATTATACCGCTAGTTATCTGTCAAAGTGTCAAAAATATAAACAAAATATTTTGTACGTGTGCAAATGCTAATTAAACAAATTTTAATAAATGTCAAAAAATGTAAATACACTAAATTTCAAACAACATTTCTTTTGGTAATTACTTCTTTCTGCTGTTCTCTTCCGTTCTGCGTTTTATACAGTTTTGATATAAATTGAAGGTTTTCTAAAAGAGTAGGTAGCCCAAAGTCAGAATATTTATTGCCATAAATCATCTCGATTTTTTTTTATGCATAATGTTTACAATTCGCTCTGCCGTCTTTGTGACCATAGTGTTTCATTGCAAAGTCCTCACAAAAATTCTTATTATAGTTATCTCATCAAGTAAACACAAAAGATAGCGAACAGTTCACTTAATGGTAATAGCATTTATTCGTTGACTGCCTCAGATAATATGTCATCCGAAGTGACATGCATCATCATTGGAAAATCATTGCTTTTGGCTACGATTGATGATACTCTCATTTCCTTAAAATAAGAGTATCGTCAATCGTTTTCTTTTAACTATTGAAAAGAGATAGCAACTGAAACATGAAGCAACAGAAGTTGCAAAGAAATCTTTCTACTTAACTTAAGTTTACAGAGTGAATGCGCAAAATACATAAATTCTTGGTCAACTACATAATATTCTGGAAATTCAGCATACAAATAGTTGCAAGTATTGCCATCTTCCTAATTTATTTTAAACCATGCAGGTAGGGTAGTATCGAATAAAGCTTCTTTTTCAGCTACAATTTACATTTTGCCCTTCGTAGAATAAACAATTTGTTCATTGGAAAGATGAACGAGAAATGACACAATTGTAAGGGATTGTTCATGTATTTTGAAACCAAAAATCGTTCAAGCTGCTTTGGGAGCCCTTAAAATGATAAAGGTTGAAATTTCATTGATTTATTATATTTTGCTCTTTAATTTCTTAATATTATAATTTTTTTTATTAATTTCTATTGTCTTAAACTATTTTTGACTACTTATGCGCGATTTACATTCAACGATATTTTCATGATGCAAATATTTAAAACGAGATAGCATTAAAAATCAAATACAATAGAAAATATGAGAAAGAAATAAAAGTTTTTTATTATATTTTTTTTTTTGTATATAGTCAATTATAGCACTCATTTTGGCATTTCCAAACGAAAGTATAACCTCGTTTGTTTTTTAAAGTCCCTTTTCCGATAATTCGAAAAAAACTGATTTGATTTTGACAGATAATGTAAACATAAAAAATGATAATCATTTTTTTCTATCATCGCCTGCTATCATCTTTTTGAAAAATAGAAATGTTTCTATTTTCATCATCTTTTTCATCATCGGCAAGAGTGTCAAAAAAATAAAAATGTAGAAGGCAGCGAAAATAGTGAAAAAGATCATAAAGTCATCATAATATTATTTTGCTAATTTAACAGTGTATCATCATCGTCTGTTTATAATAAATCATAACTATAAAATTTGATATCGACATCTTCATTTTTTGGCTTACAGATGTCGATTTTTTTTTGCAGAAGTTGTGTTTTCTTTTTTTTACTTTAAAAATTTTACAATGTTGTATCTTAAGTTTTTTTGCAGTGATCGATTTCGTTAAATGTAAATCATCTATACATATTTTAACTTAATTTATTTACAAATATACAAAATTCTCTATAGAAGGCTTCGTGCCGCAAAAGCTTTTTTCCGTAACTTTTCAAGTAAGCAATTACATCTAGATATTTGACTTGAGATTTGTATTCTAAAGTTCTACCTTCGAATGAAATAGGACTAGCTTTGGGCATTTTTATCATTTTGTGGCGTTGGAAATTTATAATTTATAGTTTTATAAGAGTTTACTTTAATCTTCCATTTTCTTGCATATTTAGAGTACTGGTTAAGTCAGCCTTTTACTCAATTTGAGTGCGCTAGTTGAAGAGATATAGCTGTGACATCAGCATAGATTAAACGATCAGGTGTTGGTAAATCATGATAGAAGAACGAGAAAAGGTGTGGCCTTATGATTAAGCCTTGAGCGACTCTTGATACTATTAAATTGTTACTAGAACTGTGTTGGTTCAGAGAAACGTAAAATTTCCTATTTATAAGGTATGACTCGATTAGTTTAATGAGGTAGCCAGGAACACCACAATGAATTAATTTATAAATTAAACCTTTATGCCAGACCGTGTGAAAAGTCTTTTCTATATCCAGAAAGGCATGGATGACTGAAGGATTCAATCATTGAATTGATGTTTGAATTGATCATTCCAATGAATCCATTGATGAATCCATTGATGGATTTATTAAACTTACTTTGCTCTGAATGTTAGGTAAAGTTCCCTTGATGGTGCGTTGGATTGTTTTTGAAAACATGATAGCATTTTCTTTATTGCCAGAAGTGGTAGAGATTGGAGAACATCTGGAAGATATTGTTAAAAATCAAATTTAAATTCCAGTTAGTCAACTTGAAAGTAGTTGCAAAGTACCTTTGTAGGTCTAGCTTGCGTCTTGAATGTTTTAGAAAATGTTACTGGTAAATATGGTCAGATTAATATTTCCGTAAGACTTATAGAAGATTGATCAACGAGATATTTTTTGATAGCACCAAATCAAGAATAGAGTTTTCTCTAGAGAATGTAAGCTCGGTAGAAGCACTCAATTGTATATTTATTAGAATTACTGCATAAACTGAAAAGTGCTTGTTCTTTATTGAAACTAGCTTCCACGTGGTATATCTTCTAACTCCCCTTTCGACGATGTTTGAAGTGGAAATGCAACTGCACTTCAATTTGAAGTGTAATCTGTGAAAAAGGTGGGTCATTTCGATTGAAGGACGGAAAATCTAGTTCCGAATAGTTCATCGAATTCGTGTGTCAGGCAGTTTAAGCTGTTTGAGTTAAACTGGTTATGAATTGATAGTGAATTTTGTGTTATACGTATTCGTTGGTCATAGAAAAGGGGGATCCCTTTCAAGAGGGATAATAATTTGACCACTCTTTCAAAAGGAGGCCCAAGATATTGTAAAAGTTTTAAAAGTTTCCATTCCTTGGAGAATATAATTTTTTAAATTTTTTAAATATCACAGAAAATAAGCACTCTAAAGGGTGGGGAGTAACTTTGAAATTAAAATAGGAACCCATATTTTTTATTGCAGATTCGGATTTTACGGCTAAAAGTACGTAGATTTCTTAAAAACATTTTTTCGATTCATAATAGATGGCGCTGTAATAGACGATATTAAAGTTTGGTCGATTTCTCGTTTTTTAAATACTCGAAATTAGTCTTAAATAAAATGTAATTCTTAAATTTTTAATTACTGAAAAATTACATGTCAAAAAACTAATATTATCGTAACCACGGAACATGCGATTAAATCTGCTTTCAAATAAATGAATTTTTGTTGAATTTTGTTTTAAAAATATCTGAATGGCATATAAATTAGATTTTCAGCAATTATATGACGCATTTGTCATAAAACGGTTAATTTAATTGATTTGTAATGTTTAATCAATTATATTAAAATCAATTTGTATTAATTTTAGAAGTTTTGTGTCAAATAAAATGTATATAAATTATGATGAATTAGTTAATTATTTATTTTGTAGCAAAGTAATTCAAGAGATTGACACTAAGAATGTAAGCCGGTGCAAGCAAGCGATAGTGTTGTGAAATCAACCGAAATGCAACAAACTATCCTGGATCTTTGTTGTAAACGCAATGATGCATGGGGAAGTATCACCAATCCGTGTCAATACACGGATTGGTGGATCAATTAATTTGTGGACACAAAATGCGCGATATCATCTGAAATGCTACTGCAAATTTATCGAAGTGACCACTAATCCATCTAGAGGAAAACCCATAAAGCTGACCGATGAAGAGAACACAAAATTTTCAGAGAAATAATTACAATAATAAGAAGAAAAAGTGTGCAATGGAGCGGTATTTGGACGGACATGTGCATAAAACAATCCTTATGCAATCAATGAAGACGATAGGAGGATTATCTCGAGGCTGAGGCATTACCGTTGACACCATTTTAAAATGGATTATTTCTACGCCCGTTAGCATGCATGTGATATCCGCGATGGAAACTGTTACAGGGCAATCAACAATTACTTCCAAATAACATGTTGAACTCCGAGATAGTAAGAAAGCAAGAGACATAGAGCAAGAGATCTGGATAAAACCAAATTTATTTCATGGCTTTAACAACATAACCTATTTCGGTATCGGGCTGGTGATCTTGTCAGTTTATCAACTGGACTTGTTGCTGGTACCAACATCACCTGTGATAGTGCTTTGAATAAAGGTGAAGTGCTGCTGCGTAATACATTGGGTAAGAGTTTTGCGGATGTCGTTTACGCAAGAAAAAAAAGTTGCAGTCCTATTTTAAATATATGAATTGGCTTCAGCTTTACCTTCCCTTTTCAACGCCGGTCTCCTACGCAAGAGAATAAAATCGATCATCATAGCCATATTTAAAAGAACTGACATTGGAAAGGAGAATTTTCCATCAAATATGTTGTAAATGGAGGCCATCTGCTTTACTCGGTAGTATGGCCAAAGCCAGCAACATATGGCGACACTCTAAAAATGTATGGTGATTATGTTTTAAAACATTATGGCAGAAAAACGACGGTAGTGTTTTATGGTTATCCGGACTACTCCACCACAAAAGGAGAAGAACAAAAGAGAAGAGCCATTGCCAAAATTTCAGCAAACATCGAAGTAGAGAACAATATGACGTGCACAATTTCTTAAAGCGAATCTCCCCCAAATACCCATAATAAATCGAAATTCTTCGGCAAACTGAAGCAACACTTACATTGTTTGAACATGAAAAAGCTGTGAGCTTTGCAAATCGTGGGGACCAGGTGGTGGTTGCTACAAAGGACATCCTAATGCTGCTTGTGTTTTTATGTTCACCAGCACGTCAAACAATTTGGCTTCTTTGCTCCAATTCGAAGACTATGTATGATATAGCAGCAGAAAGGACACGGCTGTCTTTATTAGGCAACCTGCTTTCAGTTCTTCATACGTTTACCGGATGCGATCCAACTTCAGCATTGTAAAGGAAAGGAAAACTAAAAGCATTTAAGCTTTTGAAGGCCAATGCAGAACTGAGGACCGACGTGCAAGTGTTCTTGCAAACAAGTGCCACGAAAGAGAATATTGCAGCCAGCGGAGCGCATTTAATATGTGGACTATATAACACCACCAAAGAGACTCCACTAGAAGAAGCAATATATCTTGCTTACAACAAAGTAATTGGTAATCTGCAGTTACATTCTAAATTCGATTTAGCTTGTTTCTCTTAAAAAAAAACGGATTTTTGGGATTTTTTGGATTTGGGAAAAGTTGGCATTTCACAACAAGATGCAAATGTAAGCGGTCAGGAAGTATGGAACCTGCTTGGGCATATCATGCAACAATACTACAAGCGAAGAAGACCCCAATGATATTGGTAGCTAACGTTATTAGTTTGAAGTAATAAAATATTGACATTTTTTAATGTTTTTACTATGGATTTTTTGAAGGTTGGTCTCTTAAAAAAAATTAAGTTATTTCGTAAACAGTATATCGCACAATCCTACAAATTAGCTCAAACAACGACAAATTTAATTTCGCATAATGTTATGAGTATAGTGTTTTGGATGTTTTCAGATCAGAAAATTTACGATTTCTCCTAAATGTCGGCACATATCGTTGCCTCGATATTTTATTGTCGTATAGACTAAAAATTTATGATTTGCCCAAAATGTCTCTTTTCCCCTTAAATGCATATGTTTGAATAAACTTTTCTAACGGAAAGTTTAATATTTCCCCTAAATGTCAGTCATATGATGTGTAATATTATCGCTTCAGAATTTTTTTGTTGTAACTATTAGGTTTTTGGTAGTTATGACAGTATAATACTATAGCAACGATATGGCTGTATAAGTTTTTATGACGAAAAATTTAATATTTCCCCCAAATGTCAGCCTCTTTGATTTTGGTACTTATACGACAGTATAATATAAGGTGTAAGCATTAAAAACCGGAATTTGATACTAGATGTCATTACTTGTTTATGCGTTATAGTACATCATGGACATATATGTCATTTGAAAGCCCTATTTAATACCTGTCAAAATCTGCTAAAAGTTTTTGTTTTGATTGTGTACATCCAATCGATTTCAACGATGGAAAATTTATCAAATTTGCGAAAAAAACAGCATTTGCGGGAAGTTTTGTTGAGTCACTTTTTCGCAAACAAAACTGTAGCTGAAAGTCATCGTTTGCTCGTGGATTTGTATGGTGAGCATGCTCTTGCAAAAATAAAATGCTTTAAGTGGTTTAATCGCTTCAAAAGTGGTGATTTTGACATCAAAGACAAAAAGCGTCCTGGTCAGCTGAAAAAGTTTGATGATGAAGAATTGTAGGCATTACTCGATCAAGATTCATGTCAAACGCAAGAAGAACTTGCAGAATCATTGGGAGTTGATCAAGCAACAATTTCCAGACGTTTGAAAGCCTTGGGATTCATCCAAATGATGGGAAATTAGGTGCCATACGGGTTGAAGCCAAGAGATGTGGAAACACGATTTTGCATGTCCGAAATGCTGCTCGAGCGCTACAAAAAGAAGTCGTTTTTGCATCGTATTGTCACTGGCGATGAAAAATGGATCCATTACGATAATTCCAAGCACAAAAAAACGTATGTCAAGAAAGGCGAGGCCGGCCCATCGACACCAAAGCCGAATATTCACGGGGCTAAGGTCATGTTGTGCATTTGGTGGGACCAGCTAGGTGTGATCCACTATGAGCTGTTGCCAAGTGACCAAACTATCAATGCCCAACTCTATCGTCAACAATTGATCCGATTGAAGCAGAAAATCCAGGCAGAGCGGCCAACGTATGCGACCAGATACGAGTCAATCATTTTCCACCACAAAAACGACCGGCCACATATTGTGGCGCCGGTCAAAAATTACGTGGAGAGTAACGGATGGGAAATTCTACCTCACCCGCTTTATAGCCCAGACCTTGCTCCTTCCGACTACCACCTATTTCGACCCATGCAGAATGCCCTATCAGGAATACGCTTCACTTCAGTTCAAGGTATCGAAAATTGGCTCGTTTCGTTTTTGGTCGCCAAGCCGGCGCAGTTTTTCTGGGATGGAATCCATAAATTGCCAGAAAGATAGGAAAAAGTAGTGGGTAGCGTTGGGCAATACTTTGAAAAAAACATCTTGTAACATTTTTCCACAATAAAGGCTCAAATTTCATAAAAAAATTCCTGTTTTTAATCCATACAGCCAATACTATAAAAATGTTTTCTAAATAAGTCATGAAACAGCTACTCATTTTTACAGTAAACTCCAAAAATTTACTTACTTTTAAAATTTAGCTCAAATTTGACCAACTTAATGGCCATAAATCAAAAAAATTATTTCACACAATATTGTGAACTATTAATTCTCCGTCATTTTGAGCCATTTTTCGAGTTTGTGCTGCATACCGTTTAGAAGTTTTTTTTCTGAACACCTAAAATTGGTTATTCCAACCCTGATTGTAGGGTTGGCTCAATCTTTAGAGGTAGGGATTTTTTCTAAAATACTGTCTTCAAGTAGTACTACAAATTGGAATTATTTACTACTTTTGCACAAAATTCCTGCTCTATTTATTGAATATTGCAACCAAATTTGGGAATGATTTTTACTTTGCGTGGCAATTTAATTTACTGAATCGTGGTTCTCAACCAATGATCAACTAGAACTCAAAAATTGATATTAGTGTGTAAATAAAATGCGCCATAGGAAACTAGATTACTCTACTAAACATAAATGAACGTTAGATAAATCACCCACCAACAAATACCAATGGAGGTGTGTCGGATGCTAAAAATAGAAGTACGATCTCATTGTTTTTGAAATTTTATTAAATTTTGTAACGACACACAAAATTGAGTGGTCTTTTTTCTGCGAGCTGTGAAAACTGCGTAGCCTTACTAATAAAATAAATTTACTAACAACTAATTTTAATTCACTAGTCCTCAGCTATACAAAATTTTTGCGCGTATTTCATCATTAAATTGATGACAATTTAACATTTTGACGTCAATACGTACGACTTGGAACCCAAAAGTAAATATAGAAATGCACGCGCCACACAAATTTGTGACACCCAATTAATTTCTGATTTCGACAATAATTCAATTTCGTATGGTATTTGACGCCATATCAATCATATTCCATTTTAAAAGATTTATGATAAGATCGCAAAAAAGATTTGTCTGCGCTATTTGTGATTTTAATGCGTTTGATGAGAACGTAGCGATTCGTTTATTCATTTTTTCATTCAAAACTTTAATTTAAATCAATTTAGTTAATCAAGTTTAATCAATCCGAATGTGTATATATGCTTGATACGAATAATAAATTAACCGTCCCATGACGGTGTAGATCACATTTTCAATTGCATTTTCATTTTCAATGCCAATCGAATATATTTTCAGAATGTAGGCAGTTAAAAAAAAATTATAATATATTTGAAGGTAAATTTTCTTAACGGTTAAATAAACTGTTACAATGTCTATGTGTACAAAATATTTTATTAAGAAGGTGAATAACCAAAATATATTTTGATCTAGAAAATTGATGGCCAATGTCGTCTCATTGTTTCGGAAATAAACACTTTAAAATTAAATCTAAATCGATTGATTGATGTGCGATGAGTACCTTGAGAAAATTTAAATTGTTTTTTACAGTGCAAGGTTTTACTGCAAACGTTGTTCGCACGTTTTAATTGAGAGGGGTCAATAATTTTACATTATGGTTAAAAATCCTGAATAGAACGGTGGTCTATACACTCTCAGGTTTTTTAGAAACATTTAAAGTCTTTGACAGTGGGTCCATTGGGAATAAAGATTGTCAAATAAGGGCATTAAATATTTACAAAATTATAATATTGGTCTTGCCTGATTAATATATCATAAAGTCATAGTATTCCTCGGAAATCTCGCCGAGATCATTTTGTTCGCCTTTTTCCGTTCAGCATTCGAACCGACTCCTATATTAAACTAACCAAGGAAAAAAATTCCGCCATTTCCATTGTCTACACGTTGCTTGATTTTATCGTT
The DNA here is from genome assembly GCA_963556175.1 of Tipula confusa. NCBI lineage: Eukaryota > Metazoa > Arthropoda > Insecta > Diptera > Tipulidae > Tipula > Tipula confusa. The sequence goes on along the minus strand of OY744477.1, from coordinate 108,577,157 downwards.
GATTTTGTCATTCATTTGATCGACAACTAAAATTTTTTTTTGTGTTTCCACGAGATGTCGTTGCTGGTTTACGATGCGTTTTCCTGAGTTCTTGTGGATGTGATAGTGGGCATGTTGTTAAAATGATTGCAAATAAATTTAGTTCAGTTCTCTAACGTACACGGTACTGGAATGATTCGCGTTCGATTAATCGGATCTAACCTCCGAGTAATATTTATAACGGACAGCAACATAACGGATTCGAACACATTTTATTTTGGAATTACGTACTTACAGTGAATCAGCATTTTGAGCATAGGTAAGGATCCAGTAACAAAAGAAGAAAAGATTTATTGACGAAGGCAAACGCACAACGTATCTTAACCATAGATCAGCTGAAACGAACTGCAGAATTTGCAACAAAGGAAAAACGACCACATTCGTGCGCAAACAAACGTTTTTCGTCTTTAGAGAGTTAAGTTGCGCACTTCAGTAAGACCAATGTTCATACTTTAAACAATGTGCCTTCTCACAGTCGTCCATCAAATTATCATAGAGTTTCGTTGGCGGCTCAATCAATTGTAAATTGTGATTATTCTAAAAGAGATAATCACTTATAATTTACAAATGTCACAAATTTTTAAATCTACCGGTTGCTGAACGCAAGTCTGCAGTGAATCGTCTGGCGCTTTGCATTAACTGCCTTCGAGCAGATCACATCCCGATTTCTCTGCTTCAAATGTAAATAAAAGCATCATTCTTTGTTGTATGATGCAGCTGAAATGGGTGTCAATTAAAAGGAACACTCATTCCCATCTCACACGGTACAGATTCAACAAAACAATTGCAGTCTCAGCCACAGTATGGTCAACAGCACCTTACACCTACCTCATCTTCAAAACACTCAACTTGGTTGGATCATAGCTGGAGAAGTCACTAATCATTGTCTTGCGATCAACTATTGCAATGTAGCCACGCAGTAACTAACGAGCCAGCCTAATTAAACAGTTTATTGGAGAAGTTTTGGAATGTTGAGTCGGCCGTCACATCCCAACGTAATTACACACAAATGGAATCAGCTTGCGAAGCTCATTTTAAGGAGAATACTACCCAAAAAAGTACTGGTCGCTTCGTAGTATCTATGCCTTTGAACGAATCACCTAATGTTTTGGGAAATTCTCGAATCATATAGCTACACGCAGATTTTTTAATTTGGAAAAACGCATAAGTAAAGACAATGAACTTAAACAATCATACGCCAAATTTCTCACTGAACATGAAAACATAGGCCATATAGTTCCGGTTCCGGATTTCAAAATTGTAGCCATTCACTGTTTCATTCCGCACCATTGCATGTTTAAATGTGACAGCTCCACAACAACACTTTGCGTAGTGTTTGATGAGTCAGCCAGGACCGACACAGGAAAATCGTTAAACGACATAATGATGGTCGGCTTAGTCATTCAGAGCGACCTATTCTCAGTCCTGCTTCGGTTTTGTACTCATCGGTATGTAGTCAGTGCAAGCATTACTAAAATGTACCGCGAAATTCGAATGAACGAATCTGATACTCATCTGCAGTATATAGTATGGCGCAACTCGACAGCGGATTCTTTATGTGTTTTTCATCTAACTACCGTAACATATGGTATGTCAGCTTCTTCATACTAAGCCACTAAATGCTTTAGCAGAATGGCTGAAATTAGCAGCTGTAAATCCCTAGAAGCTTCAGCCGAGATTCTTCACGATATATACTTGCTTACCGAAGGAGACACAATCCAAGAAGAAAAAAGAGTCAAGCAACACATTGTTCAAATGGTATAGTAACGACCATGCCTTAATTGAAGACATTAACGACATTGATCGGGAGCCTTTTTTATGCATCGATGACTCTGACTACGTTAAAACACTGGGCTTATATTGACTTCCACAAAGTGACCAGTTTCGATTTAAAGTAGCAGACTTTGACTCAGCACGGCCCATCACAAAACGAACCATTCTCTCCGAAGTAGCAAGAATTTTTGATCCATTAGGACATACAGGACATGTGATAACACTGGGCAATCTCTTCACACAGGACCTGTGGAAGTTAAAATTAAATTCAGACTGCGCTTTACCTCAAAATTAGTATTCAAAGTGGCAAAACTTCAGATCTCAATTGCTGCAGCTTATCAAAATACTTGTTCCTAGATTTCTGCAATACGATTTACATTTAGAAGTTCAAATGCATTGAATAGTTTTCTGCTAGTGAAGCAGCTTACGGAGCAGCAATATATATATATATATATATATATATATATATATATATATATATATATATATATATATATATATATATATATATCCGCAGCAGTCGTGGTGACAGTATATTTTTGAGCTACTTATTATGCTCCAAATCACGTGTCGCATCTAAAAAGAAGGAATCACTTCCTCGTCTTTAACTTAGCGCTGCTAAACTATTAGTAAATTTAATGAAGTGTGTAATTCCAGCACTGCGACTACGTGCTCCCAAAATTTTTTACTGGGCGGATTCCACGATCGTACTTCATTGGATTGCTACTAAATCATCGCATTTAAAAACCTTTGTCCCAAATCATGCTTCTACTATTCAGCAATCCACAAAGGTATCCAATTGGTACTACGTTCCATATCAAGGCCGTTTCATATCCATTACAAGCTACGATGAAAAAGGCCAACCAAAGCCTACTTATTCGCTAGCATATTTGTCTGTTTTGCTACCACAACTGTACATTTTGAGCTGGTGACGGACCTTATGACAGCGGCATGTATCGGAACCTTCAAACGATTTATGGCAACAAGAGGCATTTGTAAGCACATATGGTCAGACAATATCTTTGCGAGCAAGACAAAATCACCTAGCATTTTGCTCCGCCATATTTTCCGCATTTTGGTGGCCTCTATGAAGCCGCTGTAAAATCCGCAAAGTACATTTTACGTCGAGTAAGATAGTGCTTCTTGTGAGAATATAGAATATAGTATAGATGGTGCTTCTTGTGTAATTGAAGAATTGAACACACTGGGTAAACAAGCTGAAGCAGTTTTAAACTTCCAACCCTTGCATCAGATGTCAAATGATCCCAGTGACTTGCGAGTAGTGACGCCAGGCCGTTTTTTGATTGGCCGACCATTAACCTCTATTCCTGAACCTGACGTACAAGGTCATAACATGCATATTCTGAAGCGATGAAACATGGTACAACAACTACACCAACACTTTTGGCCAAGATGGTCATCTGACTATTTGCTCCAACTTCAAGTAGTCATCTGACTACTTGCTCCAAATCCACTATTTTGTTTTGTGGCGATTTAGTTTTGTTAAAAGACGATAACTTGCCTCCTCTGAAGTGGCGAATGGGTTGAATTAAAGTGTCATTGATCGGTCTCGTAAAATGTGCCTCTAGGCGTATGAACCATATATTTCTAAATTGTTTGGCCGGTGAATAGTAAGACTTTTGACGTTTGTACTTTCAAACAAACGTCAAAGCATCTTGTACATATTCGTGCATGTTCCACAGTCTGCCAGTTTACGTTGCTGGCAAGATCACTATTTGTCCAATGTTAGCAGTATTCCCATCATTGACATTTACATCACGTATGTGAACATATTCCTCAACACGCGTCTTCTCGAGACTTCGACCGTTTTATTTGCTCTGGACGTTTATGCTCTGTGTCACGTTTTCCTGACTCACGTTATTTCTTCGTTTCATTTGCTCTGGAAGTTGATGCAATGTCGTGTTTTTCCTGAATGGCTGCTGGATAAACAATATTGAGCATTAAACTTTATTTTTCCAACTATAGCTAGATATTTTAATCTACTTTACAAAATTTTACATCGCAACATTCCTGTTACTATTAAAATTGTATTTTTTAAATTTTTTTAAAAGCATTACGATGTCATTTTTCTGTCCCTGAATGGATATTCAAAATAGTTGTGCAGTTGTAAAGCATATTTAAATTTTATTATGCAGTCTCATTTCAGTTTAAATTGGTTAAAGTTTTCTATCTAAATCGTTAAAATCAAACTGTCTATATCCCAAAATTTAAAAAATAAAATTTTCATAGCAGAAGAAACTAGGACAAGGCTTAATTTTATAAGGCACTTAAGTGTATAACCTTATAAGTATACGACAACTATATACGTCTTGAAAACTTTTGTTCAGTTTGGTCCATTTGGTTGCCCTAGGCTAGAAACACTACCGCTGAACTTAATTATTACTAATGATAATTTACTTTAATGTAGAACAAGTCGGTGGTTTATTCACAAAGAACCTCCTCTGAATATCAAGAGCTTAAAAGTAATTCAATCTACTTCAATAAATAAAAAGACCATTAAGTCAAAAATCAACAAAGCACAACCTTCAATTCGAGTTTATAGTTACCATCAAGACATAGTATTTTTTATTTTTTTTTTCAAAAATTCCATTTCTCACCCAAAACCCATAATGCCAACTTTATACATTATTGGCTAATCAATGTTATGATGTTGTTATAGCTTGCAGTGTCACAAACTCTGCTTTTAATTATTTTCCAATTACCGGATCTTACTTGCCTAATTGCGGAAGCTTGAAAACGGTAAATCAAATAGAAGTTAAAAAACATTAAAATGAGTACTATCCATATATGTATTTGAAAATAATAGATAATGTCCAAAAACCCAATGGCGGACTATTGATACTTCAATTGGAGATAATCGTACGAACTTTTCAACTAGTAGTAATTACGATTTAGCTTGCTTCTTAAATCAATATTTCTCTATCATTATAGATCATGTTTTCCGAAAGAGGCGCCACGATCAAAGTATTTAGTAAACCATGTTATTCACAAGAGGCAGCACGATCAAAGTATATAGTACCAATTATTGCCGGAAGATTTTTTTCTTATTGTTCTTTAAAACATTTCGTGTCAAACGGAAAACATAAAATATTACAAGTCAACAAAAAAGTAACCCAAAATAAGACAGAAGAAAACACTAATCTAACATAAAATTAAAGGTTTGAATAAAAAAGACATTTTCGTGTTTTAAATTTGTTGTTGTTCGAGAAAATTCCTACAGGAATTAAGTTTGTTGTTTAGTGTATTTGAACTAATCGTCATAAAATATATTGTTTATATTTTTTGACACTTCAACTGACATCTAGTGGCATAATCAATGTACTAGGGCATACGTGTAAAACATACCACTTACCAAAAGATGGCAGCATTTTTGTTAGTAGTATAATCTTGATAATCCGACATGATTTATTTTTTAAAAAAATCAGAAATGAATATTTTGAGCTTCTCACTTAAATGAATCTGAAAAGTTAAAGGATAGATAAAAGAATTTACTATAGATTTCTCATTTGTATAATCGTATAAATGTCCCTTCAAAAAGCGGCTCGCCATCATTGTTTATGAATGTCATGGCGATCTCCCTATAGCAGTGGGTAAATTGTACATAAACAGAATGATAATCTCGGCAAAACATCATGTTCCCAACCAGCATAGCATTACTTGCACCTCAAGTTTCTTGCATTGCTTTCATGTGTACCGGCAATAACGTAAAGTTGAGTGTATTGCAGAGACTGGTCATTTATCGAATACAAATGATTTCGTTTTGAAAAACTTCACAATGCATCTGGAAAACATATGGCCCTCATCGGCGCAAAATATTAAGTTGTTTTAGTGAATATTTTCACAAAATTGTCTCTAGTCGTAATGCTGGGATTTGAATAAATTTCTCTGAGAAATTGAGGATACTTGATGACGATCAAATTAATGGGTTTTCTAATGTTAATTTGCCTTTTCGGCAGCAACTGGTAAACTTTCCTTCCGAAGGACTGAACTGGCAAACGACATTCAAAGCACCGTAACTTTATCTTCATTCACTTAAGTTTTGTCAAAATGGAATATATCCTATCAAAAGATTTCGCTTGGAAGTTCTAGATCTCCCCGACGTGTAAAAGCTTCCACAAGTTAGGTCATAGTTTGTTCATCTCACTCTCATTACCCACGCCTGGATATCGGAAATTAATGGAGCGTCATATATTTTATTGGTATTCATATATTTTGTTGGCTTTCGTGAGCTTATCACCTCTGCATTGTTTGTCTCTCTGCTTTTTGTTTTTTTGCATTAGAATTTACGTCAGCCGTGATAGTATGATTGGCAATTACAACAAAAACAAATTTACTGTACCAGCCTAAATGTGGTTTACAAATTATACATATAAAATTTTAAATTTTTCAACGAAACATTGACCTATTAACCTAACAATTTTTTGGTGTAAATTGGAAATTATAGTTTAAACGTTCCACAGTCAGCATTGGCACAATCCAACTATTCTTTTGCCACTCCAACTAAATTCACTCACCGTTATCATCTACTTTATTCAATCTTCCAGAGTTTTCGATCTTTGCAATCCCCTAAATTATCGTTAATGCAAATAACTAACCGGATCGATTTCTATGATAATATTAGCTTAAAATCGCCTTATCGTTCCCATTCGGGAACGTGCATTTCTTTCTCAGCATTGCATTCATTATCTTACGATGGTGTCGGATTTATTTTTGGCGGCATTTCAATATACTTTTTTTTGTCCCGTTACCTATTTCCGTTAGAAATTCAATTATCATCATAATTATCGGAGTATTTATGACTTCACCAAAAGTCAATGTGCATTCTCACAAAAATAACAAAGTCATCAAACTTTTATATATTTTGAAAACCTTTTTTTACATTTACCCCACTTTTAAAACTGTTGTTGTTAAAGTTTGATGCTATCGCCTTTCTTGTTTGTTAACAACTGATTTCGTTATTTCTTTCTACATTACAAAAAGAACTGCATTACCCAGAATGCATTGGAGTAATACAATAATATGGGCTTTACAATCGACCACAGCAAGTACTTGCAAGTACTTAGGTGTATGTCTTTGCTAAATTTTAGCTACTCGTAACTGCTCTACGAATTTTTCATGAGTAGTTAGAAACAGTTACGCACCATTTTATCGTTAGTTGGGGCTGTGTTGAACCGCTTGACAGTTAAAAATTTCAATAAGACTAGTTTTAAGTAATTATTTTAGCAAAGACTAAAACCTAACTACTAGCGGTTGACTAGCGGTTGGTCGATTTGAAAGCCACTAATGTCTAACTTTACACAATATGTTTTGTTTATAATACTGAATAATAGGTGGCACTTAGTTTAATTCACTTTTAGTGCATCACGAATTTTTACGATAATGGCGAAATGACAGAATTTGAAGCTTTTTCGATTAAGTCAAATTTCTAAGATACCGACAATCACCAGATATTGATATCTAAACTTCTTAAAGGGTAGGCTTTCGAGGTGTTGTGTTAGATTATCATTTTGAATTCGTTTTGCAAATTTAATTTTAAAAGTAAAATTGCCGCATTTTGGGACACAGTTTTTTTGCTATATTTTGGGATAAATGCTTGTGGTGGTAGAACAGATTCTTCCGCTACTGCAATTAGACACTAGTGAGACGTACCACCTTATAATAACATCAGGTCGTTATCAGTGTTAGACGTTTAGCACGTTCAGTGTTAGACGTTCATACAGTTTATATACATTATTTTGTCCTAACACTGAAGAACTAAAATTTTTGTTTTGTGATATATATGGAAAATTTCCAATATAACACTTTACTTAGCACTCAAAAATAAGTCACGTGACACTTATGCATAAACAAATATTTACCTGATAAGCGAACAAATTTTCCATAAATTATAATACTTTGCCGACTGCAAATAACTAGAATACGAAAAATACCTTTAGTGACGCATTCATTATACATACCCACAGATTACGTCACTATAAATAAATATATCAGTATTTATCGTAACGCCACTTGATCCAAACATTCTCACGAGCTTTAAATTACAATCACCTTGAGTATACATATACAGTAATACATATACATATACAGTAATCAAATCTAATTTTGAGTATACATATACAGTAATCAAATCTAATTTTGAATAATATACAATTCCGTTATCAGCATTCTGGGTAACAGAAGATGGAAATATTTTAACTTCGACGAATTTTACGAGTGGAAAATAATTGTCACCTACATAATTCGCGTCGTACAGTAATGCGCGGGAATTTATCGTATCATTTTTTTTTTACTAGTGCTGCACAATTATTATTATAAATCGAATTACTGTAATTTAAGGCGCAAGTTATTTTTGTACATCATATATGTATATATAACTCGCTTATGACTTTTTGCATATTCAACATAAAAAGCATTAAAATCACATGAACTTTGGAATGTTGGTTTATTGCGCGTCTTTAAATGAAATATTTAAATAAAAACAACAACAAAAATTGCGCGAATTGGCTCATGCCAAAATATGGGTGTGGGTATATGTGTGTAGAACGCAGACCATCGAGTTTCGACGATGATTTAAGTGCACGTGATTTTTATGTATAGTCACTCAAATTACGAGTAGGTTTATATTGAAAGTCCATTAGGTGGTGTAGGTGTGATTTTTTTTAAAATATTTACACCATACTAACGCACTTTTTATATAAATAAACAGAGAGACGATTACTCGTAGATCGGTAATTATACAATTTAGCTAATTACTCATTGTCTTTGTAGCGATATATACGGTCCTATATGTTATTAACTAAATTAATAGTTTTTTCAATTTAAAACTATGTATATTACATACAATTGTTCGATCGTTAAAAATACTATGGCAATCAAGCCACAAAAAAATTATAAAGAACCTAAACGTCAACCTGAGAAGTTATTCTCATAATAGAAACAATCGGATTCGATTCCAAGTGAGGTTTTCGAATATTAGACCTAATAAAATATGTCCTCCTAAGGTCTATCACTTTTACGAGAAATAAATTCTAACATAAATTGTATCTGTATCTATCTAATGGTGACATATTTCTTAGATAGATAGAGGTTTCTAGAATAAACACAACCAAATTTTTATATGTTCAAATGAAGTTGAAATGCTGTGAGGCTCTTATGGCATTGTTAAGTAGAAGGCAGTATTCATCATAAAGGGTATAATTTTTTATCCTTTGTCTCCTATTTAGGAGCCTATGGCGTCTCTAGGCTAGACTTTCTCTATTGGGGTCTTTTATTTCTACCCATGATTTACCAAATTCCTTCGCTTCTGCCAGCACAGATCATTTGTGAACACACGAGCTTATTCACGGCCACAAACGTTCCACGTTTTTATAGCACAAACGCACTCTTGGACTAATGATCAAATGGAGATATATTATCAGAACTGTCGAGGCCTCAAATCAAAGCTGAACTTGTTGGCCAACAATTATGATATGATATGTTTGACTGAGACGTGGATTAACAGTTCGATTAGTGATGTCATAAGTTGTGGACGGTCGTTATTGTACCATTCGGAAAGATCGTGATCTTTTACTGGTTGATGTAAGCGATGGTGGTGGTTCGTTGATTGCAATCAAAACGCAATTCATTGTTAACGAAATTGCTAATCTGAATAGTATATTTGATGGCATCTGGTTGAAGGTTGTCTTGCCTAATGGCAAGATATTAATTGTCCTCTTTGTGTACTTTCCTTCGAATAGAATTCCCTATGACATCTACAAACTATTTTGTGATCACCTAGCTAGTTTCATATTTAGTTCTCCTGATAATTATTCTTATTTAGTTTTGGGTGACTTTAACTTATCGTGTATGTCTTGGTCAAGGATTAACGATGGTTTGCAATCGTCTAGTTGTGAAGGGCGCTCTGCCCAATATCTCGTTAAAACAATAAAGCTAACGAATTTAACTCAGCATAATCATATTATTAATTGTACAAATGGCATATTGGATCTCGTGCTATTTGATCTTAAAGGTAATACAGTTGGAGTGGGACAATGCTTCGATCCACTGTCCAAAATTGATAGTTATCACCCTCCTTTTATTATTAACTTATTGAGCTTTTCTAAAAAAACAGCTGGCTTTTATAAAGCGTTCCGTGCATCAGTTTTAAAAATTTGGATTATGCTTACATTGGTGAGGAATTGCTCAATATTGATTGGGTGATGCTATGGCTAATTATGACGTAATGCTATGGCTAATTGTTGGGAAGCTTTGGCGTTCCTCTCATTATCCTACCTCCAAATCCGGTTATCCAACTTCAATGAATTTTGGCACTATTGAATCGCATCACAGTGCGGAGGTCTGTAACTTGTTTGTCGACTATTTTCAGTCAGTATATATTTCTAATCATACACATTCTAGTTTCCCATCTATAGAGTTATTATCTGATAAGCATACCTATTTTGCTGAAGATGACGTGTTGACCATTCTCAATGGACTTGATTTCAATAAGAGACCAGGTCCGGACCATCTAACGAATTATTTTATTTTCCAATTAAGGAATAAGCTAGTTAGACCACTTTCAATTATTTTCAATAAGTCCATGAACTCGGGTGTTTTTCCTTCCAGGTGGAAATCGGCTTATCTTGTACCTATTTTTAAAAAAGGCGACAAAAGCAATATTGAAAATTATAGGCCAATCTCGTTTCTTTACGCATTCAGCAAAATATTTGAGAAACTCGTTTAGAACTTAATATAGGGTGTCCGCCGGGAAGGTATACTACTTTGTTTTGCCGCTATTTTGGTAAACTGTAGTATTGACAGTTCATATTTGGCAGTCGTGAAGTAGACACATGGCAAATTTATTATGGAAAAATATTCGATAAACCAACGTGTTTTAATCGTTAAAACATTTTATCAAAATCAATCATCGATTACTGTGACGATTAGAAAGTTACGTGAAATTTTTGGGAGAAACAACGTGCCAACAAAACGCACTATTTATCGTGTAGTGAATGATTTCGAAGAAAGAGGGTCTGTAAGTGATAGGCCCAAGCATGGGCCACAACGTACTGAAAACTCGGCTGAAAACATTACTGCTGCTCAAGAAAGTGTTCAAAACAACGCATCAACCTCAATTCGACGCCGTGCTCAGGAGCTTGGTCTTCAAAGAACAACTTTGGCCACAGTTTTGCACAAGGATTTGCATTTGTTTCCATTTAAGATTCAGTTGACACAAGAGTTTCTTCCACAAGACCATTTACGCCGCCGTACATATGCCAATAGGATGTTACAGCTCGCCCATGACAACCCCGATTTTCATGAAAAAAATCATAATGAGTGACGATGCTCATTTTCATTTAAATGGATATGTGAATAAACAGAATAGTCGGTTCTGGGCAATGGAAAACCCTCAAATTATTCATCAGTCACCTTTACATCCATTAAAAGTGATAGTCTGGTGTGCCATTTGGTCAGGATGAATCATTGGACCTTACTTCTTTGAAACTCAAAACGGCGTAACGGTAACTGTGAATGGGGAGCGATATCGTGATATGATTTTTAACGCCACAACTGCATGCTTTGGGCTTGATTAACATGTGGTATCAGTCAGGATTACAATGAAATTACTGCGAGACCTCTTTCCACAACAAGTTATTTCAAAACATGGTGATGTTGATTGGCCTCCACGGTCGCCTGATTTGACTGCTCTGGACTTCTCTTTGTGGGGATATCTAAAAAGCAAGGCTTATGGAAACAAACCAGAAACGCTTGAGCAACTCAAACCAAATATTCGTGATGAAATTAATGAAATACCGCGTGAAATGTGTGAGAATGTAATGAAAAATGTGCTCAAAAGGGCTCGCATTTGTGAGGCTAACAGAGGCGGACATTTATCTGATATTGTATTCCATACATAATTGCCGACATTAAATAAAACATTTATCAATATAAGATCCATTCTTTTTCATTTAATCAAAAACTATAAACAAACAAAGTAGTATACCTTCCCGGCGGACACCCTGTATTTCATGAAATTGAAGACAATATAAGTATTTCACATGTAAAACGATCTGTTTTTATCAGTCTGTTAGAATTTTTAAATTATCTCTTTGAGGCAATGGATATTAATCAGCAGGTTGATTGTATATATCCAGATTTCCAAAAGGCATTTGATACGGTGTCTCACGATATTCTCTTAGATAAATGCCGTAAGATTGGACTGTCTCATCACTTATGCAAATGGCTATCTTCTTATCTTAGAGATAGATCGGCAAATGTTAAATTCAATGGACAAATCTCAAAGCCTTTTTTAATTACTTCTGGAGTCCCTCAAGGTTCCACTGTCCCTTGCTTTTCATTATTTTTATTAATGACCTATCACTCGTTCTAAAATGTAATCATCTTCTGTTCTATGCTGATGATCGAAAAATGTACAGAACTGTTTATAGTTGAGCTGACTCCGTCGCCCTGCAAAGAGATTTAGATATCCTTCGATTGTGGTGTGAACACAATGCGTTGAAACTAAATTTACAAAAGTGTCTGGTAATTTATTTCACTAAGAAATTTTAGCCGATGTTATACGATTACAATATTATGAGTGATCATTTAAATAGATTTTATCAGATTGTTGATCTTGGGGTTACTTTCGAATCGAAATTGAAGTTTGACATTCACGTAGATTCAATTTGTTCTAGAGCTCAAAAAATTCTTGAATACATTTTTCGTAGAGGTAAAGAGTTTCGTGATCCTAATTTATTTATATTTTTTTTAATTGTTTGGTCAGAAGTGTACTGGAGTACGCATCACAGATTCATTTTATAATACGTATAGTGATCAGGTTGAGCGTGTACAGAAGAAATTTACATGGTTTCTTATATTCAAATCCATATCTTATGCTGGTTATATTCCTTATGTTACCAGGCTTAAAATATTCAGTATGTTAAGTTTAAACAGCAGGAGAACGATCATAGATGAGTTATTGTTATTTAAAATCTTAAATTTTTCTTTAGAAACGGCTATATTATCTAGTAATAATTTATATGCTCCAGCTTATAGGACAAGGAATAATCAATTATTTCTAGCTAAGTACGCTAGGGCTAATAAATAAATGAAATAAATAAATATATACCTATTTATATCCATGAGTACTAAAACAGTGTATTTGGAGCAGGTTAGAGACCTGTCCAGTAATGCATCATTAGCCGCCTTCAAGAGATTTAATTTCGCTGGTTAATCTGGCATTTTATCTCACCCAATTCTCTACATTTCGGAGACCTGTACGCGACTCGGCGGTAAAGTTCGCCAAATATAACTTGAAGCGGGTAGTAGATATATCAATAAAATCTTGACCAGGAACCCAAACTCACCAAGAATAATTTTACTACTAAAGACATCTACTTTGTAGAGTTTAGCTAAAATTGCGGCGACGAAACAAAATAAGCTTGTAGTAAGCGAATTGCCGCGTGAACTCTAGATTCTTTAGATTTAGAAGGAAAAATGATGATGATAACCTATATGTAAACCACAAAAGGGTGCAAAACTTACAAACACACCATCCTCCACGCCAGTACAGGATGACTGAACAAATAAACAAAAACCAAAAGAATGAAAAATTTCCCCTCATTCCAATATTAAACCATTAAAAATTTGGAATAAAACTATTCCAAACAGAATGAAATGCATGCAATTGTTTTTGTAAAATTACCAATAAAATATGGCTAAACTGTTAAAGCCATATTTTGTATATGAAAAGGAAAAGGAAGTTGTAATTATAGCGAAATATTCTTAGCACGGAAAACAAAACTTTGAAACCTTAATCACTTCTTAAATTATTAAAAAATAATTTAGTCGAGTGTACCATGTTAAGAGGATATTAAAAGAAGGCAAATTGCAAGGTTTTCGTGAATGCAATAGTAAACTCAAATTTCAGTATTTTATTAGCCTAAACTTTTTCGCGGACACGTTAGCATGTAAATAGGACACGTCGGTATTTGCCGACAGACTCTTTTAATTAAGTTTTAACTTTCAAATATATATTCATCCAATTACGATACTAAAACATTAATCAGACTTCATGTAAATTTTTTGTGCCATTGTGCGAGCATTTTCTAAAAAATTTGTTTATTTCAAAAATTGTTTATTGAAATTGTCATAGCAACGAAAATGTTCAAATATTTCTTAAATGATTATTGAATGGTAGTATTACAAAACCAAGTAACGTATTTTATATGTATTTTAGTATATATCCGAGAGTGCTACGTAATGAGTTTGGATTTTATTAAAGAAGTTTTTCGTATGTGTCAAAAACTAGCATAGCAACTGACCGTAATAATTTGGGTGTCTCCGATTTTATCAAGTAAATGCCAAAAATTTGTGTTCACAAGTATTTATTATGAGTTTCGAACACAGCCTTAATTCAAGAATTATTAGCTTTTTTGTATACACGTTTCCGTAAAGATAATTTAACGAAACTTTTTTTAGTTTAATGACCCAATGAAATATTTTTCTTTTTACTACATAACATTTTTCAAAAATTAACAAATAAGTTTTTTTAACTGTACTCAAACAAATTGACGGGTTTTTAACGAAATATTAAAAGTTTATTAAATGTCAAATAAAATTATTAATCGAAACAATTTTTAACCTTAAACTTATATTGCTCGAGAAAAAACCAAGAACGTTTCAAAAACGGACTTAACGAAAATAACTTAAAGTTACTTATATCATTAGTAATTTATTTAAACCAATCAATTTGTTTACTTCAAAAAAAACCTTGACAGTTAACTTGACGAAACTTTTCAAGTTTAACGAATCAAAGAATATTTTTTTATTTTGATTATAACTTTCTTTAAAAACTAACCAATAAAACTTTGTTTAATTGTATTCAAATAACTAAACGAGTATTTAACGAAACCTTTTAAAAGTGTATCTTACAAATTTTTGAAAGTATATTAACGAATTATGAATCCGAATAACTTTTTACATTTCAAGTATATTTAGTAAAAGATGTGGAAAATCAGCGTTCCGAAACTAAATATTATTGGGGCTGGTAAAGTTTCCACCACCTAAATTATATTTTATGATAATATCATATTATAAAATATAAAATACAAACTAAATCTGATACGTTTTAACATGTGTTAAGAAACGTGTTAAGAATAAGTTTGAATAACTAATTTAAAAGTATTTATAAAGCTAGTGATGGTTTTTAATAGCAAATGGGCATATGAATGTAACTTAACGCGTGCAATTATTTATTGAAAAACTTAACGAAACAACTTTTATATTTAATTTTAGCGTGGTTCAATGATTTAAGTAACTTAACGAACAATTTTAGATATTTAAATTGAAATGATTGACGGTTTAAGTTTAGATTGTAATATGTTCTATTTGAACCACGAGAGTGATTTAAAATCGAACTTAACGAAACTAAATTAACGAAAATTATAATGTCGATTATAACGTCTTTCAAAAATTATTGGAATTTCATAATTCTAATCTATTTTTAAAACAATTTTTCTACGGTTCTTAGACCGATACATAACTTTTTTGAATATGTATTTTGTCTTAACTGGTGCACTATTTTCGATTGGAAGTTTTTATGCCATCACCAAAGCCGTCCCGAATTTCTTTTAAGTAGCCTGCATTAAAATTATTAGGACAATTATGTTGTTTAATGATTTTTGCTCCCGGTGTTACTGCACCTTCGGCAGCTATGGAAGTGCACGTACTTTCTTGTTTCTAGCGCCTCCTTAATTGTATCAGTGATTCTATGTACCTGTTCTATGGTTGAATATCTTACTTGGAACCCAAACTGATGTGCTGGTATAAGGTTTCTGCTCTCTATAATTGGCTTTAGTCTCTTAAGAAAGTAAATCTTTGATGTTGTTTTTAGTAAAGAGATTGGCCTATGTTTTGTCGTTTAGTGGTTTATTAGGTTTTGGAATCATTATGAATTTTGCTACTTTTCACTGTCTCGGAATATAACTTAGTCTAAAGATAGCATTGATTATGTGCTTTAGCTGGTTTTTGTAGCACTTTGTATATTTGCCACGTTATCAAGTCATAACTGGTAAGGAAGTACCTCGTATATTTTAGTAATAGCTGTTAAATATTCATTATCCGGTTATCCAGTTTGCGGTTTGCAGGTATTTTCTACATGTTCGGCAAACTGATCAGTATTTTACTTATTGCAGCGAGCCGAGGTTCTATGAACCATTTTAATAAGTGGCACTTGCTTTTAGGTCTTTTCAAACGTTTGTTGGGAAAAGTCCGTGTTAAGTTTACCTATCATGTTACAGAAGAAGCTAGCAACTAGCTCGTTCTTAATCTCCTTTATAAGTAGTTTTAGTTTGTTGCACAAGTAGTTTAGAATTGTTTTATCTTCAGCGGTTTTAGTCCTCTGCCAAGTCTAACTTCTTTTTTTGTTAACCAACGTTCTCAACTGGTTAGTTTATACTTTTGTGTTATATTTTTGTTAACTGCATAGAGGTACTTTCTCAGGTCATTTTTCGTATACTTGCAATAGAGCTTTCCAGCCCTTCTAATTCAATTCTGAACGCACCTCGTCTATAGGTGCCAAAAGTAATCCCAGTTTGTTTTGTTGTTTGTTACTCTTAAAGGGCTTGTTTTTCTTAATGCCGTGCCATGTATTGTAATTAAAACTGGAGAACAGTCTGATGAGAGTTCTTCTTCATTTTCGACTACTAAGTAATTTTCAAAGATATCTCTTGATATATCGAAATCTAGAAAGTTAGGAATTGTATTTGGGCCTATAGACTCCCTCCTTTTGGAAGTAGTTTTATTTGATCTCTAGAATATGTTTTTAATCCAGCAGTAAAATTATTTCCGAGCGATTTAAGTAGTTTGATGAATTTTTTTTTACCATAGGAGGTTCCAATAAAATGACTTTCCTAGATTAGACATAAATAAACATAGATTTTTCTGTGTTTAAAAACACTTAACACACTAATGCTGAAATGCGTTGGCAAGACCATTTTTCAGTCCAGATAGCAATTCCAAGTCTGAAAATAAAATTAAAACAAAAAAATTAACATCATCCATGTTTCCATGGATCCATCTGTTTTTCATGACCTACAAGAAATATAACGTTTTACAGTACATACAGGTGCAACGTACTAAGATCTAAAAATATTCCATCAATATTACATAATGTTGTTCCAAAAGAGAAATAAAAACTACAAAAAAAAATTCTAAAAATAAATCTTAAATATTTATGCCAGAAACGACAGACAGAAATTCCATTCTAAAAGATTATGTCGGTTTTTCTATGAAAGAAAAAAAATTGTTTGCCAGATACTCTTTATTCACTTAAAAGATATACCAAACACTAATAACAACCGACCGTACATACTGTCGAAAGTTTCAGTTCATTTCACACGATTCGATAGATGCGGCAAATACACAACATTCATGTTACATACACACTCACACACATGTAAGATGATTAGCGAATTTTATTTTCTTTCGCCCAAAAATCTTTCTTTCACGTATCGTATCTCGTTTATTAACTGCGCATAATATTGCGAATGTAGGTTTATGTGCAGAGGCGTCATAGCAAATATGTCTGGTACGTTATAGGACACCAACAATTGTATATGTTGATTATGCGCGCTTAATCTATGTGAATCAGTTGAAATGCGATGACATATGTTCGATGGTGGTGACGTTGATTTGTATATGTTTTGCATTTTGTGCGAATGACTGTTAGAAAATACCTCGTATATATTGAAATCAAAATGTGATTTACATTACAATACATCAAATTTATTCATACCACCAATCAACAAATTTTGATTTCTGTAGATCTAATTTGAATTGGGCGGCTGGCTACATTCTATATGGCGCCTGTAAATTGGTATCGAACGTCGACACAATTTGCTGTAGAATATTTTAAGTCGATAGGTAGCTATGCACCTAAAGTTTAGGCCTGCGGTATATTACTGTAACTTCTGCGCCAAAACGACCAAACGCTTATGTTTTGGTTTGGTTATGTTTACACTATTCTTGAATGAAATGAAACGTAATTATTTTCACTTGTAGTTTTTTTCCACTGCGTCCACCTTGCCCCACCGTGCGCAAGTAATACCAAAACAAAAACCAAAACAAAAGATTGATTGGTATAAGAAATAACAGAACTGATGAAGAAAGTATCTAGAGATGTGATTTTTTTTAAAATTTGTTTATTTTTTTGTTTGGTATTTCTATTTCGCTTTGTGGTCTATAACTAATTTGTTAAAAAAAAAACTAAGAAACGCAATAAGTTCACCTTTTGATGGATTGTTAGTTGGTACATTTTCCCTTCGCGATGCTATCTATTGGTCTTAAGAATTTTATGTTTTAAGAATGTTATAAAACAGCAGATTTTCTAAGGTACAACGATTTAAAACTAAATTAAAACTACTTTGGGCTAATTTTGAATAAAGTCCATATTTTATTGGACTTTAAGATACTTTTGCATGATTGACATTTTTATTACGAGAACATCATTGAAAGTTTAAACTTTTCTGAATCGGTAAGTATACCCCGTACAATTTTCTAGTTCTCAAAGACGCCTTTTAGTAGATTCCACTTGACTATTTTAAGGTCATGCTATTCGAACTTGGTGAAACACCGCAAGTATTATTTAGGCTCATGTATTGCGTCACACATACCAATTGCACGACAAAATATTCTTGTATATTTAGATGACCTATTAATCATGCTTTGGGCTGAAGTAGCACGACTGGAGCTATTATGGGAGATGAGTGCATCCGCACTAATCCAGAAAAGTAAAAGGCGATTGTTGAATTCCCATCACCGAAAGCTCCTAAACCAATTCGGCGGTTTCTGAGTATAGGCGGATGGTATGAACAATTCACTGACCTAACTAAAAAGCCCATAAAACCTAAATAGGAATCTGAGAAAAAGAATGCATTTAATCCGCTTAAAGTTGCATTGTCTTCGGCCCAGTTTAAGCCAACCTAGTTTAATTTCGTCCATTTTACACACAGTATGACGCCACTGTTGGCATAGCAAGCGTTCTCTTATAAACGAATCTGAACGGTGCGGAACACCCAATTGAATACATTTCACAGAAGCTCAATCCAGCATAAAGAAGTTATTCGGCGATCATGCCAGCTTCCAATGGCTAATGTTTCGAAAGGAACTATCTGAGAGACTCGCACTTTGAAACTTAAGCTTCTAGCTTACAAGTCTATTAACGTTGTGCCAGATTTGTTTACACACCACAAAGTGTACTTTATACACTGTAATAACTGTACTAAAAAAAAATTCGAAGATGATTTGGATACAATGTCCAATGATAGATGTCGCCTTTCTTATCTAATTTGAAATAATTTTATAAAACTAAAAAATAAAAACTTCACTTGAAGATTTGCAGTCGAAACATCAAGGCAGTAAGAAAAAGGGAAAAGAAAAATACAATGATTATAGGCAAAACGGTGACTTTCATTTTATGATATTGAGAGCCGCGAATGTGGTGAGTGTATTTATTACAGTTGATAAGAACTGGATTCAATTTGAACTGAGATGTTAATACACAACATCGGGATAACTTGGACACTGCGAGCATCCAGTATTAAAGCAATCAAGTCGAAGTGTTAATTATGGTCCTTCGAGACGGATAAGAGAGATTAGAGAAGAAAACAGTAAAACCGTGAGTATTTTTCATTGGTTACTCATTAATTCAAATCAGGCTACAATGATTTGCGTGAACCAAACGCGAGTAAATTCTAACCTCAATTATAATTAATTGAAAATTATTGATTTTGAACTAGGCTACAGTGAATAATTAACTTAATAACTGTGATTACTATGCGTGTGAAAAATTGGTGATAAAATGCTCTATAAACGCGCTCTATAAAACGTATAGATCTCTAATCGACGAGATCAAAACTAGTATAGCTATAATGAACGATGAGTAGAAAGACTTTCAAATCACTGAAAGATCGCTAAACGTCAAATTTAGCGAATTTTGTATTTTGCGATTAAACAAGTTTTATATCTGTTATAACTCCAACTTCAAGCTGTTATAACTTTTCCATATTACATGTATATATCAGTAGTCATCGTTTTGTTACTCAATGAAGTATTTCGACCTTATGGAAGTTCGTTATAATGTGTTAACAAGTAACGTGATATATATAAAAAAGTTGTGTATTAGAAAACGTTAAATAATTAAAATAGAACTAAACATTAAATTCCCCCACCCCCCTCACCTCATCTGAGATCTCACGTCACCCTCATAACATTTGGCGACGAAGATATCGAATAGCAAATTAAGAAAAAAAACAGTATTAACAAAATTTGTGTCTTCAATGTGTGAAAGTGAGGTTCAATTTTGGGTGTTTTTCGGTCGGATCGTTTCATCACGAGATAATAATGGATGCACAAGTGCTACAAAATATTTTAACGGAAGTGCGACAATCGAATCAGGAATTTTTAGTAAAAATTCTAGAGAGAAATCAAAAAATTTTAGGCGAAACGCTAAACGTCCCTGTGAAGCAGGTAGCAGCCATTTCCAAACGAGCGCGTTTCCTCAGTTGGATCGAAACTGAGACTCCTGAACTCTTTCAAAAGTTGTGTGGTAAGGAGAATGTTAAGGACAAATCTTTTAAGGATTTGCATAATAAGCTTACGGAGTATTTTGACTCAAAACAACACGTACTCGATGCATTTTAATCGAACGAAAATGCAACCTCAACAATTATATACGGACTGGGTTGCGGAATTACAAGGAGTTGCTGACGATTGTAAGTTTCAGTGTGAAGCGGACAGTTGTCAGCAATCACACGTTAACATAAGCATTCGGGATATGATAATAGGTCACAAAATCTAACCCAACTCTCGATGAGGTACTGCAGATCGCCGGTGTGTTTAAAGATATCACCAAAACATGTTTGGAGTTTAAGGAAGAGGTAAAGGCGACCGTGGTCAATTCGGTTAAGCAACAACATTCAGAAAGTCGACCTAGTTCCAATCGAAGTAGAAGCCAAACACATCAACGCAATCGATCAACAAAAGAGGACCAATAGTCATTCCAGAGCTGTGGTGCATTTCATAAGGGGACAGATTGTTATCATTATTAAAACAAATCTGTATGAAATTTGTTTTGGAGACATCGCATTGGTGTTTAGGTTATAAGTCATCATATCAGAGCCACAATAATCCCATCATTCCCATCATGAAGTCAAATCATTCAGTGATAATTCATTTCATGACAATTCATATCAACATGTCAGTATGATTGAACCACTAGATCCATCATGTGTCAAGATTAAACAAATGTGAACCGTGTCATCAACCAGCGATGACAAAGTATTTGTTAATATCAGTGTAAACACCCGAATATTGCCTTTTAAGTAGATACCGGAGCATCGTGTTCGTTAATTGGCCTTGCAAGTTACCAAAAGCTGGAGGAACAGAGGAGCGAAACAACAAATAAGGAGTTAAAGGCATATGGGGGTATTGACAACCTAGTGAAAGGTTTAGCCCGATTCGAGGTTAAATGAAACGAACATAAAATGACATTGGTAAAAACCAATATATATATATATATATATATATATATATATATATATATATATATATATATATATCGTTTCAGGGTTTGCTAATTAATCAAATAGCGCAATGTTCTGTTTTAGATCAGGCATCTCAACGATATGTATTGTCTGCAATATCTAATCTCAACAAGCAGTATAAGAAAGGCTTCGCGCCATCGTAAGGTCTCTGCACGACTTTCAAAGCCGATATAATACTTAAACCAGATGCTCGTCCACGTTATTTCAAGCCATGCAATCTCCTGTTCGCTCAATTCGTTGTTGTGCGAGCTGAAATCGATCGTTTGGTTTCGCTTGACGTACTTAAACCTATCAAATCAAGCGAATGAGCCACACCAAACGTAGTAGTG
The DNA here is from genome assembly GCA_963556175.1 of Tipula confusa. Taxonomy (NCBI): domain Eukaryota; kingdom Metazoa; phylum Arthropoda; class Insecta; order Diptera; family Tipulidae; genus Tipula; species Tipula confusa. Next base: position 108,555,412 of record OY744477.1, on the reverse strand, counting down.
AAGAAGTCGAATGAAAAAATCAGACTGCCGATTTCAAATTATCGATAAATTATCAGCTGGAGGTTGATCGTTATCCGATCCCTCTTGTTGAACAACTATTTCATAAGCTCTAGGGAGGTCAATATTTTTCTAAGTTGGATCTGACTGATGCGTATTTCCAGATTGAGCTATCGGGTTCTTTAAAAAAGTTTTTGGTAATAAACACTCCATTCGGGCTTTTTGAGTATCTAACTGATGCTTTTTGAAATAGCATCAGCACCGGGTATTTTTCAGCGTTTCATGGAGGAGGTAATAACTATAATTATACAATCAAATACAAGCATACCAATCATTTCTTGACTCCGGATCCCATTAAGAATTCGATAAAAAGGAGACTAAGCTGTTGGATTGAAGGAGATCTATCAAGTAACCATCAATATTTTCCCAATCAACGCCAGTATCATTGCTGAATTTACGGGGAATGATCCTCTTATTCAGGAAGTACCAAATTTTATAACCAATGGATGGCCGGAGCCACTTTAGTAAAACCAAAGCAATATCAAACCATACTTTGATCGAAAGATCTCTCTATCGTTGCACAGGAGAATCGTACTTTTACATACGGAGTACACTCCCATAGTCATACCATTAAAGCTGGGTAGGAGTCACATGAAGCAAATGGCGGTATGTCTGGTTCCCGAAAATAGATGAGGCAATCGAGAGGTTATCATCAACGTGCTCCATTTTCAGAATGCAGCAGTTGATTCGAAACATGAATTTTACCATGGCCGGACGCAACACATCCGTGGGAGAGAACCCACATAGATTTTGCGGGGCCATCCTACTCTCGCATGTGGCTTATTTTTGTAGACTCGTATTCAAAGTTTTCATATATGTACGGTCTGCTTGCCACAGCAACATCTATAACTACCATTTCATCACTTTAGAAGACTTTATCCACTGAAAGGTTGCCAAAAACAATTGTAAGTGACAACGAAACCCAGTTAACGTCCACAAAGTTTAAAAGATTTTGCTCGCTCAACTCTATTGAGCATTTGACCATCGCACTATTCCATCCTGCGTCCAATGGCGGAGCATACAATGCGAACTTTCAAAGAAGCTTGTGCGAAAATGTGCGGGGTGATGCATTGGAATGAATAAATTCAACAAAGGCGATGGCAGTTATTACCCAAGAATGTCGGAGTAATGACGTCACAAACAGCAGTCACTCAAGTATGTACAATGTGTTCAGAGTCATTACTTATCCAAATGTAAAGAATATCTTAGGCTATCTGGTGATGAGCGAAAGGGCTTTGTAGCGAAGAAGGGTCTTCCGCTAAAATACTGAAGGGTTTACAACATTCACCAAAGATAATTCTTTAGCTTAAACGATTTTTTGAGAAAGATTTGGGAGATTGAGGAGGTGCCACTTAACTGTGATAAACGTACGCCAAAGGAGATGGAATGTGAAAACTTTTTCGCAAGCATGCATGAGAGATCGATTGAGAGACATTAGTTATATAATAAAGCTGCCGATTAAGAAAGATTCTGGAAAATTTGGCGATTCATTAAAAATGGCAACTACAAAATTTCTCGCTCTCGAACGAAAACTTGCGATAAATTATTTTCTCGCTCTCGAACGAAAACTTGCGATAAATCATGAATTGCGAATAGCTCATATTAACCATCTCGTTGAATGAAAAATGTTAGGCCCGATTTTTCAACCAAAACTTTGGGAAATATTACTGAGGTTCAGGACACATAAGATAGCCCTTGTTACCGATATTGAAAAAATATATCGGCAAGTTATGGTTTCACCAGAATATCAAGGGTATATCAAATGGTTTTATGACGTGAACGAAATGATGAAAGGTTAAGGTATTACCAACTTACATGGGTTACATTTGATTTAGCATGCTCTTCGTTTCTGGCTGTAAGATGTATTGCTATACATCAATGCTATAGCTGACAAGGAACATAGAGCAAACGAGTGTCAAGGAAACCATTCTAAACAACTTCTATGTTGATGAAGGGATAAAAGACATCTGAGAAAGTGGAAATCGAACGACGATTGTTTATGTGAATCAAACAAAGAGACACCGGTGAGTGATATATTTAGTGATAAGAGCTAAACGACTAAAACTCTTGGCCTGCAATCGATTGAACGATACCTTTACTTTTAAAATACAAATGGATAAGGACGTAATGGTAATAAAGCCAAAGATTAAATCTGAATCTTCCAAATTGTTTGTTTTTCCCCGTCAATTGTCTTACTAAAGATAATATTCCAAAAATTATGGCTGACAAATACAAGTTTGGGATTACAAATTTCTACCAAAAATCTAAACCGAATACAAGAAGGTATGCAGCAACTTCAAACATTTTGAAAATATCGCCAGTCCAAGATTCACAAATCAACATGGGTAGATACATAGATTCTCAGATTCCAATGAAATGACATATTGCAAGGTAGTACATAGCCAAACGATAGACAAAGACAGAAATACCGCTACCCAATTATTGGTGTCAAAAGCAAAAATTAGAATTTTTCGATGGGATCTGCCCAGAACTCACTGATCCTATGTAAGATCTAAGGACAATCTAGTGGATCATGGCTCCCGAGGTATAACCTCAGACAAATTGGTCAACTTGAAACGGCCAGTGAGATTTAGCAATTTCTGGAAATCGATCGAGATATGGAAAACAGCAAAGCAGGATCATCAACTATCGAATTGCACGCGCAATGTGAACAACATAATAATAATTCCTGTATAAAAGAATTCGTCGAGAGACAATAAAAATTATAACGATACCTATCAAATAACTGCATATGTATTGAGATTTATAAATATGCTGCGAAAGGTTCAAGGGAGAATAAGCGGGGAATTGACTGCAGATGACCTTATGAAAGCAAAAACGAAACGCGTTCTGTGGATACAACACATGGAGTTTGCAGATGACATACAAGCTGCACGGCATCATAAACGAGATTGTTCGAGAATCGTGGCATCGATTTTGCAGGACCAATATGCATTACGATGAGATCGGGTAGAAGATGCGGCAAACCTAGGATGGGTTATATATGTGTTTTTGTCTACCTTTCACTCATTGCCATCTATATTGAGGGTGTGACAGACATAACAAGCGAGTCTTTTCTAGCAGCTCTAAAACGTTTCATTGCTAGGAGGGGGTTACCAAAAATATATATACTAAGATTGGTGCCAATTTCATTAGGGCTAGGCGCATATTAGAGAACGCATGAAAGTTGATAAAATACATTAATAATGGTTATGTACTAGCAGAATTTTTGAGTCAAAGCGGTATCGAGTGGCACTTCATTTCTTCATTGTCTCCTCACTTTGGTGGTTTGTGGGAAGCTGCGGTTAAATCCGTGAAAAGGCATCTATTTTGAGCCACGCACAATATTAATATTATATTTGAAATGTAATATTGAGTATTGACGCCAGCCCACTTTTGATTAGTACGTTAGCCACATCCATGCCAGAATCAGAGATAAATTTACCACTAGGCTACCAATTAACCAGATGGCAAATAATACAACAGCAAATTCAATTATTTTGGAAAATATATTTTTTGGAATTTTTATATATAATTCAACAACGCCACAAATGAAAAGCCATACCTTGACAATATCAAGGTCGGTGATAAAGTGTTGCTCATAGAAGACAACTTCCTGTGTTCAAATGGCCATTTGTCGCGTGATTTAAGTTCATCAAGGATTTGACCGATTAATGAAACCAGTCACAGTGAAAACATCTTCATCAACACTACAAATTTGTACACTGTAAAAGTTGTACTAAAAAAACCTTTTCGAAGATGGTTTGGATACAATGTCCAATGATAGATGTCGCCTTGCTTATGTAATTTAAAATAATTTTGTAAAACTAAAAAACATCAAGACAGTAAAAAAAATAGAAAAGCAAAATACAGTGATTATAAGCAAAACGGTGACTTTCACTTTATGATATTGAGAGCTGCGAATACGGCGAGTGTATTTACCACAGTTGATATAAACTGGATTAAATTTGGACTTAGATATTGTGTATTACACCGGGATAACCTGGACAAGGCGAGCATCCAGAATTAAAGTAATCAAGTCGAAGTGTTTAACAAGAATATATGGATCAAACAAACCTTGTTAAAGAATTAACGTGTTGCGATCATCATTAAGCCGATCACCTATGGGTACTGCATTTGAATCTACGCGTCCATTACAAAAGCTCTATTCGTAAATCTAGGGACCTTTCCTCGTTCAAAGCATGGTCACACTTATATAGTCATAATACTGAACGAATATACTTAAAATATCGTTAAAATTCTTATCATCGTTGTAAAGTCTCTACGTATAGTTTCAGCCGCCTTACTATATAACTTTCTAGAAAACAAAGTATTTTTGTTATTTTCCATTCTCAAAATTATAATATATGTTAATAGCGAACAGTTTACGTCAAAACTGTTCCAAGAATTATTGGCGAAATCTTACATTTTTGCATTCCAGTTTACTCACCCTCACACACCAGTACAAACCAAACACCAGTTGAGGGTAAGGTGTTTAAAGGAAAACTTTTTAAAATTTAGAAGTTACTAAACAGTTCTAATTAATTTGCATATGAATCATGATGACATGATTTTATCTGACATCATCCACCATTATAATTTTTTTCTTGTTTCCCAGAAACAGTTTGTATTGCACTAAATGCAAATAATTGATCAATGAAGACATAGCGACCAAATCTAATCGGTACAGAAAAAATTATTCAAAAATTTCATGCAAATTCCCATAATTTGCTAGCACTACGTGTGCATAGTACAATAAAATTACATAAAGCGTAACTTATATTCTACACGTAGCACTCGGTCGCCATGGCCTCACGAGATAAAAATTTACTTTTAACAAAATTGTAACAATTGCGTCGTCAAATCGAAAATTAATCCCACATCTGAATAATTCAGTTGCTAATGAACTACATTGGGTGCATTCAGGTCCGCCATCATAGACTTTTGTCACTATATAAATATACGCTACGTAATGTATCACAATACGAACGCCGATGGAAAAATGACATTTAGATCAACAGTTAAATCAAATATATCAGTTGAATTCAGTACTCAGCACGTTTGATTTTATTCAATATATTGTAAACAGTTGGCCGCCTTGAATGCGCTCATTGTTAAGCATGTCGTCTTTGGGAATCCTCGATGCTGGATGTATTGAATTGACTGGCTAAAACGAGGAAAATCACATGCACACATTATTATTTGGTTAGTCGAAAGAGTTCGACTAACTCCGTCTGGTCGAACTCTTGATGTTGATGATTACAAACATGATTCACGGTCCATGTGGCGCCATCAACCCTCAACCACCGTGCATGGTTGACGGCAAGTGTGTAAAGCGTTACCCACGAGAATTGATAACGGACACTATCACTGGCAATGATGGTTATCCACTGTATCGGTGTATATCACCCAATGATAACGGTAGAACTATAACAATGAAAGTAAAAGGAAACGATTTTGTGGTCGACAACACTTTAATGTTCCGTATTCGCTAGTTCTTTCCAAAATATTCAATGCGCGTTGCAACGTGGATTATTGCAATTCAGTGAAGTTCAAATACAACTACAAATGTCACCGAGCAATTGGCACAGTGGTTTAAGTTCCGGTGTTTGGGACGGGAGGTACCGGGTTCGAATCCCAACGGGGTAGGGTTGCAAAAGAGATTTTTCATCACCTGATTTCGATCGGTGATGACGATGAACACAACTATGACCCCCTGTTGGAGTGCAGAATCCATGGGCCGAACCATCGTCCATGTCAGTGCAGGCTGGCTGGAGCAATACAATGTGCAGATGGATTTAAAATCGAACCTGTATTCGTACGTCTTCAATTTGGCTGGTGACGGCGTAAGGTAGGACGGTAAAAATTAACTGTGAAAGAGTTGGAAGAGCTTCGGCCCCAGAACAGATTGCGGAGTTCAGAAACAAAACAAAAAAAAAAACTACAAATGTCACGAAAAGCAGTGATATGGTGGTTTTTGGCATTCAAACTCCCAATACCAACGATAAAATCATGCACTATCAAGTTGATCGATATATGTGAGCTGCAACGAGGTGATATGGAGTATAATCTCATTCCCTATTCATGAAAGTCATGGTGTAACGTCACGTGTGTTACGTCATGTGTTACGTGTTATGTCATGTGTAGCAGTTTCTTAGTCAAGTTAGGAATGCCAACGCCATATCATGAAATGAGCAACGCTTTCAATCTAGAATTGGAACGTGAACGTGAATACAATTGAGATGCATCGAACTAATCAGTTCGAACAAATGTACCACTATTGAACCCCCAACAGAATGAAGTGTACGTTAGTTGATAATTGATGATGGAAATGGTTGCTTATTTTACCGCGATGCTCCCAATGGAACTGGAAAAACATTCTTCATGTCATTCATTTTGGCCACTATTCGTGCGAGATCCGAAATTGCTGTAGCAGTTGCTTCTTCTGGGATACCGGCCTATGGATAATCGAACTATCAAAGATCTGCGCAATGACTCAATATGTTTTGGTGGCGCAATCATTCTACTGTTTGGCGATTTCTGTCAAACACTATACCAATCATTCCAAGATCGACCACCGCCGGTTAAATAAACGCTTTCCTCAAATCATCGATTTTTGGCACTATGTAAAGGAATTTCAACTTTGCTAAACGTTGCCTCTGCCAAAGATTTTTCCAAGCAATTACTGACTATCGCTAACTTCACAATTCAAAATCAAATCGTTGGTCCACTACAATCCTTCAAATCTATCGACTGTGTCACAAACGAAGACGTAGCAACCAACTATCCAACAGAATTTTTAAACTCATTGGATCTGCCTAGCTTACCACCGAACAATTTGCAACAAAAGGTTGGTTCGGTAGTCATCAAGCTTTGAAATCAACCATAACTTTGTAACAAATGAAATTGGATCCATTTGAAATGCCTAAAGCGTTTTTGACAATTACCTGGAGTCTACTTGTGATCTTTTGCGTGTGTTTCTACGTTTTCCAGCCATTAATACAGCAGCAATGCTTTCACACAACCATTGAACATTCCTATTTTTAAAATTCGTGACCTGGATGCAATCCAGATATTGTGAAGCACTTTGACTTTATTACTTGCTTTGTTGATGTGCTAGATGTCCTCTTTTGTAACGTCTATTTTCGTTAAAGTGCATCCCATGTATACAAATTAGTCAAAATCCTCGAAGGTTCTTGGTTGATGATGATTGGAGTGAGTGTGTTCGTGCTTAGTTTCATAGCCTTTCTCTTTCTAATGATAATTTGGAGACCGACTTCTTGTGACAAATCCGCATAGTCCACTCGTTGAGTTGTTTTATTGAAAGAGAGAGAACACATCCTTGGCTGTTGTTCAAAGTTTACGAAGAGTAAAGATATAGTGGTAAATTCCATTCGTTTGATTGTTCAATTGTGATACCAATTGAGTTGATATGATCTGTACAGCTTCTACCAGGCCTAAAGCCAGCTTATTCGTTTCTGATTTGTTGGATAATCACTGGTGATATTCGCTTAAAATTGATCATTGCTACGACTTTCATTGTACTGTAGAGAAAGGAGACACCTCTCCAGTACTTGCACTTCCTAAGGCCGCCTTTCTTCGAGATTGTTATAGTCATGCCCTCTTTCCATTTCTGTGAAATTCTACCAATCTTCCATGCTTCTGCCAATAGTGGAGTTTCTGCCGTCACAGATCCATCGCCATTTAGATTCTACATTTAGTAACAAAGCACTCTATTTGGCTTCTGCTATTTGTTCCCATTCCTGATCGATGGTTGGAGATTAAGTTGGAGCGTTTCTTTGAATGTGCCTTTGATATCAGTATTTCTCAGTCTCTCAATGTTAAATTTCCTCCGAATAATCTATAACGACCGTGGTGACGTGTCGTTATTATTTAATTATTCAGATGTAGATGTTGTCAACATCACAATATCTGGATTGCATCCAGTGACCTGGATGCAATCCAGATATTGTGAAGCACTTTGACTTTATTACTTGCTTTGTTGATGTGCTAGATGTCCTCTTTTGTAACGTCTATTTTCGTTAAAGTGCATCCCATGTATACAAATTAGTCAAAATCCTCGAAGGTTCTTGGTTGATGATGATTGGAGTGAGTGTGTTCGTGCTTAGTTTCATAGCCTTTCTCTTTCTAATGATAATTTGGAGACCGACTTCTTGTGACAAATCCGCATAGTCCACTCGTTGAGTTGTTTTATTGAAAGAGAGAGAACACATCCTTGGCTGTTGTTCAAAGTTTACGAAGAGTAAAGATATAGTGGTAAATTCCATTCGTTTGATTGTTCAATTGTGATACCAATTGAGTTGATATGATCTGTACAGCTTCTACCAGGCCTAAAGCCAGCTTATTCGTTTCTGATTTGTTGGATAATCACTGGTGATATTCGCTTAAAATTGATCATTGCTACGACTTTCATTGTACTGTAGAGAAAGGAGACACCTCTCCAGTACTTGCACTTCCTAAGGCCGCCTTTCTTCGAGATTGTTATAGTCATGCCCTCTTTCCATTTCTGTGAAATTCTACCAATCTTCCATGCTTCTGCCAATAGTGGAGTTTCTGCCGTCACAGATCCATCGCCATTTAGATTCTACATTTAGTAACAAAGCACTCTATTTGGCTTCTGCTATTTGTTCCCATTCCTGATCGATGGTTGGAGATTAAGTTGGAGCGTTTCTTTGAATGTGCCTTTGATATCAGTATTTCTCAGTCTCTCAATGTTAAATTTCCTCCGAATAATCTATAACGACCGTGGTGACGTGTCGTTATTATTTAATTATTCAGATGTAGATGTTGTGCGAAGCAAAGCTCAGTTTCGATCTGACGAGAAATCGTAATAATTTTGTTAAAAATTATTTGTCATCTCATCAGGCCATGGCGACCGAGTGCTATGTGTAATAGCTATTTTACGCTCTATATATATTTATGTACAGTGTACATGTAGCGTTAGCGAATTATATGGAATTGCACGAAATATCTGAATAATTTTTTAATTGTGTGTGTAGCGATGGTCGCTACAAATCTTTACGCGTTTCACTGCTGCTGGTTTGATTTTAAATGTTGCTATTACCAGTTGGTGACAATGTAGATGTTTGCTTATTAAGTCGCTGTGAAATTGCCTGCTTGTCAATTTCTTGTTAGCCAGTACATAATCAATTTGATTTTTAGTTCTTCCATTTGGTGATGCCTAAGTGTATTTGTGTATATTCTTGTGTGGGAACTTGCTGCCTCTTATGAATAACTGATTTGCGATACAGTAATCGATGAGTTTCTCCCCAATATTGTTTCTTGAAAAATTTAGTGTGCGATTAACCCATGATATTGTCCGCTGTGTATTATTTCTTCTAGTATTCGTTTCTGTAATCAGTTTTGATTTCGGATTAGCTACCGATTGGTTAAATGAATCCTAGCCAGCTCATATGGCTGCTGAGTAAAGGCATACTGGCATGCTGGGGGGAAGTTTTTCGTTCCGTTCCATTTTATTACTTTTTTGACTATAATGTTCCCAAGTGGCCACCTAAATTTGAATTGACCCAAACAATGGTTGCTTGACTTTGTAATGAAGTTGTGGTCATCTTATCTATCTCTGCCACTCGATTTTATACACAATTAGTGATGGCATTGTGGTCAGCGGCTGAAATCGAACTCAGGTCCGCGACGTAAACACCGAACCATCACTATACAATCGTAGTGAAAAAAGTTAATATTATACCATTAAAAATTGCACCCAGTCTAGTCCATATTACCATTAAAATCAAATATGTTCAAAGTCCAATTTAACCTTCCTAATATACGTTACTCAAAAAATTATTTTAATAAAAAATTAAATTTTTATTCACAAACCAATTGGGTAATAAAATAAAATTTAACCAAGTGTTATGTATACATCTAACATATTTAAATTTAGTTAAGAATATTTCATTCAATGCTTTCCAGTTAAAACTTGTTAAAATTTGTAAAACGCTAACCTAAAAGTTAATTGTTTAAATTGAACTCGTGCGAAATACAATAAAAATACATGCATAGCTAAAGAAATTTATATTTTTATACAATGGATGATATGAAACATTTGTGTTCAGGCGCCCAAGAGCTAACCAAAAGATACAGATGTACAAACGGGTGAATTTTTTTTTAAAATATTGCTTTAATTTTTACAACCGCAAACACATCAACAAAATTGTAATTATGTGCAAACCCACTTATCGATCGAAAAGTAATGCTATTATAAATTGTTTACGATCAATCACCAATTTCCTAATTCACCATAAAATGTTTAAAAAATATATTGTTGACTATAACCTAAGCACGCTTTGTTGTATTTTAGTTCTTTCTCCACCGGTTGTTTCATTTAGCCTACTCGTGAGGTTGTTTTTTGTTTTAGTTGTCAATTTTTGTGTAAGAATACAATAATAGTTATCTTACTTTCGTTACCGGAAAAGAAATTACAACAACAAATTGCATGTATTTTCATTCCGGATTGAATAGTTTCATTGCAACTAAAAGCTGGTATAGAATTAATAATATTCTTCGCGTAGTTGCAATGTTTACCACCAGTGTATTTATATATTATACATTTTAAGTTTTAAAGGTTGTCATTTTTGCTTTTTATTTTTATGGTTTTGTTTATGGTAAATCTCAAAATCACTAATCACTTGTTTTTTGTAATAATTTTGAACGACAACTACGATGTTTAATTTTCAAATTTCAATATTGACAACTGCTAGAAAAAAAGCAAGATGGCTAATATCGATTTAGATGCATTAATTTCCCGTCAGGTTGTGTTATTTTCGAAAGTCACTAAAACGTTTATCAACTATAAAATGGATGCTCAAACACGGAAAACTGAAGTATATTTCCGGAACCGAATCGAAAAACTGGAGAATATATGTAAGGAATTTCAAGAAATTGATCGGGTCTTAATCATGAATAAATTGAGTGCCACATATGATTACCTAAGAAATGATAAGGGTGATAGCTCTGAAGAAGCCTATTTTGAATGCATCTTAAAAATGGAAGGCGAACGGGATGAATTATTCCCGTCGAATCCTCCCCAAATTGAAGACGATATACATAAACATTGTACAGTTCATCCACAAACACTCCCACGCGGCATGCTTACTCTCGATTGCAAAAAATTCAAGTGTCGGTCTTTAAGGGCAAATTTTCCGAATTGCCACATTATCGTGATATGTTTTTTTCTCTAGTACATACGGACAAACAATTATCAAAGGTGGAAAAGTTTTGGTACTTAAAAGGCAGTCTACGATGTGAACCGTACGAAATGGTGAAGCACATGGTAACAACAGACACAAATAGTGGAAATTTTTGTCGGATAGTTGCGAAAATTTTCGAAAACAAGTCAGCATCATTCCCTTCTAAAACAACGAAAAATATCACAAGTTCTAACATAGTGAATCTGACATGTCATCACGACAGAAAAAATCATTCTATATTAAAAATATAAAACAAGGTGATATTAACAATGGAAGCAACTTCATCACCGTTTGCATGGTTTGTAATAATAATCACATACTCCGCAAATGACCACAATTTCTCTCGATGTCTACCACATCACGACGAAATGTTATTGAAGGACGTAATCTGTGAACGAATTATCTAGCAAACGATCATACAGTGACAGCTTGCAGAAGCAGTTATAACTGTCAATGTGGTGAACGTCACCATACATTGTTGCACACTGACAAAGCATCTCCAGTCTCTTATAAGCAGCAGTGCTGCAAGGGTATTAAATTTACCGCGAGGATCAATCCACAATTACGGGAAAAGGCAACATTGAGGCAGAAACCCGCAACAAAATTATGCACTTAACAGTATGTTACCAAATCGATGTCTCATTTGTAATACAGAAACTAACAAACCTTTTGCCTAGTAAAGTCATCTCAAGCGTCGATTGGCCACATATTCAGAATATTCCATTAGCAGATTTGGAATTCTACCAACCAGCTAAAAAAGACCTAATTTTAGGAAGTGAAATTTATGCTGACATAACCCGTGATGGACTTCTGGATTCTTATTGGAGTCATCGACAGTTCATCAGAAGATAGAAATATGAAATATAAGTCCTTGAATAGTAAGGTGCAAATTGACTCTGCTATTCGCAAATGTTGGGAAATCAAAATCGGAGAGATATAGAGTCTGTTTACCCTTTAAGAAATAATTGACACCGGGTGCTGTTTTGGGTACATATCGCCATATTGATGTACAACAATTTATTCAATTGGAAAGACGATTTATAACAGATCCAACTTTTCAAGCCCAATATAATAAGTGCTTTAATGAATATTTGGAAGATGATCAGATGGAATTGAGTAACACCTCGGAAGATGAAACGGTAAAACGAATTAATGACAAATTATCGGTTGACAGTTGTTACCTTCCTCATCACGCTGTTCGGAAAGAATCGAGCACTACTACTAAGATGAGGATAGTGTTCAATGCGTCTAGAAAGGCATCAAATGGAAATTCGCTGAATGACATTATATATCCAGGTCCAGCATTGCAGAATGATTTACCCTCTGTCATAACCAATTGAAGACTGCACGAGATAACATTCACCGCAGATTTGAAACAAAAATTTCGACAGATCTTGGTTCAATTTAATGATGCACGCAGTTTTAACGCGTAGTTTGGAGAAACCATCTTACAGAGCCACTACGGAAATACTTTCTTAAAACAGTTACCTTTGGTGCAAATAGTGCTCCATACTTAGCCATCCGCACTATTCGACAACTGGCTCATAATTATCGAAACATATATCCATTAGCCTACTCCGTTTTAATATACATTCTATCTATGTAGACGATATTTTCGCCGGAGCAAATACTGTCGAGCACGCACTGGCACTACAAACTCAATCTTCTTCCTGAAGATGATCGTGGGATATACACATCTCCTTAGCACTAAACTCAGCTGAGTCAATCAAAACTCTTGGAATTTATTGGCAGCCCTCTGAAGAAACGTTTGGATTCAAGTATAACTTTGATGTGCCAACTGAAATTAGTAAATCACCTACAAAACGTAATATCTTATCGACAATAGCTCGCTTGTACGACCCGCTCGGCTTTATCTCACTTGTAATATTACCAGCAAAATTGATAATGCTGGATTTGAACTCAAATATATACAGCAGATTAAAGTTCCACATTGGATACACCATACGAATGAGTTCAAATTTAAAACACTCGAACTACATGCATTCTCAGATGCATCTGACAAAGCCTTTGCAACGTGTATTTATCTGTGAGTGTCCTCCGACAACAAAAATTATAACTGCCACTTGTTGTCTTCGAAATCAAAGGTAGCTCCTATCAACGCTCCATCAATCCCTCGACTACAGCTAATGGGTGCAGTATTATTAGCCAACTTATTGTGCCATGTTACCCGTTCCACAAAAGCCAACAGTTTATGCTTGGACCAATTCGAAAATTGTGTTGCTTTGGTTAAAGCGAGATACTACGCGTTGAGAAAGATTTATAGCTAATCGCATAAGCCATAATAAGATAAGTAATTCCAAATACTAATTAGTGTCATATCAGCTCTGAAATCAATCCACCTAACAGTGCGACATGGAGTGTTTTTTCAAAGGATATTGATAAGTTTTCTTTGTCGTGGAAGGGACCAGCTTTTTTGCAACAACCGATGGAAGAATGGCCAATTTCGAAGCTTCAAGTCAAAGGCTATGTAACGACATGAAAGAGCGGCGAATATACATTCATAACATCAACCTTACAAACCAGTTACAACTCCTACAGAGGTTTTCGTCGTATAATAAATTGATTCGTATTACTGCCTTTCTGCAATTATTTATTAGTATGTTGCGTCACGAAAGAACGAATCTTCCTTTGACCTGCAGACAACTAAATATGGCTCGAAAACACTGGATCAGAGTCGTTCAACAACATGAAACTGTTATCCACGAAGAGCAAGCTATTGAAGTTAAATCCATTTTTAGATGAACAATAAATTATTAGAGTGAATTTCCAATCAACCGGAAAACTCTCTAAGTTATGATGAAAAATTTCCAATCATACTACCATCAAAAAGTGAGTTTACCAATATGCTAATCCATGAATTCCATTATAGAACATTGCATGGTGGAACCCAACTAGTGTTGACTCTTTTCTTACTACAAAAATGTTGCAGCCGAGCAACGAATGAGTGATCTTCCTTCCCCACGAGATCAACCCACTTTCATATTCAGTTCGACGGACGTCGACTTCGCTGGTCATCTTAAGATAACAGCATCTAAGAGATGGGTTAAAACCTCCTACAAAGGATATATGGTGGTGTTCGTATGCTTAGCTATCAGAGCTATCCATGTCGAACTAGCTAGAGATATGGAAACAACGACGTTTCTCGCAACTCTCAAGAGATTGATAGCGAGAAGGATCATGTGCTCGCATATTTATAGTGACTGTGGAACGACTTTCGTGCCAGCCACTCTACATTTTGGCGGCATTTGGAAAGCTGAGGTCAAATCCGTAAAGTACCCTTTGAAACGAGTTTATGATGGGAAAGAACTAACGTACGAGAAAAGTAGAAACCATGAGTTGTACAACATTATATGAAGACGATTGTATCAACAACATTGAAACGGAGGAAGGTAGGAACTGCTATCAAGTCTCAGGACAAGTGAAATGAATCCATTCAATGCTGGGATTAAAATGAAGCATTGCATGTCCAATTCTGAGAACTTAATTAAATCACTAGGTGAAATACTACCAAGAAAACATAAGAGTTTGGATATTGAGGTGAAAGTTATTCAAAAGGTCTTGGACTTGTGATTGGATCCTCGGGCAGATGCTTTTATATACCAAATAAATACATTCAGATGGGACTCAGTCAGACCTACAACCTTCGGTAATGCGTAACAAGTTGTTCAAAAGGTATCTTTAGAGACGCGGTATCCGCTTAAAACCTGGCAGATGCGGATCGGATTTT
Source organism: Tipula confusa (assembly GCA_963556175.1). Lineage (NCBI taxonomy): Eukaryota > Metazoa > Arthropoda > Insecta > Diptera > Tipulidae > Tipula > Tipula confusa. The sequence continues at coordinate 108,540,379 of OY744477.1, read as the reverse complement.
ATTTCTTTATCCGCAAATCCGCAAAACCGAATGTATCACAAGTTCAAAATAAACATGTTAAGCGAATCAATGTATTTGCGTTGTACGTACGCGTATATTTTAAATTTTAATTTTCTCAATTTACCGGTTGATTGTTAAACTTATTAGTTTTTAAACTTAATTATTAATTATATACTTGACACTTGTAACATATTCAAAGAATTTATATTTTTAGGAAAGAGAAATATATACGGTTTTGGTTGTATACTATCAAAACCTCTCAAAAACTCCTATATTAATATAGAAGGTTTTGATATTATCAAAACCTCCTATAGTATATACATTTGTGTTGGTTTTGATATTATACTTGCACTATCCGACTTATTTGAATTTCTTGGCTGGCGAGATGACTTATTGTTTTGGCGGATGCGGAGGAATGCGGATGCGGATATAAGCATTTTAAACGAGTGCGGATGCGGATAATTTAAATTTTTTTCTTGTGGATGCGGATCGGATGCGAATACCAAAAAACATATCCACGCAGGGCTCTAATATGTATGGTATCTAAATTAAATCCAGGAAATAGAGAGATAAAAGATTGAAAATATAGGTTCATTTGGAATTAAATGCGGCAGGTTACTAAACCAACTGGCATTTTGCTGTAGTTTGTAAGATCATTATATTTAAAAGAAATAGGATCTGATTGGTTAAATGCGATATCCCAGTTTGCAGAAGCAGGTATATGGGGGTTGTTAGAACTAAAAATGAGATAAAGGCTGACTCAGAAGATACCTGGATACAATCAACACGGGCCACCAAAATGTCACGTCCAAAAACCTGTCTGCGCATACGACTCAAGCACATACATATGAATATTATTATCGCAAAGGTGTCGTTTTAAAGCAAACTTTAAAAATTTTAGTTCAAGATGGTTACTTTGGGTAACCCCGGATAGGACATGTATATTTCTATAAATAACGCTCGTTCATTAGAACTTTTTAAGTTCAATTTCTCGAGTATGATAAAGTCCAATTTAATAAAGGGGAAACATTACACTTGCGCTGTTGAATATTCTTTATTAGAAAATAGATTTGATGAAGCTGGATTTCCAAACAACAGGAAGAAACCAATAGCTAAACTCAAATTAAAGAAGTTTATTATCGTCTTAGATGCAAGGATCAATATTGCCCGGCCTACAATCCATATTTGTACATATTCCCATGCTAAACATCCTCGAAACCAACCTGAGTTTTCTTTTAAAAATCATAATTGAGTCGACATCCACAATTACGAGTGGACGTTTATGAGATAAAACCACAGTATTTTTTAAAGTCAGTCTATAGGTATAAACATTAAACATAGAACTAGATTGGCACAGTGGTTAAAGGTACAGTGTGAGGGTTGAGAGGTACCGTATTCGAATCCCAACGAAGCAGGGACGTAATTTGGATTTTTTGCCATGGACTCCAGTGTAAAGCAATATATAGCCTTGGGACACATGGTCTCCACTTTTTGGCCATCGTGTTTCCAGGAGAGCAACGAGTTTCAAGCGATACTATTTCATAGCTGATACAACAGTGCTATCAAGCGCGCCTGGTTTTCTTAGCGACTACACGTTTAACCTTTGTTTAGTCGCCTTCTACGACAAGCCAAAAATCCTGTGGTGGAATTTTAAGATAACATGCTCATTGCCAAGTCTCTTGGCATTCTAACTCAATGTTCCAATAGTTAAGGGTCTTAGTGTTAACCCACTGAAGACTGAGTTAGTTCTTTTTTCCAGGTAGTACAAACATCCTCGCTTTGGCCTTCCAACTCTCAATGGAGTTGTTTTGAACATCGCAGATAAAGTGAAATTCTTGGGTCTCATTTTGGATAGTAAACTAAACTGAAAGCCTAATATTCTGGAAATAGTAAAAAAGGCTCTCTACTCCTGTAAAATGCCATTGACAAAGGATGGGGGCTAAAGCCTCACATTGTGCATTGGCTTTATACCTCTGTAGTTAGACCAGTTCAAATATATGGTGGTACAGTTTGGTGGCCCGCTTTAAATACAGTGGCGAACCAAAAGTTGCTGATAAAAGTGCAAAGAACTGCTACCTTGTGTGTTAGTGGTGCACTTGAAAGTACTCCTACTCCAGCACTGGAGATTCATTTCATCCCTTTGGATATCCTGGCTAAGCAATTGGCTGCTAATACAGCTATAAGGCTTAAATCAATTTTTATGTGGACCTGTAACATTATGGGACACTCATCTATTCTAACGAACAAAGAAATCCTTAAATCTATCGAATATACCCTCTCGACATCATCCGTCGAAGTTAAATTCCTAACTGATATTCCTTCCAGAGAGAACAGGGTGAGTGGAACAGTTTTAAAGCCAGGCTTTATTAACTTTTCTACAGAAGGCTCAAAAATTGATGGAAAGGTCGGCGGAGGGGTTTTTTGCGAAGAACTAAACGAAAATCTCTCTTTCCGCCTCCCTGATCATTGAAGTATTTTTCAGGCAGAGCTTATAGCAATCAAGGAAGCCATAGACTGGATATCTGTAAGAGATATTGGCATCTTTACGGAAAGTCAGGCTGCTATTAAAGTTTTACAGTCAGGCTTTATCACGTCGAAAGTAGCCTGGAGTTGTCTTTCATCTCTTAACGCGACGGCTGAACAGTTCAATATCCATCTTATATGGGTGCCAAGGCATTTCAATATTACGTGGAATATGAAAGCCGAAAGGTCTAATCAGCTAATATCTATGCAACGGCATAATATTAGCACGGATGAGGGTGTCATTACTGGACACTGTCTTATTGGAAAGCATTCCAGTAGACTTGGGCCTTTCTTTCATGATTATTGTCGAAGCTGAAACGACGAAGAAGAGGAGGAAACAATGCTTCATTTGTTATGCACCTGTCCTAGTCTGTCTCAAAACAGACTCATATTTTTGGGAGCGTTAGAGATATCTACTGGTAAAGCTACGGTCAATATGTGTCTATGCCTCATTCTTTTGTTGGGCGGCCACCTAAAACTAACTAACTAACTAAAAGTCTTTTACAAGACATGGCAGTGGCCCCAACCACAGGGGTGACGTGTTGTACCAATAACGATAATTATAGAAAAACCGAATACGTAATCGATATGTATGACAGAAAAGCCTCCATTTAGCCTCAGACCGAATCCGATGGCATCGAATTATTAATACAACACGGTGCTAGCAGTGGTGATATAATCAGCCACCATACAAACATTCAATCTTATCGTTTAATATGTACAATCTGGACACGTGGATGGATGTATGTCATAAAAACCAGTAAACAATTTACTGCATAATTACACCATTGACTTTTTTTTTATTACATAAATTTGATTGTATATGGTTCCGCATCACTTATATTGCCAACACGTGATGCAACACTTAAATACGTAGTTAGCTAAACCAAATTCGGTGTGTTTTAAAATCAATTAAATTGTGCACATATTGACTAAATTATATTTAATTTATCGCACACACACACCCGTCAATATATCAACATTAAAAAAATATGTTTCAGTTTATGCACAAGCATCGTGTGCGTATGTGTATACTTAAGAATATAACACACTAAATTGGTAATTTAAAACGATAAAAAAAATCCTATGCCAACTTCCAAACTATATAGAAAATTCTAAATTAATTTGTAATAATAATTTTGGCAGCAATAAAGAACCGAATAAAATATCAATCAGTCAATAAATAAAAAATTCAATTCGTTCGTTATCTGATTGAACCGAATACTAAATGCTTATGTACAGGGATCAGAGGTGTGAACGGATAGTGAATTGGTGCAAATACATTTCATAAATTATTTTTTTGTCAAAGCATGCAGTGTTCAAACAGGATAGCACCACAGCAAAATTGTGTGACGTTTTCGATGCGTCGTGCGCAAGACGTCGAATGGAAAATCGTTAAATGACGTTTACTAACTGGGCAAAATTTTATTAAAGTTCAGAACATTTCTCATTGCATTTACCAGCAGGAAGTGAAAAGATATACCGCCATATACTCATAGCTCCAGAAGATAGGAAATATCAATAAATATTGTGAAAAAAGAAGTAGACAAGATTGGTCGAAAATATAAATTAAACAATGTACCTTATGATTTAACATCAGCTCCATTTCTAGCCATTTGTACCCTACACCAAGTCGCCGATATAACTTAAACTGATTACCCAGAAATAGCAAGCATACCAAAGAATTTGCGACCAAAGAATTTGGAGAATAATGTGGAAGAGCAATAGTATAAACCGAGAGAAAAGAACGGAAAGAAAAGTCTAGTTGTGTTGGTTAAAGGAACACGTCGCAGTTGAGACGTCATTGTGATATAACCAAAAATAAAATAAAAAGTTAAATCAAATTGTATTAGTATTAATTACAGGGATGTGCATCGACACGTCAACAATTATTGTCGACGTTGACGAGTCAATGCGTCAACATTACGTCGATGTCAATTTCATGTCGACAATGATGTAATGTCAAGAAAAAAAATTATTTCGAAAATTTCTTTTGTTTTTGTTTACTTTGCTTTTTCCTCTCTAATTCTATCCGAATTTTGAGTTAAGTTTTTGTTTTGTTTTACTTTACAAGAGTAAGATGCCATAATTTTACAATTAATGTGCCAACCAGCAAATCAGCAACAACTTTAAGTAAGAATACGACAGATTGGGTCCATATATTACTGACCAGTGAAGTCTTAAGAACTGAACGAAAATGTTTCGTATAAATCAATTGTCATTTAACAAAGTTAACAGAGCGAAAATTAAGGAACAAACTGTACCAAGAGAATTTGTTGAATTAGCCAGAAAAAGTAACATTCACCAATTACCGCAATGTTAGACTATAAGACGGATCCATATAGATATTAGATATCTTAAACCTAATTTTTCTTAAGTTTGGGCGAAACATGTGGAAAGCGTGATATTGTCGGATTTACCTTTTATTGTAAATTGATCAAGTAACTGATTTTCTTTTATCACCATATCCTTTTAATGAAATTTTCCATGACCAATTCGCACATTTGCGGCTGTATGGCCTCGATAACTTCACGAATTCAATCTTTAAGGTCTTGAATCGATTGTGGAGCATTGGCATAGACCAAATCTTTCACGTTGTCCCAAAACAAAAAGTCTAAAGGTGTTAAATCACAAGATCTCGGTGGCCAATTGTGATCATCTATTCTAGGAATAACACGGTCAGGAAAATTTTCTTGCAAAATTGCGATTGTTTCATTGCTTGTGTGGCATATCTTGCTGAAAATAAACGTCGCTCACATCAATTTCTTCCAATTCCGGCCATAAAAAATCATTAATTAAAGATCGACGAAGAATCGTCAAGCCTGGGTTTTTTTCAACACTACGGGCTACAGCAGTAATATTCTCAGTTGTTCTTGAGCGACGCACACGGTTTCGATTCTTCACATCACTAACTTGTCCCAACAGGTCAAATTCTTCCACCAGTTTCACTATTGCCGGCCGAAAAGGTGGTTCACGACGACCGAAATGTGCTTTAGTTTTGCGAACTATGACTGCAAAATTTTCACCATTTTTGTAGTGAATTTTAACAATTTCAATACATTGTTGAAGCGTGTATCGTACCAGTTTTAACAATGACGTAGTTTTTACTTGTCAAATGTCAAAAGATGGCATCTTCAAAATTAACAGCTGCCCCATTAGCAGGCTATTCAAAATGAAACTTCTTATTGGGTAACCCTTTATTTTTAAATATTTAAAATAGAAAAATATTGAAGACCCAAATGTTTTTTAGAATTCGGCGGACATAAAAGTTTCTGAGACTAGTTTGGCCAGAAAATGTTTAAAAATTCCAGTCAGATCCGGACAACTTGAAAAAAAAATTTCCAACTGGGTTATATCAAAAATTTAAAAAAAATAAAAAGAAACAAATAAAAGTAATATTTTCTATTTTTATTGTTGACGCGTCAACAATTCACGTTGACAAAAGTTGTTATTGTTGACTCCTCAAAAACGCATCGACAATAATTGTCGTCGTCGACCTTTGTTGACGTCGCACATCCCTGATTAAATAATTTGGTGTTACTTGATTTACTTGTTGGGGACTGTAACAGATCGAAGTATGATTCCCATTCGTGTCATCACAAACGACACAAGTAGGAGCCACACTCCAATGGCGTTAACAGAAATTCTCTCAGCAGAGGCCGTGCTGCGGAATAGTAGCCGGCTATAGATCAGGAACTGATGGGTGTGAGGTTTGCAAGGCGTGCTTGGGAGCTGAAATAACCTTAAGTAAGGGAAAGACGGGAAAGCGGTAATATCTCTAAATGCATTCTCAATTTCTTCGTGCGATTGTACATTTTCGGTTTCTTTCGATATCATAAATGCAATATATTCCTGCAATGATACGTGACCAACGCAATTTGGATCGATCACTTCGAGAATGGCATCAAATTCGGGATCGGATTGTCCCTCCTCAACCATTGGTAAATCGTAACTAAGGGCTCGAAGACACGATTTAAATTCTTGATGAATTAATGTTCCGCTCTTATTCTTGTCAAAATGATTGAACATCAATGAGAATTCTCAATGAAGTTCAAGCATTTCGACAAGGATAAAAGCGTAGCAAATCTTCTGATACATCAGAGTGGTTACGAGCTTGATTTTGTTGTTCTAAATTGTGTTGCATTCTCATCGACAATTGATCTAATTGTTTAATTGTTGTGCCAAACCGACTGTTGAATGTTCGGTACAAAGATTATCCAAAATTAGGTGTCCTTCTAGTAATGCACCAAGTTCTTCACCAAGTGCTACAAGTAGCGCACGAATTTCTTTGATTGAAATACACCGGACTGGATCGGTTAGATCTTTTTCTGCATTTTCAAACCATGCATAATTTTCCTTGTCGGCAATCTAACTTTCCACAACATCAGCCTTCCACATTAATTGTAAGTAGGCGGAGTTGTCGAGCAAAGCGACTTTGCGACGACTTTCTAATGACGAAAGATTTTCCAACTTTTTCTGCAACTGACCACAGCGTTGTTGAATTGATTCTTGGAGATGGTTGTTATTTGCAACTAAATTACCCCCATGATCACAAATATCGACGCAACCAACACTATATGCGGCAAAATCAGTGTCAAAGGCAACATGTTTCTTGAGAAGTCTTTGGACAGCGGCCATTGAATCTCCGTAATCCTCAACCGACACCAATTGTTGTTTTTCAGTAATCCATGCTTCTTCCTCTTCCACTTTAGCAAGGAATTGTTGATAAAATTGAGATTCATCCAATTTTTTTCCACGGCGACAAGACCCATAAGTTCAGCCCAAGGTTGATTCAACGCCTTCAAACGTTGTTCAACTTACGACACATCAAGATTTGAGGCATGTATTAATTTTCTACCAGCCTTTTGTACGGCTTGAATGGCAGGCTCGTGTGAACCTAATTCAGCCTCGTCGTTTGCGTTTCTTTTTCAAATGTTGTACACCAATTGAATCAGGACCATAATCATCTGAACCGACCAACAATTTTTTTTTCTTTAATCCAACTTTCTTCGTCGGCAATGTCGCGGAAGAATTGGTAAAGGGTCATAGCCTCGTTCAAAAGAGCTCGACGATGAGCGGCCAAATTACAAATTCGTTCGTAACGTTCATTGATCGATTGACGTTTTTCTTTAATTCCTGCACTTTCAAATTGTCCATTGCCGACGAGTGAATCGGCTTGATTATTCAGGTCCTTGATACGATCAGCCTGGGCTTAGATATCAGCCTCAACTAATTTGAGTTTCTTCATTAGATTCTGTACCGAAGCCAAATCTTCGTCAGCATTCTCAGAAACTAAAAGACTTTCAACCTCGCCGAGCCAGAAATCAAGAACCTTAACGGCTGCAATTTCAATGATTTTTCTATTGTTTTGTGAGTCAAATATTCCCATTAGTCGGCAATTTGAGTAAGGCGATTTGTACAGCATCTTTTGATCCACTGCACTGATTCTTTTGAATAAAATTTTCACCCATGGCCAAAACGGTTTGAATACGATTAGCATTTGCAACCAATTCAGCCTCGAACGCTTGATGTTTTTGATGTTTCGATTAGATATTGGCGGGATCCTTGTAACTTTCTTTGGTGGTCAATTGTAATTTCTCAGCAATCCAGTTTTCAATTTCGTCAGCATCTCGACTGAACGATTGAACTTTGTTCATCTCCAAGCCGGGAATGTTTTTCGATTAAACCATCCTTCAAATGACGCCATCTGTCCAAACCCGATTTACGTTTATCATCGATCAATTAAGAAGCGTAATGCACAATTAGTTGATCAGCCGAAACTTGTAATTCTGCAATTTTTTCTTCATGTCCATTAATGGCCTTATCGAAATCTTCATGCTTCTTAATCAACGCCTCAACATCGGGTTTCAAGAAAGCTTCACGATCGGCCCAGGCACGTTCTAATTCTTCGCGTACTTTACCCAATTCTTCGATTATCTCTTGAATTTCGGGAGATGCACAATGATTATTTTGCAATAGTTCGTTACCAAATTGTTAATGTTGCAAATTTACCAGCGCGAGCATCAATTTACAGTACGATGTTCTTCGGCGTTCAATCAAAGCTTCATTGCCAGTAACATCGTTAGCTAATTTTTCAGAAGTGACTAGACCCATCAATGATCAGATCCATGCCATTAAATCACGATAATCACTTAAGAATCGTTGCAAATCGTACAAATCCAAGAGACTTGCTTTACGTGTTTGGGCTATTGTTGTAACTTGATCCATAATATAAATACACATAGTTCTACCATCATAAGAAAAAGACAGTTTACCCATTGATGATTCAGATTGCGGGTCGATAGAATATTGTCAACATTCAGTATAAATATATGACATTTAGGCGATTATACATATAAAAATATTTTGATTATTTTAAAACGATACCAGTAGTGACATCTTTTAACGCAATCGGCTAACATACCATGGTAGTACTATGTGCGTTTATATTATGCTTGATCCTACATCTCATTAATTTCTTTTTGTTTGGCGTATGTTTGATTCGACGACTCAGGATGCGATTGCATTAGACGACGAGCAGTTTCATCCAATTGACGTATTTTATCGCGTAGAACATTTAAATCACGTTCCATACCCTCATGTTTACGTTGTAGTGTTTGGACACTGCGAAGAACTTGTGATTGCATATCCTTTTGAAACTTATCGAATTTACGTTGAAGCACTTTGACGTGTTCCAAATCTTGACCAAATTCATCGGCTGTTACGAATGCTTCATTGTCTTTAATCCAGAACATTACTTCTTCGCAATGTCGTAAAAACTGAACTAATACAAGTGCCTGTTGAAGTTTCATTCCTTTTTCGGCAAGCCGATTAAGGAGTAATTCCCAGAGACGATGGAGTTCATCCAATCGTCGTTGAATTGTTTCCGATGCAAAATGTTGTTGACTTATCATTTCTTGCCCGGTATTATCGAGTGTAACATCAAAATCCACCCTCCAAAGTGGGTGTAAAAAGACTTCCAAAGTGGTGACCTCCGACGGGGCTAAAATATTAATAGCCTTTAAAGGTTTTTTATCATCCAGCTGTGTGTGAAATAACCTCCAAAAAACCTCCCTTTTTTGGACCTCAAGCATACGTCTTTGGTTCCATAGTATTGAAGCTCAATTTGGAACGTCAGGTATCATAGATGATCAAACAAAATGTTATTACGTAGTAGGCTCCCGACGAGAGATATCTCAACATCGTAGGCAAAATTTTTTAAAATCCCCCCGACAGGGAAAATTATTCCGCTATTCACGATAAATTGATCAACTATTTAACCGAACCGGACGCAGCGCTTTTGCAACGATTATTAGGAGGCATGGTTTTAGGTAAACAAAAACCAAGTCAGCTATTGTCAGCAATGCGCATGACTAGCAACAAGGGTCTTTCTGATCAGGTCTTGCGTAATTTGTGGTTGCAACAGTTGCCCCAAGTGATGCAGGCAAATTTAGCGGTCAGCAGTGAAAGTTTGGATAAGGTAGCCGGATTAGCCGACAAAATCAGTGACGTTTTATCATCATTTAATTACAATATAAACCAGGTGGGTTATATACCTCATGTACCACATGATCCTCAATCAATCTAGCCATGTTGTACACATCAACATAATTTTAATGAGCGGTCTCAATCGCACGTGGCAGATCACGCAATAGATCTTCATCAGTCTCGCGTGAAAAAAAAGTTTTACTGGTACAATTTTTGTTCCGGTACAAAAGCAAAGAAATGCGGAGACCCATGTCAGTTCGAGAAATTAAACTAGTAGGCCATTCACAGTTAGTGACATGTGACAATGGCCAGAACTAAAGTCGCTTAGTGTTAGATGCAAATTTTCTAGAAAAAATTTTTCTGGCGACCCTGCGGATATTACCAGGCGTTGTATTCTATTACACTACCGGACTCTTATGCAATTCCGCATATACAGGATTTCACCTATCAATTAGACGCTTGTAGTATTTTTCCAACGTTGGATCTAGTTAGGGCATACCGCCAGATACCGGTGGAGCCTGCCGATATTCCTAAGACGACCTTATGCACACCGTTTGGATTATTCGAATTTAATCGAATGGCATTCGGGTTGCGAAATGCAGCCTAGACATTCCAAAGGTTAATACATAAACCTTTTATGTTTTATGTTTTTATGTTTGGTGTTGGATGGGTTGAGTTTCGTTTTTCCATACATTGACGACATACTCATAGCTTGGAAGACTCCGGAACAGCATATGAAGCAGTAATTAACGTTGGGAGATGCGTGTTTGCCATGCCCGAAGTAAAGTTTCTCGGTCACTTGATTAGTCAATAAGGTATCAAACCAGCTCCTGATCGTGTTTTAGCTATTAATGAGTCTTGGGATGTTTAATTTTTACCGCAGGTTCGTTTTGAACGCAGCCGGTAACCAAACCATATTTAATCAATTTCTTATAGGTTCCAAGAAAAATGATCCATCTTGCAGTGCACCGTTGACATTAATAGTCGATGCATCCGACATCGCTAAAGTTATTTCCGTTAAGCTCTCCGATGCACAGAAGCGTTAGAGCGCATATGATAGGGAGTTGTTGGCTGCGTATGCATCGGTTAAACATTTTAAGTACTTGATAGAAGAGCGTAGGTTTGTTTTATATACTGACCACAAGCCCTTAACTTTTGCGTTCATGCAGAATTTAGAAAAGGCATCACCACGCCAATATCGTTTTTTAGATTATATAAGCCAGTTTACGACTGATATTAGGCGTGTGTTGGGGAAGGAAAATGTCGTAGCAAATGCGTTTTTTCTTATCGAGGAAATTACAATTGCATCGAGTATTGGTTTTGTGGCATTGGCAGAAGATCAGCCAGATTTGTAGGAGCTTCTAACGAACTTAATGTTAGATTCTGGGCTAAAGTTCACTAAGTTACCTCTCTTTGGCACAGTTCTACAGATTATTTGTGACACATCGATCGGAATAGAAAGACCGTTTGTTACCAATAAGTTTAGGAAACAGATTTTTCATCGCATCCATGATTCGTCACACCCGGAAATTAAAAACACGATAACATTGGTGAGTAGTAAATTTCTATGGCCTGGTATAAAAACAGATGTAAGGAATTGGGCACAGGCATGCACCCCACTTGTCAGAAATGTAAAATCAGTCGACACGTCAAATCACCATTGAGTCAGTTTCCATTAGTTTCGAAAAGTAAAACCGAATTCTGTTTGCGAAAAAGGCAATCAAATTTAACCAGAAAAAATATCACTTGGAACTAGTTGCTCTCTAAGAAACACGATGGCCAAAAAGTGAAAACCATGTATCCCATAAGGCTAAATGCTGCAGTGAAGATGATCTCGTCAATCTAGATATTAGATTTCTTCCTGTGGCGCACGTCGCATGTTGCTGTTTAAGTAAATTTGAAGCTATATAGGGCCAAAGAAAGATTTAAAGGTTGGTTGTTGCATCTAGATTAATTCATCATATCATCAGATTTTTTGTGAGCGTATTGGTACTTTCGCTGTTCGCTGTAAAAAAGGTTGTATAGAATGTGGAAGGTCTGTTCTCGTCTCAAGTAAACGCCGCGGATTCGGGACGCTTTTGGTTTGGTGGCGTTTTCAACAAATTGGAACTCATAACACAGCACTCGTGGTAATTTCTTAAAGGGCTTATATATAGCGCATGACTTATGATTTGATGGGTTTGATGAATGCAACAGTTCCATCGTTCTGTCACAACATCTATTAAGTCACCCCCTGAACGCCCTCTATAAAAAAGATACTGACGATCGGAAATTAGATGGTTATCTTCCAAATATTTCATCAGCTGAAAATTGATTATGGTCTCAAGTACTTTGGAAAGCACCAAGGCGATAGCGATCAGACGATAATGATTTCAGAGGGAAGGAAAAATATCAGAAGAAATAAACAGAGTGTTGGAACAAACATAATAATGTTCTTGACAGTGATTTACTACAACATTTGAGAACTATTGGAGGAATACCATGGGTGCCGGCTGACTTGTTAGTGTAAATGTTTGCAAAAATTTTTTCTAGCTAAAAAGATAATCGGGTGTGTTAAGTTAAGATTAGCTAAATTAGAGTTTGCCGCAAATTTTCGGGCAAGGAGACTTGCTATTTCTTTGGCAGTAGTACAAAAATATTGTCCCAATCTTTCAGATATGATTTCCTACTGTCAAAGAAGTTTTCATCGGCTTTACGGACAAAGGACTAACGCAGCTCCAATTGTTGTAGCCCCATAGTTTAAAACTAGCTGCATCGCTTCTCTATACTTCTTTCGTGATTCACGAGAAGAAATTAACTGTTTCAATCCTTATAAGAATTACAGTTAAAACCAAAATGGCTGCACTAACAGTATTACAGAAGACAAAAAACGAATGGCATTTGAACTCTTAAAAGATCTTATTCATTCCTACCCAGTCCACATTTGTCTAGTGCCATACTAGACGTTTATAGATGTAACGCTCTATTGGCATGACCATGACGTTGGAAATTTTGCTAAACCGATACTCAGAACTTCCTAAAGTAGAACTGGCAAATAATTTGTATTTATCTGCATAAGATGTTAAAAAAACATCCAGCAGATGACCTGTATATCATTAACCGATCTGGTATTCTCGTAGACTGATCTACGAGCAATGTTTATTGGTTTAAAAATATTTCATCCGCCTCAATAGCCGGTGCAACGAAATATGGAAGCCAATTATCATTGTGGACATTGAAATCACCTGCCGCGATTATAAAATTTGAAGATTTTTGAAGGAGGTACTCAATAGAATTTGACAGAGTATCAAATTCATAATGAGCCGAGCTGTTTGGAATTTTTGAGCTTCGATAAAGACCACAAAGAATGTATGTTTCGGGAAAAAAATGGGAATAAAAAAAGGTATTTGATTGAGGATATAAATGCCCAGCCCTCTTTGGTATACGTACCGACCGATGGAATAAGGAGACCCTTAATACCAATCGTCGAAGAATCATCGAAGTTCAGTAGTTGGTCTCGGTGAGAAGTAAAACTGCTAGTTTAGTGGAAGCTATATAATGTTTCATGGCAGCAAAGTTTGTCTGCAATTCATGGAGATTTGCTAGAATATCCCAACCTTTTGAAAAGATTGATTTCTGATACGAACGATTCGAACCGTGCTCATTTTCGCGATAGCATTAAATCGTATAACAGTGCTCCCTTCTTCGCTTCATGGGTGTAATGTTGGATAACTTATCGATGGTCAAATGTATTATCAAACGTTCATTTGCTTTTGGTGACAACCTCCACAGTAACCTTGTATTTACGTACTGGACAGCACTCAAACTACAGATGTCAGGAACTTGCGGTTAACGCTCAATGCCGATGGAATATATTGGACACAGGAAAAACTGCGATGGTGAAAATGGTGCTAGAGTGTGATTGTCAATCAGATCAACGACGACACAACACGCGTACATCCAATGACGTGCGATGGTGTTTGTTAACGAGGATGGCAAATCACTTCAGCAATTTGCATTTTATAAGCTCTAACATGGGTTCAATGTTGTATGCTATTTTGTTTCATTATGGTGAGCCAGGTTGGTTACCAAATTGGCAATGTAATGCCATCGAAAGGTGAATAACGTGAACATGATGCTCAAGATGAGTGGCATCGTATGTCAAACCTAATTCAAAGTGACAATATAGCATGAGGGCCTCAAGAATGGGTTTGATGTCTAACAAATGGTGGTTTCAACCTCACAGCAAACCTATTGCGTAAGATGGCCAATATATATGCGGCTTTTGTCAGCTCGCTCGATCACTGAAATTATGGAAAGACCACATCGATATTTTAATAAAGGATTATTTACAAAACGATGATGAAGATGTAGCAAAGAACAAAGCTCTTCATGATATAAACGCAATTCTGAAGCAGCACGGATTGACTTGCGCAACGATTGATTTGCATGTACCCCTACAGGAAAATCACCAGAAAAAGTGACGGTGAGAAACAAATTGCAATGCCCAACAAAATCCAACGGGATTCGATCAGTTACTACACATTTGGTGGCTTTTTGACGAGTTATTGCTGAAAAGACCATTTACGCAAGAAGACGCGCGATAGTCTAGGTTGTTTCTTAACCCTCTATCCAAAGAAAAATTGACTCAATTACGGGTCCCAACCCATAATCAACAGCATGTATTACATCCTTTGCAACACTGCATTGCGTCTGTTCTCCAGGTTAGGAGTGGCTACACATCTTTAGCGTCTGCTTTCTAAGTATAAGTGGCATTTGAATCGGGCATCTTTCTTGGATCCATCACTGCATAATATAAATGTATAAAAACGCTTGACTGGGATCAGAAAGATGTGACTTCATCACCATTATACAGGACTCACACATCTAAAAGCGGGTTGTGAGGAATTACCACTTCTGATTGATCACAACAAAGGCCTTGGAAAGTGTACACGGACCACGCTATAAAAATGAGAAAATGGAACGTACTATAGGCCTATCCAATCAAGTGGATAATTAATTACTGATTTGAAGTGTTGGCTCTGCAAGAGCTCAGGTTTATCAACCATATTCCGTGCCACAGCATTAAAATCATCGTAGGCCATTTTAATACTCAAATCGATAGGAGTGCAGCACTTTGAACACATATTGCCCAGATAGAATAAAGTTTCAAATATTACCGTTAGCCGTTAAAACCGCAGCACAAACGACCATCGGAAGACTATACCACCGAGAACTAACAAATAATGGTACGATAACATCGTAGCGTTGCGAATAAGCAGAAACTGCGTGGAAAGTTGGTAACATGGAACCTCCATAACATTCGAATGGTATACCTAAATGCAGGAAATGAAACCAGAAAACTTTTGAGAAAAACATTTTATAGATTTACCGCAATCAAAACGGGAATTGTGTACTGAAAACAAATAAGCATCTGCAGTGCAAATTTAAGAACTGATGACCTTGACTAAAACTGCGTGGAAAACTTTAAAAACCTTGGGTCAACTATAAAATTGCGACGTTATTGGATTCACCCAATCCAACCGAATTAAATGTCTTGGTCACGTTGAAAGAGTCCCATCACATCGAACAAGATCTGCATGATTGATATAGCACTGTTTGCAGATCGCACTTTAATGGAAAACGATTTCATCTAATTTTGAAAAATCGCTTACACTCAGAATAAAAAGTACATACAATTTAAATTCCGATCAAACAGAAATATTTAAAAGAAATTACACTTTATAAGTAATGCTGCCATCTATTGACTTGTTAATTAACTAACATTATCCAAGTTACATAATCAATTAATCACTTATATTTTCATTGACAAATCAAATATATTTGTAGTGCCACCTATTGAGCGACATTTAAAACAATTTATTTAATTTATATAGTTCCGACACAATAACCGGTTATTATTTTTTAAAATTGAAAATAGTTTTCCAAATCAAAATGAAAAGTTGACTCACCGTTTTAAATGTTGAGAATAAAAAAAACCACAAACGAATTAATTAACTGAATCTCGTCTATATAGTTTTTTCTAACCACACACACATAAGTTCATATATTACGTTAACACTCATATATAGATAATTTTTATTTATTTATTTTTTTTTGTTGTATTTTCAGAATTTTACAACACAATTCTTGTTTATATTCCGGTGGGGAAGCGCACAATACTCGAGTTCTTTTTATGTTTACGTTTTGGTATGTTTAACCGTCAAATGGTGATCATAAACTAAATGCTGAAACCATTCGGATTTCGGAAAGCAAACATATTTGAAAGGTTTGAAAAGTTTTTTTTTTTTGTTTTGTTCTTTTTCAGTTTTTTATTAGTCACATTTTACACTGCTGTGGAAAGTAATAAAGAAATTCGTATAGCTCTATAACGACCACGAATAGACAAGAGATTTCATGAATGAAACGTTTTGGGTGAAAACGATTTGTAGTTTTTGAATGAATTTCATGTTGTAGCTGTAGTAGTTTTACGTTTTAAATAAAATAATTGGGAAACGAGAGTAAACTGCATGCATCTTGCGTTGGTATAGTGAAACATGTGTAAACTGTTATCCGCTCTTTGTTTAGATGGTGCTGTAGGTCAGTATTTTACAAATGCTGATTGAAAATCAAAATCAAATATCGTCGGTCGAGTTTTAAAGAGCCCATGATTTAACGTGAGTAAGAAATATAGCTTTAGCGAAAAATAACGATAGCCCAATTGGATTCAAGGTAAATGTAGGAATAGACTATAAAATATACCCAATTATACCCAATTAAAATTAAACCCAATTTTAAAGCAAGTTTATAGACAAGTACAAAGTACTTCTAGAGCCACATTACAAATAGCCTACCTAACCAAGTATTTTTTTGGAAACTTTTTATGTTTGATCATTTTAAATTTCATGTCGACACCCAGTTTATTCTTTCCAGAATAACATTGATTTGTTTCATTTGTTTTTGTCCACTAAACGTTTTTAACGCATTAGCGTTCGTCGGATTGCCGCTGAAGATTGTTGTTTATCATCACGCCGTAGAAATTGAGTTTGCTGAATTATCGAAAATTTAACCCTTTTCTAATCCTTCACATGATTTGTGCTATTTTTTCGCCCAATCCCTTAGAATTAGGTTTGGATGGATTTTAGAGTTGGTATCACTTTGGTTTTAAATTTTTTATTAATATCCTTCTACGGTAGACTTTGTAGAATTATCATTAATTTTGCAATCGATATGTACGTGAGAGTTTGATTTTCCAAATAAAATTGCACAATTTGTTTACGAACTATCTCTTGATTGGACGCCATTTTGTAACTAACTGATCACCATCGTTTTTTTATTGGTTTTTACTCGGGTTAGTTCAAATCAAACCCAGGGAACGAACGATGGTTTAGGATGGGTCTCTAAGGAGATATTCGTAGTCTATTTTAAACTTTCAAATATTTTATTTACACTTGTTGAACATTAAGTAAATAAAAGAAATGCTCTTTCCAAGTGACGAGTACTGCAACGATGTTAAAATCAGATTACATCATCAGAACTTGGGTTGGTTTCCATAATTCAACTAGATTTTGATATTATGTTTTCTTATCTTCGCTTATAAGACGTTCACGGTTGAAACATACACGGTAAAAAATCGAGACAAATTTTAAAACATTTGTTGAAACCACAATAGTTTTATATAATAATAAAACAATTCAATTCTTAAACTTCTAAAAGTTTAAAACTTATTTAAAACTACAAAGAAATAATTTTAAACATAAAAAGTTCTGATCTAAAATATAATCAAAAAACACTTGAAATAAATCCTTTTTGGTTTGGCAACTAATAAAGAAAACTCTCCGTTTGACTTTACGCACCAAAAAAGTATATATTTGGTCATACTAAATTTAAACATAAAAGGATTAAAAAATCCAAAATTTTCTTTTAAATATTAAAATTTAAAACATTAAAGGTTTAAAATTGTCTATAATCGTTCTTAACTAAAAAAAAAACACAAACGAGTTAAGTTAACTTTTCCATATTAAAAAATGTATCGCATCGAAGGTGTAATAAACAAATTTACATTGTTTTTTATAATTTACTAGAACAACGTGATCATACGAAATATAAAAACCTAGTATGAACTTTGACATTATTGTAGTAATAATAATAGTAGTTTAAGTCGTTAAAATAGTTTTAAGCCAGTAAATATATCTATATATCTCAAATACTTACGAAATTTATAAAACAATAGATGTAATACTAAAATACTTATTAATAATAGATGAAAAAATTTAGGCTAAGAATCTTAACTAAGAAAATTTATGTAAATATCAACCAATTAAATATTTTTATGTATATAAAAAAAATTGACATTATTGTGGTTAAGTCGCTGCAGCCTGATGAAAGAGCAAATTTTTAATTTGTAATTTGTATATAAAAATTAATTCACAATATTCTCATGACCTCGATCGAAACCGAACTGTTACAATGAATTTCTTTTTTAGTCAATTAGGCAACACACCAAATTCAATGATGGAGGTGCTAGTGGAATACTGGAATGATAGAGCTGTTCAACAAAAGCCAATACCTAACTGATCAGATCAGGAAATTACTGACTTTTTAATTTAAATAAAAAAAACTTTTTATTATCAAACTAACGAGTTTATATTTTTCACCAACCCTACTCCCTAGCTATGTTGCTTTGAGATATTTACAACAACAACAACGAAATTTACAACAACAATCCGACTTTCTCAAAGTAATATAGCTCCTGTTAAATTTTAAACACACGGGGTTTCGTTTTAAATCAATAGATACCATTTTAAAGACATGAATATTTTTATTAGAAAAGAATGCGTTAATCAAAATAGAACATGCGCGAAAATTTATGATCAAAATCTTACCAATGACGAACCTCTGCGCTTGTCAAGTGGTGGCTCTTTAGAAAAAAAAACAATTGACTTCTGGTTGTGTAGAATAATATATAAACCCCAAGCATAGAAGTCGAATGGTTGATACGGTATACGGATCAACAGTGGCCTATAAAATAGATTTTTATTATAATTATATGTATGTTGAATTTGACATTTTCTACCTAGGTAACTTCCAAATCAGTAATCTCATGTACACTTTGAACTTCTATATCATGGACGTTGAATGCAATAATTTACAATTTGATCGCACCACTCCCTTCGCCTATTAAGATAACCTTGGTGGAGCACCAGAAATTTAAGTTGGTTTGTGAAAAATCTGTGATTCTGCTTCTTTAGCCTTAAATATCACCTTTCTAGATGTACACCCGGTATAAGATTATAATTTACAAACCTAATACTTCAAGCAGGATGATGCCACAGCTTATATACAGCAAAAAATAACATAACCGTAATATGCTAAACCGTATAATGGTAATACTGGAATTGGAACCATCATTGTAAAATGGTCATTAGTTTGGTTAATAAATGCAAAAGACAGGAAATCGTGGTGCTGAACTAGGCTCGATCCTCGTTAAAACCAACAGATAGGTATGACACTGAGTATCAAATGTTTATCAGAAACAAATGATCGAGAACTGACAAAGAAAACACAAACAGTTTATTTCTATACATAGTCTGATTTTAGCTCAATATACCTTTTCCAGCGATGTTCAATAGCTGGCTTTTCTGCAGATGGAACTGTTATCGACTTTTCGTGAAGAAATCGATTTTATCCTTAGTTATGAATCGACGAAAAACTCGGCTTTATTGCTTCGACTGAAACATCTGGTCAAACGACGCTGGTTTTATCCCATTGTGAATAATCTTGGAATCCCATCTTGCGTACAGTTTCTTCTTGACCAATTTATCAATCAACTTTTTGAAATGCCTACCATGTTCTTCACTATTTCGTCGAGACTCGTTTAAATTCTACTATCAAATAATTTAGTGTTGCATACGTCGGGTAGGTTCTTCTGGGACCACCATCAGTGTGACAGTGAACATGTGCGTGCAAAATTGTGCATTGAGTCAGTGCAATAATAAGTATTACCAAAATGAGATGTAAAAAAATATTTTTAAATTAACAGACGCCTGCTGCTAGGAAAATCTGTGGTAATATTGATGATATACCTACAGCTGCTCGACTCCATTAAGTGCTAGCTTAGGATCAGACCAACAAGATTCGGCTTTTTCTGGAATCCAATGGTAACCATACATCGGGTCACAAAGAGTCACTCGAAACCCGTCACTAGAAAGTGATAATTACTAACCTCATATTGTGCAAATATGTGTACTTAATAGTTTATCCGGTAAGCTTTTTACTCCGGAAAAAGTTGAATGGGCCATTAACTCCTTTCAGCCGTTCAAGGCTCCAGGTGGGGATGGAAACTTTCCAGCCCTTCTCCAAAGGATCTTGAACTTGTTACGCCTGCTCTGGTAGCCTTATTTAACACTCCTCTTAATTTAGGTCATATACCACAGGCTTGGAGCTAAGTCAATGTGGCTTTTATCCCAAAGATTTGACAATCGGCCCAGTAAATTCCCTAAGTCCTTTCGACCTATCAGTCTTACATCGTTTATTATAAAAACTATGGAACGACTGGTAGATCTTCATATCAGAGACTACAGACTGGTTAACTGTAACCAGACCTCTGAATCCTAATCAATTCGCCTACAGAAAAGGCAAATCCACAGAGGGGTGCTGCATTTACTTGTTACCAAGATTGAAGTGGCCTACCACTCGTAAGAAATTGCGCTGGGTGCTTTTTTGGATATTAAGGGAGCTTTTGACAATACTGGATATGACTCAATTGCTAGGGCAATCAGGCGAGGTATTGATTAGACTAATCACTGGATTAGTTCCATGTTGGTTAGTAGGAATATTACATCCAAACTAGGTAATGAGTCAGTTACGATTATAGCAGTAAAAAAGTACCCGCAAGGCGGTGTCTTGTCTTTACTGTGGTCACTCGTGATCGACGAGTTACTGATGAGCTACTTCTATACTCGGTTATGACGCCATTGTTTATGCGGAGGATCTGGTTATCATAGTCACTGGTATTTTGAAATCGTGCACTAACGAGAGCCTTTCGATTAACCTTAGCAAAATAGTAGTAAGTAGTATTAAACAGTAACCTATGGGGCCATAGTGTGGTGGCCCAACGTACAGCAAAAATTTATTATGAACAAGCTAACCTCATTGCAGTGGCTAGTATGTCTCGGAATCACAGGCGCTATGCACACCTGGCCTACGGCGGCACAAGAAGCCCTTATTAGACTCACTCCATTTCATATATCTACGTCAATAAACCAGCTGCTACCTGTGCAGCTAGATTACATCTAGTGACTCAATATAGTCATAATGAATATATCGGTCATCTGGACATTTTGAATGAACTTTCAGACTTGGATATGTTCTCTAGAAAACCGGACAAATCTTTCTTTAGAAACCCGGATGCCCAAAGCACTCTGCTTTGGCAGGAATTTCAGAGTAAAAGTCCCTAATAGAACAGAATTGGTAGACCTCCTATGGAACCTAGCAGCCTAGTTGCTTCAAGGATGAATCAAAAATAGATAGTTGAGTTGGCATTGGTATCCTTGGATCCAACCACAAAACATTGAAATCACTGGGAACTTATCCCAGTGTTGCACGGGCTGGCCCGTCAACTACAATCATTGGCCCTGAGCCTTTCTTACAAAAATTAACCTATTGGAACTATATTCCCGCCCTTCGACAGGCCACATCTTTGATCTGACCATTTCACAAAAAGAATTTGGTGGTCAATTTCAGTAGAGGAAATATCAGGAAACTATAGGAGTTTTCTTTCAGGTCACTGCAACCTGAGATATCATTTGAATAAAATGAACCTGTCTACAGAGACGGACTGCCAACTCTGGTAGGACGAGATAGAACCCGCAGTGCACATACTATGTGAGTGTGTTGCTTTGCGTATGCTGAGATGGCTTCATTTTGAAGAGAGATATTTGACCCCGGAAAAATGTAAATTGGCTTCTGCATGCAGTATTCTTGCCTTTATTAAAAACATGAAGAAGCTTTTGGACTAATAAGTCTCAAAAGATCTTTTAGATCTCAGTGCTGGCCATTTGAGCTAGGGGGTAAAAATGTCCTCGATATAAATTAGGCTGAGGTAGCCACAAGTTTGATAGAGGTATGTTTTACCGAAACCTAAATTCTATTGGTATTCGTATGACTATTTCTTAACATCCACGTAAAGGAGCCGATAACTTAACTTTCGATACAAAGTAAGCCACCAGTTGCCTAAATGCAGAATCAAAAGTCACCATGCAAGAACATGTCAGAAAAAAACATATCTGCGCAGTCATTGTTTAAATCAACATAAGCTCAAGCCGAACCATTAACCGGATGCTTATCAGCTCTCATAGTAAGCCTGTAGTAAACTTGTTGGTAATGCGGTGGAATTTTTTTGATTTGGAATTATGAATATCGGGAATTAGTTTCTCTCCCAAAAATGCTTGGTTCGTTTACCTATATTTGTCGAGTTGAAATAAATTCTGATGAAAACAAAGCTAATTCGGATCTAATTCTATCTCATGTTTTGCTAAGAAGAGGTAAAAGATTTTTTGACATATCCTAAACAGAAACTATCAAACATAAACCTTTAAATATCAGTGTCATTACCAAAACCTAACAACCTGGTGTGCCTCATTGATTTTGAATTTAACGGAAGGAAATACTTATATAGAAATCGATTATATATTCCCACAAGGGAGATAAAAGGAATCGAAGCAATAAAATTATTTTATCTAGCTAAGGCTTAGGCAATGTCTAAAATCACGGCCAAATAGTATATGAACTTCCTTATTTTACTTACGTTTTTGTCACTCATTATTACAAAATCATACATCCTCCACACTTTCACACAACCCACAATCCTTATCCTCACTCAATCGACGTTTCCAAAGGCTTTCTTTCCATTATCGTGGTTTATTTTGGTTCTCTCGACTGTTCACATTCGAGTATCCCCGTTGAGTTCTTTATAGAAATGAGTTATAAGGGAGTCGCATAGCTTTCTGCACTTCATAAATTTTATTTATATAAAACTTTTTTATTCACTCACCCACTTTTTCCTCAGATTCATCTGCAACACTCAAAAAATATCTCTTACATCTTTCCTTTCATACAAACAACTAAACCACCTCCTTCCATGTATAATTTTTGGCTAATATGTATCAGCTCTTTCATTTCCTTTGATCTGCCTGTGTGACGGCACCTATTGTAAGATGTGGTAAACTAAATTTTGCACACATCGATGTTTTTTTGACAACCGCACCAACAAGAAAAAATAGATAGAAAACAAAAACATTAATTGTTATTTACCGTTAAGTAAAAAAGCAGGCTGTGTAATATTTTTTTGTTTTTAGTCGTTTTATATAGATTTGATCTAAAACAAATTTTGTTGTTTCATTGGGGGCAAAAATCAGTTTTATGAAATCTAGATTTTTTGTGAGATTTGCTCAACACAGATTTGCTCATATAAATTATGACAAATCGCGATTTTTAGATTATTTGTCCTTCGAAAATTCTTGCTGTGTATTGTGTTCAATACAACATTTCTTCAATTTTTTATTGTATGCTTTTGATATTTGAAGGATATACTTTGTAAAACTATCTTTTCGACTTCATTCGATTATAGCTTGGAAAAGCGAAGTTATACCTGTTGAATGGAAAGTGGCCACGTTATGTCCTATCCCTAAAAAAGTCGATCGCTCAAAATATTGAAAACTATTTCGGCATAGCTATCCTTATACAAATATACTGTCTAATCTAATTCTGTAGAGAATCACTTTTAAATTGTAAATGAATACCAAGGAGGGTGTCGTCCGAAGTAATTGATCTCCGAAGTAATTGATCAAGTTTCTTTGCTGATGATTATTCTTTCTAAATATTTATTACGAAACATCGCTTGATGTAGATCAGGTGTTCTTGGATTTCCAGCAAGCATATGACTTAACTAATCGGGTTAGCTTATTGTCTGCTTCACAGGATCATTTGATCCTGAACGGCTGGGCAGCGATCTCTACTCCACGAGAAGAGCCACCATTGCGAGGAGCAGAGGTCACTATTCAGGTACTGTCTAGGACAATACTTCAGGTTGTCTAGGACAATGCGAAGTGCAAGTTCGGGATCGTATTTAATGGATGCAGAATGTTGATATGGTAAGGAAAAGTAATGGCCTGCAAAACCCGTTTAATTATTATATATTATATTACTGAAGTGTTCCCATAATTATAATCTAGAAAAGATCGTAGTAAATCACTCGAACCAAAATAGATCTGGTTTGTGACTAATATTACTTGGTGTAAACACTAATTATTTTTATTTAACTGGAAAATAAGTGTTTAAATCACCACAGCCCTAATTAATTTGTTATTAACATAAATAATTACAAAAATGTAATTACTATGTAAAAGAAGGCGCGCGCTCGCACAGTGTCCAATTATAACTTGTATAAAATCTAAAAACAGATGACATTGAAACACATCACGTTTTGATGCACAGATGATAAATTTTTTTTATCAATTTTATCAATTTACATGAAATGTAAATTGGTATGTGGGCTGATAGTATACAATAGGATGGAATGAATCAATGATAACATATGCATTAATTTAAATACAACTAAGTGCAGTGAGTGACGTATGCAAAGTAGTTTTTAAACAGGTAGGTGGATCAAATACAAGCATACTTTAATTTTTGTGGTCCATCGAACTCCGAACGGTTTTTTTTTGTACAAAATACAATTTATTTAAATGACTTTGCAATTATTTGTGATTTTAATGAATTAATATCGATGATACAGCTAAAAATATGCAAAATATGAAACGGGATTAAAATGAAATAGCATTAACGGGTCATTTTCCATTCATCGAGTATCACACTTATCGTATAAAGTCGACAAGATAGTCCCAACAAGTATCCCCTCTGAATATCGCGAGCTCGGAATTAATGCAATCAACTACAAAAGAACCAATATTTTTATTCTCTACATATAACCAGTTTGAATTTCTCTATGCACATCTCCACAGTCTGTATTTGTTAAATGTCAAAAATAGTATTTTACACATGTTAAACATTAAGTAAATCAGAATAAATGCTTATGCCAAGTATCAATATAACCGCACCAATCTTTACACGGAAGTCTTCATCCTGGCCCAAATTACAATTTACCTAGGTCTGAAGATGTTGTGCAGTCCAGTGACTCATTTAAAGAAGCTCTTAAATTTCAGCCTTCCATCTTCCATGCTTTTTGCGTTTACAAATTTGATAACCGGCTCCCAACAAAAACTATTTTTGTTGGTGCCGCAAGACGGCACTCCAATAATTTGTTTTGCAATGGGAGGAATTATTTAAGGTACACTTATATTTTCTGGTCTTAGAAACGAAACCCACAATATACGAGAAATGGATGATAATCAGTAATAATTGTAAAAAGTGCAACAATTCGATCTCTGGGCATATGTCCCACGCATAACGAATCATCAACAATTAGATAAACCGTTTACATGTTTTTGAATTAAAAACAACTTAATAAATAAAACCTATAATAAGAGACATTTCAATAACCTCTTACATCCTATGATCTCATCACATCAAAAAACACCGAAAATTCGCCAATAAAATTTCCAAAAAAAATATTGACATGAAAATTGTGATTTAGTCAATTTATTATTTTTTTTTAATGATGTGTATTTGTTGACATGATGCCGGCATTAAAAAATTTCGATTTTATCGCGTGTATATAAAAATATTTCGCGATGGTGCCAAAATTAGATATTTCGTTAAAAAAATATTAAATTTTACAAAACAGTGGTAGATAACTTCCGTTATTGTGTACATTAACCTCAAACTATTATTTTCTTTGTTTAACAGTGGTGCCACGCATTTATTGCTAGTTTAAACAAACGACAACGCCTTTTTTTATGGTGGCAATTCGGTAAATTCTTCAATCAGTTTTGATCTAATATAATATCACAATCACTAACTTTTCCCATTGGCAACATGAAGCAATTTGAAATGGTTGTTAGGTCTGCAAAAACAAACCAATAAAATTGTCGGGTTCAAAAGTACGCTCCTGAAAATCATCAAGCTATTAATATTCTAGCATTGAAAGTCTGTTTTTCGAAAGAGGCAGCATAAATTAAATACTTTAGTTCTTCGAACATATCATTTGTACAATTTTGTAGTTAGTGGACGAATTATTCTCCACGGATCTGGATTGCCAAACTTCCCAACAAATATTTTTGGGTACGTACCCAACGGAGTGCATTTTTTGCACGGAATTCCATACCCAAAGTGAAACATATTTGGATGTATATGTATATTATATGTATAAAGGGAATAAAATAAATAAATGAGTATATAGAGTGCGTTGCCATTTGAATTTGTTTTAAAAAGAAGAAAATTGAAGACGCGACATTTTTGTCAAAATGATTTGTGAAATCATTTGTGAAGTTTATTGTGAAAATACTAAAAGGTTGCTTAGTTTTTTCTTGTGTGTTTTAAATATGTACATAATAATTTTTTTAAATAAATTATTTCTTTACTTTATTTATAGATCCTATGTAATCTGCTGCTGAGAAATTTTCATCAGCATCTGAAGAAGACATCATTAACCTTACAAAAAAATGGTTTCAGCACGGTAAAGACAAAATGAAATTGTTACCATCTTTAATAATTCTGTGCTGCGTTAAATATTGTATATGTAACTAACAATTTTTATAATTTAACTAAGAAATTAAATAATTTTATTTTTGATAATTTTTTGGCTGTAACTTATTTTAATATGTAAATATGTATAAATGAAATAACTGATTGAAAGACCTACTTTTAAATGTTTAAAATATAAAAAATCAAAAGGCATTTTTCCAATTAAAATTCTGCAATGGTACGTAAACGTATCCAATGTATACGGAAAGTGTATGGTATGAGCTTCCATAATTGCAGTGAAAGCGCGCGATTTTGGGTTTTGAAATGGTTTGGAATACTGTGTTAAAATTGGAATTGAAAGAGGACGCAATGCGTACGGAAAATACGCACGCACTACTACTAATGTGATTTTAAAATGTTTACAAAATAAGGGGAAACATGGAAAAAAGTAACGCTTTTCTTCGGCCAAGTATACGGAATTCCGTGCGCTGAAAGGTTGAATTTCTGAGTACCCCGTGCATTTTGCATGAGTCAAAAGTGGTCCGCTTTCCGTGTCCAATGTTTGTTGGGTTAATGGTTTTATGTGCGTAAAACAAAATGTCGATATGACTTTATATTATTTTCTTTATTTATTTTGATTTATTTTCGTCTTCAGATGAATTGCAAGAGAGAGATTTCCTTCGTTCTCCTCGGGTTGAATCATCATCATATTCAAATACTGGAAGGCAGCATAGTTTCTGAATCGATCGTTTAATAGTGCCAGTTTCTGGTTTTAATATCAGCGACGCGAACTTTATTATCGCCTCCAAAATACAATTTTTTAACTCGCCCCATCATCGATTGAGTTGGTGGTAGATTATATTATCGCGTACGAGGACGATATCCTGAATTTGTAGATTTTTATTTTATGCTTGCCATTTTGATCGTTACTGAAGAGTGGTCAAATATTCCAACTGCCAACGCTTCCAGAATTAAATGTGTATATGCTATATATGCTGCATAATATCCCATCTTGCTTGTGGTTTTACGATCATCTATACGATCCGGTAGTTGATGGATGGGTCGTCCAATTAGAAAATGGGCTGGTGTAAGAACATCTAGCTCGTCGAGGTTGTTAGAGCAAATCGGCCGGAATTCAGGATACTCTCAATTTTAACAACAAGGGTACTAAATTCTTCCAAGGTGAGTATCGCAAGGCCGACAGTTCTGGTTATTTGGGTTTTAGTAGACTTTACAGCGCTTTTCCATAAGCCACCATGGTGTGGGAAAGCAGGTGGGATGAATCGCCATGCGATGCCGTCTTTCAATAAATTAGAAGCGATATTGTCTGCCTGTAACTTTAAAAACTCATAAACATCATAAACTCATAAGGTATTGTGTCACAATAAATTGTGTGACACAATACTCGCCTGCTGATACATCTTTTGAGTGCCCTAGAAACAATTCCGTGATTAAATGCATTCAAATTTCGATGTGGATAGCATTAGGAATAAAACACACATATATGCATAAGTAACTTTTAACTGATATTGAACCTCGCCTTCGGATTGGATGGATCTTGAACGGCCCACAATAGCCGATGCCAACTGCTCCAAATGGCCCCGCAAACTTAACTCGATCCTTGGGTAACAGTCCCATAATTTGCTGCATCATTTTTGGATTCTGTTTTATTCACTTCAAGCATCGTTGAAACAACCCCTTTATCACATCTTTATCTCTGATAATCCAATATGTTTGCCGCACTATGCTGGTTAACAGATTGATGCCTTGATGTTGGTTTTTTAGATGCACATCATATGTTATTGCAGTGGCAATTGACGCCTTGTGAGATACAATAATTGGATGTTTAGAGCGGCAGGGAAGTGAGGAATTCTGTAGTCGTCCGCAAACTCTCATAACACCCTCTCCGTCAACGATGTAAATTATTTAATTGGCTTTTTACTGGTATCAATTTATTGTTGCGCAGTAGCTGATACTCTTCGGGAAAATGGACGCATTGGAAATATCTGGTCATCCGCTGATCTGCTTTGTCAATCTCCATGGGTAATAATACACCGGTTCTTCATACCTCTTGCTTAGTGAGTTGTGTGTTTTTGATAAACCTCAGCACATAAGATAAAACCTTCAGCATTTTATAATAACTAGGAAATTTGTTCGCCAACTTATTCAAAATATAGTCTTTATCAATTTTTCTAATCTTGATGGCCATGATGTAAACCGTACAACGTGCTCTCTCTCTTTGGCAATACAGGACGCGATAATCAGTCCAAGATGATTCTTGAGTCAGTTCATAATACAAGGGATGAAACTTCGATCGTCAAAATTTTCGAAATTTGATTTGCTAGTAGACTTAAGAGAATCGCCCCCATTAGCTCCAATCGTGGCAAACTGACTTGCTTTAACGGGGCTACCTTGGTTTTGGAGCATATTAAGTTAACTGCAATGTCCCCATCAGATTGTGACCAGGCATTCAGCGTTGCAGCATAAGCTAATTTACTGGCGTTACAAAAACCATGTATGGTTACACAAGTTAACGAAGTGTACAACATGGAATTTGTATTGCAGGAGCTCTGCCTAAATCATTTCGTATGCTTATCCACGCTGCGATACTGTCTCTGCTGGCAACGGCGCATCCCATCCGATTTTTTTAACCACAAACCTTGAAACAGGATTTTAATTCTGATGGTAATAGACGAGAGGGGTCCGAGCGGATCGAATATCTTACTGGCTTCGGAAAGAAAACTTCTCTTGGTGTAGTTATTACTGATGGTCGAACTTGAAATATAAACTTGTCTGTCAAAGCGTTCCAGCCGATTCTCAATAATTGTATAGGCTCTTCTGGGTATGCAGTTATGGGTTTAATGCCACTATTTTCTGCATCTGGCTGGCCACATATAAGCGGATGGTTGGATACAAGTTTTCGCAAATTAAAACCATCACTACTTAATATTTTTAAAACATCGTTTTTCATTTGGAATAGTTCTCCTTCTGTTGCCACACCAGTCATCAAATCGTCTACGTATATATCCTCTGAATGGCGCGAGCGGCTGCTGATTTTTCTTCTTGATTTATGAGTGCCAATTCCTTTAAACATCTGGCCAACATGAACGAAGCAGATGCTGTTCCATACGTTACAGTATTCAATGAAAATGGACATATTTGGGCTTGCTCATCTCACCACAGGATTAATTGGTATCCAGTATCTTCATCGCTGACCAACACTTGGTGGTACATTTTTTCTATATCAACAACCAGTACATAGAAATGTTTCCGGAACCAGATGATTATTTTAAACAGGCTAGACTGGACATTGGAACCTATAAGTAGATTCTGATTAAGCGTCTTACCCGTGGTAGATTTTGCCGAGGCGTCGAACACCACACGCAACTTGGTTGTGGTACTATCATGTTTCATTCCACCATGGTGTGGCAATATGTAAGAAATCTGCAGCTTTTCATTTGTCAGGTATCATTTGACATATGGACCAGTTCGTGGTACTCTCTCAAAAAATCTTGATATAGTTTTCCGAAACCATCGACCCTTTCGAATCGCCTTTCCATAGCCAATAATCTTTATAGTGCTAAATTATATGTTGATCGGTACTCGTTTCTTTCTTGAGTGGAAGCCTCGTTATAAATCACCCATCGTTCGCTCGTTGGGTTTTAGATTTAAACCACTCTTCGCATTTTTTCCTCCTTAGATAACACACTTGCATTATTATGTCTTCAATCTCCCAAAAGGGTGATAAAGGATTGCGCAGTATTTTTTTTCGAAGAGTTCGAAAACAATATCTGCACTCATTAATATTTCGATAGGCCCCGGTCTGCAAAAAGTTAAGATCGGCAAGGTTATAGTTTGCCAGATCCCCGCGATCAAGGTTCTTTTGTTATTTTGTGGTATTCTCAACTTCTGGACTAATGCCTCAGGTTATAAAGGATGTTTGAGAAGCAGTGTCCATTAGAGCTTGGCACTGTCAGATACTCCAAGATTATCAATCACATTTATCATGATTTAGATTGCCAAACTTAACGGTTTTATGTGCAGTAAAACAAAATGTCGATATCACACGGTTTGCCTAATTTATACAACGGTGTTGTATAAATTAGGCAAACCGTTTGTGGGTCTCACGTTTGTATTAATGTTCAATATAAATATTAGAGTATTTGACTTTTATACTTTTCTCACAAAGCCACCAAAACGCTATGCACAAAATGGCTAAGACCAACTAGCGGGAAAACGACCGTACTTCATTATTTGTTAATGGCAGCTAGTGGTATAATTTAGTGTAAACGAGTTTTTGCAAATTATTTAAAGGTATCATCAATTTCACTTAATTTGCCCCTTCATACTTTGATGGCAATAAACAATTGATATTTCAAAAAATTTTTGTGTTAACTTGAAAAGAATAAAATAGCGGGTGTCCATTACCTGTTCAGAAAAATCGATGCAGTTTTCGTTTTCGCTCATGGAAACAATAAAACAAACAGTCACTGAGCAGGAAATTAGAATTTTAGAAGATCTAGTGTGAAAAATTATAACATTTAGATGGTGCATTTACTGAAGCTGCTAATATTGATCGGTGATTTTTTAAAGTTTTAACGGCTGCACTGGTTAAAGTGGAATTTCATTTCTATTTTCAGTTTTAGTTCTAACATAATTCTATCTACTTCACCGTAAATAATACTATTCGATTTTTACAGGACGTTACTGCTCCTTATACCGTATCAACATTTATCATTAAATCCATGATTTTTTAGCACGAGTCCTGGTGTGTGAGATGAAGGTTCTCTCAGAGTGCAGAGTTTAAAATGTTATGCGTTTATTATATATGCGTTTATTATTGCTACGGCTGGGGGACATTATTTTTTCTTAACTTTCTTGCAATGCAAATAACACTCAATTCAACTCACGACTATACGCCGCTTATATACCAAACTACATGCATCTCGAATATTCATTAAACTATTATTTTGTTTTACTATACAACATTATTTGTATAACTTTTGCTAATGCAAATATGACTTCATAGATGTCTCTAGGTTTAACTCTATAGGAATCGTAACACAAGCTTGTTTGTCTAGAACGCACTTCTTCGATAGAGCGCCAATCATTCAAGGTGCACCACTTTAGATTTACCTCGTTGTCCCATTTTGATTCGGTATATGACATCAACCAATGTTGTTACAACCTTGTAGGGTCTTTTTCAGCCACGTTGCAACTTTGGTGATAAACTCTCTTTTGTTGGGGATAAAGCCATACCAATTACCCCCCTTCAAATCCTGTGATGTTGACTTGTACGTCATATCCAGTCTTCATCTTATCACTGAAAGTCATTACTTTTCTTGCATAAACTCATGTTTTTCCTTCAATTCTCCATTTATGTTGTTCATGGACCGCTGGCCACATACAGCTGCACTATGAACCGCTTAATACTGCTTTCGTTATTTGACACTCATTTCTGACTACTGCCTCATTGCTTCTTCGCCAATCTCTAGAGGCTTCTCTACCACTACCAACATTCCCGTGATAAGTGACCAACCTGGTCATATTTTGGCCTGCCGCTGTTTCCTTTGTCACTTGGTCTGCGATACATTGACGATATGGTGTTCTCGATCGTCCTCTGTCCCATTCCACACAACCCCTTTCACCTTGATTTTCCACAAATCTCTCAAATTCTTCCCTTTGACCGCGATATACTAAATGGTCAAAGTTAATGGAGTTTTTGATCGTTTTTTTTACCATTCTACAAAACCTCTTAGGATATGCCAAGTCAGAACATTTAATTTTACGGTTGAAAAGTCTGATAATTTTTCTAAATATCATTGATGACTTCTTTTCATCGCTTGTTCACCTATCTCAATTTTCCGTATCTTGATTAACGGCTTAAAGTTCTTATAACATCTTGTTGGACTACCATCTTGTTGGTTAATGCGCAGTTGGTTAATAAGCAGTTTTTCTAGTCTCGACACCTCGTATACCGTCCATGAATGTATCGATTTAATTTTCTCATTGTAGTCTAGAGCCATGTTGGAATGTGCCAGATGCACCAATCTCTCGATATTGACCCACTATTTTGATATGGTCCTCTTAGCTCAATTCTGTAGAGTTGTTGCTTCTCATCACATCTCATATTTACGTTTTAACATTTCCATCACTCGAATGTAATCACCACTCTTATTTTCTTTAACGATTTTCTGGAACGAGCAAGCGTATGATACAAATAAACTTTTCTACGAGTCGGTGGACCACAAACAATCTGCCGATACTTCATTAAAATAGCAAATATCGCGAACTAGTTTACCGTAAATTTGCTTCCACTCATGTTGATTTTGTGACGGGAAAAATTGCTTTAATCGCTCATTAAGGGGATTATTAAAATATTTTTCTTTTGGCCCAATTCCACATATATTGAAAGCCTTTTGAATGATTTCAGTAGTCTGAGTTGCTACCTAATCTAATACCGAGACAAATTTAGATATCGGCATATCGTTTGTCTTGATAGCTTTAGCTATATATCATAA
Organism: Tipula confusa; assembly: GCA_963556175.1. Lineage (NCBI taxonomy): Eukaryota > Metazoa > Arthropoda > Insecta > Diptera > Tipulidae > Tipula > Tipula confusa. The sequence continues at coordinate 108,507,224 of OY744477.1, read as the reverse complement.
CCATTATCAAAGAATGCTGGAAAACTTATAATCACGCTGACGTGAAGGTGGTCCGGTAACTATAGTGGGACCAAAATTACAAAAATCTTATAAAAAAACGTGGTCGAAGTTGATAATATTCCTAATTTTCATTTTATGTCGGTAAATCTTAATTGAAAATGTCCTTTAATTAAAGGCTGCTGTTATTTCTGGAATGTATCCAATAATGAGCTGTATTTCTAGTTCCCAAAATTGTTCTTTACAACCGCCATCTGGTTGCCTTCTTGTTGTTATTACTAATACATTTTACCAGCACTTATTAATTCTTGTTTCATACCAACGCTTCAAGTTAACAATAGGAATCCGCGTTCCTTTTGAAACCGAAAAAAATCCTTTTCCTTTTGTGTTAGGAATATATTTATTGATCGCGTCAAATTTTTTTTATTGTTTATGATTTCCGTCAGTCATTATAAAATTACACTTATAAACATTAAAATTATTACGTAAAGAAAAGTAATATACCATTTATAGGTTATGGTCAAACTATTTCTGTAAATTATGTATGTACATAAACTATTTTGTATGTATTTACACATAAAATAATTTCTAAATTAAATTTCAAGCAATAAGCTCGAGAAAAATCTCGTAAACCACCATTAAAGCGCAAATCTAACAATAAAAGTTATTTCTTTTACACAAATAAAAAATTCTGTTGCATTCACAATTTTTCAAAATGAAAAATGTCAACTCGAATGAACGGCAAAACAATTGTACTGCGAAATTGTACATTTACAATTTTGTTTTCATGTTGCCATATTTAGAATTTGATTTCAGTACCACTCACTGCATGCGCTACTTATTCACTTCACGCAGTAAATAAAAATGTAGTAATCCTAATATTTTGTTTTTTTTTTATACAAATACAGCGCAGAAAATTGGTTTGCTTTGATATTTTAGGTTCATGGGTTTTTTATTTAATTAAAGTGGAATGGCTCAAAATAAAAATGTGTGCATTCAAAGTGAAAGACACATATCTCGTTTAACGAATATTACTGCATCTTCTATTTGCAGTCCATTATCCTGTAAATCATGTTTTTAGCCGCAATTAGCTTTATTCTACGATTACTCTTATCTTCTTGAGTATACCTTTTTTCGTCGTTGAGCTTTGTTGCAATATCCTCAGTGTCTACTTTTAGTTTGGTAATGTGCTGCATTATGTATACGGTAATACTGGTCAGAGATTTTTTACGAATTTCCATTTGAACAGGATTTATTAGCTTCTTTTCGTTTTTGGAGATCTTGGAACGCATAATAGTTTATATACACATCAATAATTAAAAGAACCGGTTAAAACACATTATGCCGATATATGTATGTATGTCATGTAGGTAAAAACAAATACAATAAATGATAACAGTATGTGATAATAATTGAAGACGAAAAGCAAAACAGTTCTAATTTAAATGTGGTGGCATTGAATGATTAAAATGTGAAATGAGATTTTATATAGCGTAACTATATCTCAATTAAAGATAATAACTCTAAAGTCATAGATAAAAATCATAAAATTTTTTTTGTAGGAAGCATCGTCATTAATATACATAAACAGTTTCTGGAGATGATTATGACATTGATAATGACAGCAAAAATTTTTTTTTTTCCATTTTTTTTATATTCTAAATTGGGAACTACTCGTATATGATAATAGTTGCTACTGTGGATGGGGGGTACTCTCATGCATCGTAAAATACTTATTAACAAGCATATTATTCTTAGAATTTCACCACAGTATTTTTAGCTAATAGTAGGAGGTGAGTTAACAAAAGGTTGGAACGCTGGGCTGACAACCTACATCTTTAATAAAACTGGTCTATGCATCAAGCAACAAACAATTATGCCGGACATTACTATAGACTCAGGATCCGAGGGATCATTTATTACTGAAAACTGTATCCAAAGACTATACACCTATCAAGCAGAAATGCCAAGGTTACCATAAATGGCTTTGGAGCTACCACAAAAAGTTACATTAATTAGTCAGCATCTATAGTAATATCACTACATACCAAGCCAGAACCGTGTCTTAATCTACAAGCCTTTATTCTTCCTAAACTCACCGCAAAGTAACAGCCACTTTCAAGATATGTTTATGTTAAGTCTCTGAAGAAATATGATTTAGCAGATCTTCATTTCTATAAAGGAAGACAAATTGATATTATCAACCAATACCACCAACTGGTACGATTCCATTACCTATAGCCGTCTCAGCTTCTCTTCCAGCTACTTTAGTTTCTAGCTCTCATCCATCACCAGGTCTTCCAACACCCACTGCAGGAGGACCTCTACCACCAATTCAACCTAGTCAATAAATATCAGCACCAAATATAATTGACCATTTAATAGAGAATACTTCCAGTTTCAACAAAATTGTGCACATCCTGGCTTATATTCTGCAGTTTATAAATAAAAAACTAAAACGATCACAAACAAACTCCTTTCCACTATATCTGATCACGCCAGTTGTTCAAAAATGTCGAATTCTTATTTTGCGCCACATTTCGTTAAAATATTTTCTACTTGAAACAAATCTATCGAGTCCAAGAAAGAACTACCATCATCAAGTAGCCTCAGATATCTCAAACCTTTTGTCGATAAGCTAAAAACCCATATTTTGGTGGACTGTGGGAAGCCGCAGAAAAGAATGCCAAATATTACATAAAAAGAGTAACCGATGGTTACAGACTTACCATTGCGGAAATGAGAAAACTGCTAACCGAGATAGAAGCAACACTTAATTCACGACCGATATGCGTACTATCGAGCGATGAAGTAGACTACCTTACTCCAGCTCACATTCTCATTGGCCGATCGACAGCACAATTGCCATGTGACAATCTAATAGAAATGAAGTTTTCAAAACTATAACCAGATAGCAAATCATACAAAATATGGATCAACACATTCGGAAAAGATGGAACCTAGAGTATTTAACCAGCTTACGAAGCAAATGGCACAAAACTGAAAACAATGTCAAAATCGGAAATGTTGTTGTCATAAGAGAAAATAATCTTCCACCATCAAAATGGTTATACACACGGTATTTTAAAACGTCCAGAAACTGGTTCAAAGTGGGTCTTTGAGGAACATCTGAATACGTGTAGCCTATATTTGAAATGGAAAAACCGATACTTACCGACTGCGAACGACCTGAAGTATTTGATTGTAAGCAGTGGATTTTTTTTTTTGATTTTTTATTTTAAAAAGATTTTTACGAAGTAACTAGTAATTTTTGACTATCACCGTTTGAGTATAATAATAAAGCCACACCTATTCTTTCCATAAAGTGTTGTTTTGGTTGTTATTGCATTGTGCGCAAAAATTTTTTAGTCTTTTGAGTCTTTTTATGATACCCTTTTGTTGAAGTGTTCTTACAGCTTCAATGTTAGGGTGATGATGGAGCCAAATATATACTCCTGGTGTTTTTGAGCATATTTCTTTATTTCACTTGCGACTATGTCTATTGCGAGATATCTATGAAGGTCACTATTACGATCTTTTAATCCCTCTAAGAACTCTATTTTGGAATCAATGAACTATCTGTTTCTATCTGTGACTATATGTTAACTATCTGGGTTTCTTCCAATTAACCAGTACAATTTTCTATATTTTAACTGAAGCTCTTCTTCTTTCTTTTTCACGTGTACTTTCCACTTTAACTTTACATCAAGGTTCATACCAAGGTGTTTTGCTTGTTTTGCATGTGGGGCAGGGATATTATTGAGAGTCACAGGTAATGGTTCTATTGACATATTAGTGAAGTTAATGTGAGTAGGATTCATTCACTTTAATTCTCCACTTAGTTAGCCAATCTTGTTTATTATTATGGCTATTTTTAGTTTGAATGTGACTTCACCGATTGTGTCAGCAACAGCTAGAATTGCAGAGTTATCTAAACATTACAAAAAGGAATGGCCCTAAGACACTCCCCTATGGGAGTCCTGCTTTAGCTTCTTTTATGCTGGCGTAAGATTTTTCAGGTATGACTTTAGCAGTTCGAATTACTCAAATGGAGTTTTCTCCAATTTAAATATTAAACCTTCTATCCAGACTTTGTCAAATGCCTGCGCTACATCCAGAAATATGGCTTAACAAATCTTTTTTTCATTTAAAGATTTTCCTATTAAATCTGTTATTCTATGAACTTGATCGATTGTGGAGTATTTCTCTCTAAATCTAAACTGATGGGACGGAATAGCTCCTGAATTTACGATTTCTGGTTTAATTCGTTTTAATAATAGTCTCACAAACAGTTTTGACATAATCGGAAGAAGTGATATTGGCCTGTACTAGATTAATTCTGCTCACCTGATTTAGGTATCATTATCACTTCCATAAATTTCCAAAATAGCTTTGTTTCTTGTTTCACTTCTTTAGCATTAGCTAATGGGGTTTCTTCTCTCAGGATGGTTGTATGGTTTTTAATCAGTACATCATTTACAGCTCTTTTATAACAATCAACCTCTCTCACCACCACTATTTAGAGCTGTAGCTTGATATTCTATCCGATTGTTGTCCATAATGTTTCTAATACTCTGATAATTATTGCAATTGGATATTTTCAGTTGTACATTCCTACTTCCTGTTGGCAGCTGTTCAATTGAGTGTTTCAGTTCGGGTAAAACCTGTGGTGATTTACTCATCTTGCGTTTCTTATTTTTATTTTTTTTTGCTACGGTTCAGAATCCATCCCGTTTCTCTGTTGAGCTCTTCACCGTCTGTTTCATACATAACCTCTACATGATCATTGGTATCGTGTTTTTGCTGCAGGTTAGAGGTTGCTTTCTCAGATATTACTGCATTTAAAGCATTTTTTAACTTCTTGTTTTCTAGCTGTAAGCACAAAAAATTAACATAGATTATTTTTTCTGTGCTGTAAGTTTTTGAGATCTGATTAGATTTAAAGTTAACTTTTCTATAATCGATAATTTCGAGCACAGCTGTACTTGTAATTCTCGAAAGCCAGACAGATATGTGCAAGTCTTGTTTTCAGGAATCGGTATAATTCTGAAGTGTTCCACACTGTAGGAAAGATTACAATGTAATGATTACAATTTTTATTACAAGAAGTAAATAATAGTCAATGTAGGGTAAAATAAAGTTTTACTGATTTCATTGGCATTTCATCAGTACCAGCAGCATTCGATTTTATGGAATTTAAAGCCCCTTTATGTTTAACAATGTCAATGTTTTTAGAAACCGTGCAAGAAATTCTGAGCAAAATCAAAGAGACCCTGGTACAACAAGCCAACCGAATAACAAGGGATCATACAATCTATGAGGTAACGCATCATATGCAGAAGTTGCTTGTAGAAGTTGTTTGTAAATTTATTTACAAACGCTGAGAATAGTAATATGGAATGCAAATGGCCTAATCCATCATATTCCTGAGCTAGAAATATTCCTAAACAAGCAATTTAATAGAACTTCATATTGCAAAATACATGCAGAAAGGGCAAAAGGGGGATCTGCCATTTTCATTAAAAATAATATAAAACACCATGAAGAAATGAAGGTTGAAACTGAGTCCATGCAAGTGACAACAATCACAATTAACTAAGAAACTAAGAACAAAGATGTAAGTATCTCAGCTATATACTGTCCACCACGCTATAACTTAAAAAAAGAAGAATACAAAGAACTTTTTCACTTTTTGGGACGATAGTTCATTATTGGCGGTGACTTCAACGCAAAAAACACTTTTTGGGGCTCCAGAATTACAGCACCAAAAGGAAGAAAACTGTTTAAAGCAGCGAAAAAATTAAAATGCAACTTTCAGGCCCGATTCTATTTCAACAACGATAAATAAAAATAAAAAAATCGAGAGTAACGATTAATCAGCAACCGACGATTATTTTTTTCGTCGATTCTATGAACGACGATGGATTATAATTTACGTTTGGTTTTATTGTAGTTTTACTGCAGTTTTTGTATACGTGGTAATACTTTTTTGTGACTTTGTTTTTTTGTTTCCATGGTTTTTACTCAAATTTGTTGTTGTTTAGATTTATGAAATGTCAATCAATTTTATTTTACATATAGAGAAATTAAAATTAAATTGGATATTTTGTGCAATTACAGTTTATTTTATTTAATTTTAACTATTTTATTATTACAAATGAAATATGTTAGTTATATTAATATGTTAGTTAATATAATCGTAATTATTAAACAACAAAAATGTGTTATCCTCTGATTTATACACCAAAAACTACGAGTAAATCAAAGGATAAAAAAAAATCGCCCGATCAATCGTCGGATTTTTCGTCGTTCATAGAATGCAAACGACGATAAATCTGAAGATTAATGTTTTACTCGCGTTCATAGAATCGGGCCTAGATGCCAAACTTAAATGGAAAGAACATGACAAAAAGAATAAGAACGAATTTAACATCAAATACAGGAAAATGTATTGGCTCATAGGTAAAGACTCTGAACTATCTATACATAATAAATTGCTCCTATATCGGCAAACTCTGAAACCTGTGTGGACTTACGGAGTACCGCTTTGGTGCTGTACTAAGAACATGAAAATATCGAAATACGTCGTTTGCTGGACTGTCCGATAGCAACACGATGCCTACAAAGAACCAAACCAATGAATCTAGTGACTGTAAACTAAAATAGTACTATATTGTAGCAAATATTTATTTAAATAAATAATTATATTTATCTTTGGGACTAGCTATTGAGCTTTATCCCAACAAATAGGAATTAAATTAAGATAGAAAAATTGCTAGATGACTTATATAATAAGTCAGTTGTAATAATAATAAATAAACAAATAAAAAAAAATGTTTTTAAAACTAAAGTCACCCTCGAAACAACCAGATTGTCCTAGATAAGCGCAATTGTCGTTATTGGCACATGACGATGTTTGAGCATAAAAAAGGCATTAAGTTCCTTCGCAGAAAAATAACAAGTCAAGTTTGCACTGGAGTGAGAGCAGGACAAGTTTTTCCAAAATACTTTTGATGGCAGTGAGGATTAAGGATTTTAGAAAAAAAATTAACGGATTTTAGAGAACATTAAATTCGTGATATAAGTTTGTGTTGCGAGTCCGTTTCCATGATGAAAAATAAAATTACGAAGTCATCATACGTTGGATATTAGTATCTAACCATGGTGGCCTACAGGATTTTATTGTAATCGTTTTTAGAGAGACAAACCCTTCGAATAAATTCCTGATATGCAAAACCACATATTCTAATTTTTCGTCAGGGTGTAATATAGAAAATACGGGAACCGCTCAGAACTGGACATTTTAAAACTGGATATTTCAAAATAGGATTTCACAAAACAAGATATGGTACAACACTAGATATTTCAAAATAGGATATTTCGACATGTGGTTTAAACTTAAAACGATAGGAAGGAGCTCGATAAATCGATAGGAAGGAGCTCGATAGGAAGGAGCTCGATAGGAAGGAGCTCGATAGGAAGGAGCTCGATGATAAATCCCATTATCATCCTCCATATCGAATTTCATCATAATCGGTTAAGAACTCACCGAGTTCCTCCCTAATTGGCCGTATTTCAGAACTTTCCTAAAAAATTATTTTAAGTTTTAATCACATGTCGAAATATCCTGTTTTAAAATATTCAGTTTTGTACCATATCTCGTTTTGTACCTTATCTCGTTTTAAAATATCCAGTTTTGAATTATCCTGTTTCGTCAAATCTAGTTGTAAAATATCCAGTTTCGACCGGTACCCAGAAAATACACTGTTTCAGTTTAACTTGGTACATGAAAGAACAAACTTGATATCTCCAAAATTGCGAAACCATAAGATGGTAGCGGTTTGCTAGAGTTAATTTTACACGAAAAGTACAAAAGATCATTATCAGAGATACCGACTGAAATCTGATTGCAAAATTAAATTTTATCAGTGTTGGCAATGATGAATTATGATTCATCTTATGTGAATGGTGGAATGCTGAGCTCCTGGTATTCGAAGAAGATATTCTTTTTTCAATTACTATAGCAAAACAAAGTTATACCTGATGAATGGAATCCTTCAAAAAGGAGATGCGAAAGCTATAGTGGAATACCTCTATCGGAGAAAATTGTGAGTAACTACCAAAGACTATTTTTCCGAATCGGTTAATCGCTACAGTTTGTTTCGCTGAGGATGATTAATTTTAAACATTACGAAGCCTCTCGTGATGTACATAAGGTATTCTTGGATTTCTGGCAAGGTTATGATTCAACCCATATCGGGATAGCTTATGGTTTGATTGCATTATCTGGAATATCTGACAAATATGTGGGTATTTAAAAAATAATAGTAATGCATCCATAATGCTGTGTTAACGTTGAGAACAAGCCTTCTGGAATTTGTGAAATTTTCTTTCGTGGACGACAAAGAAATACTCTGTTCCCATGAGAATTGTGTGGGAGGGAAGATAAAAGTGAGTCTTGCCACTGGCAACCGTGCTTTGTATGCCTGATGGCATGAGAATGAAAGTTGGCTGATGTCATTATACGTATCGAGTTCTAATACAAAGAGCAAGCTCAGAATCGTAACTGATCAAGCTAGATTGTTGATACTGTATGGACCAGCGATGGCCTACAAAAACCGTTTATTATTATTATACAATTCGGGTACACGAGTAAGGTATACAATGTATTTTTAGCATAAAAACAACATAATTCATATGATTCGATTAACCTTGAAATTAAAAATTTGAGGGCTAACTCATTTTACCGCACAACGATTGATTCAAAACACAAGCATTTTGTCAGGAAATGGTCGTTTAAATGAAAATTAGGGAAAATTATGGTTCCCAATAAATTTAATGTTGACGTATTACGTTTTTATTTTAAATAAAGATAGGTGACCATGTAGACATATGATCGGATATAAACATATGAGAAACGGTTAACTTACTTAGTTGGGAATATTAGCAGTACCAGAGACCAAAAACATTTACAAGCAGTTGATCTATTGTTTGGTTACTTAACATGAAAAATCCTTCATAAAAAAAGATATAGATAAACACAACTAAAAATACCCGGACCTAAGAGCCGGACAACACTGTTAAAGAACTGTAATGAACAACGTTTAAAAATTTTAGTTGGCCACCCTTGTTAGACACATCGTACAACAATATATAGTAAAAGACCAGCTCACGAAAATTGAAACTTCATAAAAACAACTTAGACTGGAAAAATTGCAACTTTATGAAACAGACCACCATAACCTTGGCCAGAATGACCTGGAACATTGTTTAAAAACCAGTTAATCATTGGGTTGAAACGACAACTGGCAACACTCTACCATCCTGCCCAATATATTTTTAAATGTTTTCACAAACATCTTTCGGTTATGAGAATTAATACTTAGCAAGATACTGCTTGTTTAATGCAAAATTTGTAGATCAAGTCTTATTAGCTGCCAATGGAACAATCAAAAACACCAACGGAACGAAATTAATTCAGGTAAACGTTGGACTAAAACTCACCTTGATGACTTTAAACGCAAATGACTGCGGTTGTGTCAGATACTCAAAGTAACTATTGATAACTCCCAATCTGAGGAAGTAATCAAAGCTCTAGATGTATTACCTGTTCACCGTATTATTTATACCAATATATAAGTCACTGTGTAGTTTCAATGCCTCAGTCCGATAATGTTCTGTTTTATGCCGATCCAAATGAGAGCGGGGTTTAATTGTAATTGTGTAGTGGTATCTGCGTATCCAAGGTTTGCGAAGGTCAGTTATTTGTTCCGGTATCTCAAATTTCCAACGCGTTCCAATATTCAATAAAATGAATGCAAAATATCGCTAGTTTAAGTCTCACTGTATTTTATTTTTTATTTTACACCTTTTGTCACTGCGGTTAGTTCTCGACTGGTTTTTTTTTATTTTTTTTTTTTTTAAAATTATAATTTCTTATAAATAATGGCGTTTTATTAAATGACACACTGATGGTAGGACGACTATTCAGCCCACACTGTGGGAATTAATCTTACGATTTCGAACTAATCGTATTGAATTAGTCGCCGATATCGAGAACATGTATCGACAGGTTACAAAAGAAGATCAACAGTTTCAAATGTGCATTGAAATGTTACTATCTCACTCGGGTCACTTTCGGCCTTGCACGCTCAGCTTTTCTTGCAATAAGAACACTTCGAATGTGCGTTTTGTCTCAGAAATTAGAAATCGAACTTAAGTTGTTTAAGTGAAACAATTATTGATATACCGGTGAGTGAAATTTGCTGCGACAAGACATCTACAATTAAAACTCTTAGATTGCAATGGAATAGAGTCAACGACACTTTTAATTTCAAGATGCCCGTAGAAAAGGAGGGTGTGATCACCAATCGAAAAATTATATCGGAATCCCAATTATTTGATCCTCTTGAGTTTATATCTCCTTCCATTATCCTGCTCAAAATACTATTTCAAAAATTGTGGCGTTCGAAAATAAATTGGGATGATAAACTACCAAGCGATGTCGAAAGGGAATACATTAGAATCCGAAATATAATCCAGCAGATTATGGGTCCAGAGGCATCTATTGATCAATTTGACGCAGTAGTGGAAAGGTCCAGATTGGTTGAGTCAACTTCAAACATCATGGGAGAAACTCGAAGACGCAGACGAAGATATCATGGAGTATAATAAAACAGCAATACGGTCTATTGCACTGTCTTCAACGAACAGCCAATATAGTAATTCTTGGATAGGGGAATTATTTGAAGGCGAATTTAGATTACGAAGAATTCACTGAGTAATAGCGTATATGTGCTGAAATTTATAAACGCACTGAAAAATCCACATACGAGAACGACAACCCAGCTGAGCGCCAATGAGATCAGAATTACCAAGTTATTGTGCATTATTTGGGCGCAACAAATAGATTTTGGGAAAGACATAAGAGTATATATCAAAATAAATGGGTTTTAAGTAAATCGAGATTGATGCCATTAGGCCCATTTGCCGATGAAGAGGGTATACTGAGAGTGGGCACCCGGATACAAACCGCGAATTTTGAATTTAACAGTAAACATCCCATAATCTTACCAGCGAAACTTATATTTACAAACAGATTTATATGGGGTATGCATCAATCAAAAGAACATGCCGGTTCAACTCTTACATTGAGCTACGTACGACAGAAATATTGGAAAATAAATGGACGCAGCAGAGTAAGAAACATAATAAGAAAGTGTGTCATTTGTACGCGTTCCGCAGCGAAAACCACCAAACAAATTATGGGAAATTTGTTAGTTGAAAAGGCTAGAGTGACCCAGGCATTGGAAAACAAAGGCATTTGAAAACTGTGGCATAGACTTTGCGAACGAATTTGACTAAGGGTTATATTTGCATATTTGTATGCCTATCTGTTAAGGCTATACACATCAGAGGTGTAAAGATTTAACAAGTGAAGCCTTCTTGGCAAGTTTGAGGCGTTTTACGGCAAGACGAGGATTGCCAAAACGATTTCACGGATAATGATTCCAATTTTATCGGTGCATATTTTGGAACAAGCTTGTAGGTTAATTAAAGATATTAATAATCATTATCTAATTGCAGAGTTTCTAAGTTCAAACAACATAGAGTGACATTTTAATCCACCAAAGTCAACTCACTTTGGCGGCGGTTAGATTAGTGAAGAAACATCTACATTCTCTAATTTGAACGTATGCAACATCGGTGCCAGAATCAGACACACATCTAACAGAGCCTCGTCTGTCCAGATTGCAAATAATACAAAGCCGAATAAAAAAATGTTGGTATAAATATTATTTGGAATACTTAACCAACATTCAACAACATCACACATCGCAAGAAATTCAAGAAAATTTTAAAAACGGCGTTCATCCCGGATTAGATGGTTTGGTGAGGACGGTGACAATAAAAACGACTTCATCCATATTACAATGTCCAGTTGTAAAATTATGCAAGTTACCAGTGGATTGACGATGGATTCGTCAGCGAGGCGGCGTATGTTTACGCCTAGTCATGAAACATCAAAAATAATTTCAACATCCTTGATTTATATAAATAAATTTATTATACTACATTATTTTGTGGCACTGTAATTAGAATTTTGAATTAATAGTAGTGTTTATAAGTAGATGTCACTTTTTAATGTCATTGAAAAAAATTTATTTATATAAATCAAGTATGTTGAAATTATTTTGCATGACTTGGCGTAAACACTAGACGAGTCTAGACAAGAAAACAAAGAATTAAATAAAGCCATTCAATGGATGCAGCACCATATTCAATTTCTTGAAGAAGAAGTTAAAAATTTTAAACATAACCTAAAGATGGACTACTGGTCGTGAAGTTCCGTTCGAAGTAGAAGCCGTAAACCTGGAAAGCAACAACAAAGAAACGAAAGCTGGTAATTCAATCGAGTACCAAACCGACGAGAAAGAGTTAGAAAGAGAAACCAATTGGATAATGAGAAAATCAAAAAGGGATTTTAAAAAGGAAAACATACAAGAAGTAAATCCTTCCAGTAAAAGGAAAACTGAGTCGTCTCCTTGAATGAGCACCAGTGTGAACATATCGGGAGCAAAGGTAAACCAATTACCAACTATAATCAAGACCAAGAAAGAAAAACCACCACCTCCAATCAATATCACACATGTCGATAAATTTAGCGACATCCAAGCGATAATGATAGAAGTGACAGAAAAGGAGTATAAGCTTGTATCGCTAAGTAACAACATCTGGAGGGTTAATATGCCTGATCCAAACGCTTAAATAAAACATTCAACTGCATTGAAAGATAAAGGTTTCCAAAGGTATACATATGAAGACAAAAATTTCAGACCAATTAGAGTAGTTGCTAACAGTCTACATCAAACATGCACACCAGATGAAATAATTGAAGACCTCAAAAGAAAAAGTTTAACGATCTTAGATGCAGTTAATATGTTTAAAACTGAAATAAAGCCTATCGACAACGGAGGGAGTACTGTTAACAAAATAAAGGTACCACGATTTACTTTAACTTTTGCAAACTAAGTGAAAATTGAGAACATATTCAACATTAAGAACATCTTGGGAATGGTTGGCTGGAATCATACCACAATGCAAAAAGTGTCAGGTATACAACCGTACGCAAAAATACTATAATCGTCAAACCAGATGTGTAAAATATGCGGGAAAGCATGATACAAAAAACTGCATAATAATAGGAGCACTCCAGCAAAATGTGTTAACTGTCCAGGAACCCTCGCTGCTAGCTATAGAGAGTGTGAAGTAGACCAAGGTTGTAAGGGAGCGCATCAAAAGAAAAGGACATCCCACAAAAATCTGTAACTACGTTGCATAGTGCGAAAGCGACAGAGGAATTCTTATATTCTTCAAACAAGACAAGGACTACCTGCGAGCCTTCAGATCAAATATTGGGATTCAATAAGCTATGACAACAAAGCAAAATACCCTAAATGCCATTGTCAATCGCCACTCTAAAATAGAAGAAAATATAGAGTTTCTAAACTTGCTTTATCTGATCTTTATCTTTCACTAAACAACACAAAATGAACAAAAGACTAAGAAGATTAACCTAGAATGCTAATGAACTTTTAAAGCATCTTCCAGAGCTAGGAATCTTTTTGAATACTGAAAAAATTGATATATGCTTAATAGCAGACAGCCGCATTTCACTATAAAGTCTTATGCAAAAATAAAAGGTTACTCTTGTTACCATTCTATACATCCATCAGAATGAGCTAGTTACAGCACACCTTGAATGAGATTGAATGAGCTAAAATCAGTTCACATAACCTTCACCTATCTAAAAGTTGATCACCTACCTATTTACAGAAATAGGTAAGAAATATCACATTCGAACATGGCAAAATACCTGCGCCTCAAATGGTCCATCCACTTAGTTCAATTTTGGAATACACTTTCCAACATTTCGGCCGATATCTCACGAATAAAGGCTTCAATGCTGTCTTCCAATGCGTCAATCGAAGCAAACTTTTCAGTATTGGCATGAGCCTTAACATAGCCCCACAAAAAATAATCTAAAGGCGTTAAATCGCACGATCTAGGCGGCCAATTTACCGGTCCCAAACGTGAAATAAAGTGTTTATCGAACTTGCCTCTCAATTGGTTCATTGTTTTGCGTGCTGTGTGGCATGTGGCACCGTCTTGTTGAAACCACATGTCATGCAAGACAAGCTCTTCCATTTTGGGCAAAAAAAGTTGGATATCAGCTCACGGTAGCGCTCACCATTCACAGTTACGTTGCGATTCGCATCATCTTTAAAGAAGTACGGTCCAATGATGCCACCAGCCCATAATCCGCACCAAACAGTAACTCTTTCTGTATGCATTGGTAGATCTTGCAATGCTCTTGATTTATCTTCACTCCAAAATCGACAATTCTGCTTATTTACGAATCCATTCAGCCAAAAATGAGCTTCGTCGCTGAACACAATTTTTCGATAAAAAAATGGATCTTCCGCGAACTTTTCAAGAGCCCATTCACCAAAAATTCTACGTTGTGGTAGGTCGTTCGACTACAATTCTTGCACCAGCTGTATTTTGTAAGGCTTCACACCTAAATCCTTCCGCAAAATTTTCTGCGTTGTTGAATAACAGAGGTCCAATTGCTGCGAACGGCGTCAAATCGATAATTGATGGTCTTCACGAACACTGACCGATACAGCTGCGATATTTTCTTTAGTTCACACTGTACGTAAACGTGTTGGTGGTTTAATGTCCAACAATGTATATTTGGTTCGAAATTTAGTCACAATAGCCCGAATAGCAGCTTCAGTGGGTCGATTAAACTGACCATAAAATGGAAGAAGCGCGCGATGAACTTTCTTAACAGAGAACGCATTTTGATAATAAAATTCAATGATTTGCAAGCGTTGTTCGTTTGTAAAACGATTTGTGGGTCAATTATAGACCAAACTGAAGATGTTTGACAGTGACACAAAACACGAAACATACGTGACCTGTCAAACTCAGTGTTGCCAAAAAGAAAATAGTTAAAAAATCACCTTTTACTACGATGTATTGCCAATACATCTTGGTTTATTAGAAACGATAATCTACATAGGGATTTAAAGATGGTAACTGTCAACGAAGAAATCAAAAAAAAATGTCAAAAAATATATCCAGCATATACAACTCCATGAAAACTCGGATATTCAACATATTGTCAACGACGTCGACAGCGCAGATACAAGGCGGCTAAAGAGAACGAACTTGATTTAGTTCCTCAGGACTGAAAGTTGCTGATACAACTGGAAGAACTGAGCCCACTGGGAGTAACTACTGTGTTATAGCCCAACTATAGTTATAACAGAAAATTAAAATAAGAAAGAAAAATTGCTAAATGAGTTGTAACAACTTAGTCGTAATAAAAATATAAAAAAATAAAAATAAAAAAAAGTAATACTCTTTTAATTTTACAGTAGTGCTGTATTTCTTTACGATAGAATGATGAGGCAAATAGTAACCTGGGGAAGCGTTTAATTTCAATTCATCTTGTATTACTGCCAAATGGTTGAGTTGGATGTATTCTTAATTCCACGTCCTTTGTAAATCTTTTTTTCTCATAAAGTAATCTAGCTGCCGTTTTATGTTATAGACTCACCAATATCTTTTCAAGAGAGCTTTTGATTGTTTAATGGAAATTGAACTTACTAACTTCCATTCATTAGCCATTTACGCATTTTTAAGTAATGCTCATCGCATTCTGTTTTTTTCGATGTTTAAGTTTGTTTTAGGTGCAGTTTTTTGATTCCCAAAATCTTTTCAGTTGTTTGTCTATATCTGGTAAAGTGATGAGGATGTTTGGTCATTTAATTGGTATACGTTGCTATTTTGAGTGAGATGGCCAGATATTATGCATCCTATTTCTAACATAATTTTTCCATATAGGTCAGCACATATTAAAAAATCGATAAACCCAGGAGTATCGAAAGTAGTATCAGCTAGAATTATTATCTTTTGTAGTTCGCTGTCTAGCCCCAACATTTTGCTATGCTATCAGGAAGCGGTTTTGTGGTAGTGTTTAGAACTAGTGCCTTATAGTTTTAATCTTGGGCTCGACTATTATCTGTTTGTGTGATTTGCTTTTTGCATATACCTAGTAGTTGTGCCACATTATGCGTTGATGTTTCGTACTTTAACTATAGAGCTGTTGTCAAAAGTACTGGGGCAGTATCCTTTTTGAGTTGGGATACTTTTAATTTCGTAAAACTAAACCTCTGCCGCTGATAGACTGGTCGTATAGTGATGTTTAGGTGTTGGATTAAACACACCGCGGTCTTGAGATCGATCCCCGCCGCTGACCACAACGCCGTGACCAATTGTGAGTAAAATTGTTCATTGGGCTCATCACCTACAACGATCACCAATTGTAAAAAATATGGTCTGAAAGACCTTGTAAGTGATTTCAGTAAAGGGTCAACTTAGGCCTTTAATGCTGTTGATTTTTTAATTTTTTTTAGTTTGGTATAACTGGTTTCTTGTAGTTGGTTTTCACTTCACTTATGTAACGGAACATGATGGCTTCTTTTGCAAGCATGGAATTTAGCATTTTTCTTACAACCTGTTGTTGGATGATTTTGACAGAGGCAGATTCTGCACAAGCTATGCAGCATCACCATTTGATTTCCATCGGAAATACTGAAATCGTCTCTCTAGAAACTTCAAAAATTGTTGTTGCACCATGACTCATTATCTAATTTGTACTCCACTTATGAAACTCGATACCTGTATTTCTTAACGCGTGGATACGCTCCGTTTATGGCGAGTAGATTTCTAATGGCAGTAACAGTTGATTGGCTGATGTACATCATAGATATACATCATAGATTGCTGTTGCGTTGGTAGTTTGATGGCTCTAGTTATTGTTGGCTTCAAATACAGCTACAATCTCATTTTGCCTCTTCGAATTCTCACGAATTCCATTTCTTCAGATAAATTGACTTTGTTTTCCTACTAAAATACCATATCCTAGTGCACAACTACTGCAAAATTTAATGGAGCTTGATATTATTATCAAAACCAACAAATGTATATTTGGCGTAGCCGCTCTGTATTTTCTCAGCTAAAATATCATAACGAACCAACCAACGCTTTATCGACATGGGTAAGTAGTGACATCATAACTATAATTCATGCGTATTACATTTATTGTGTACCCTATATAAAATTAATAAACACTGCACTCAGTTGATTTTTTGACACTTCAAGAATTCACTTAACTAAGTCATGGCAACTGCATCACCGGCTAAGCAATCATAGCATCCAGATCAAATACAAATGACATTCTGGTAAGTGTGCGTTTCAGGCTCTGCATATTTAACACAGTTTAACGAAACATTATAGAATTTTTTTGTGCATTTAAGTAATCACATCACACGTCAAAGGTGTACATCTTGACGGTGTCACATTGATTTCTAATAGAGATAATGACATTTCCAGGTAATTCGACAAACACTTTTTAATGAATACTAATTAAGCGGAATAATTTTTTTTTTCTCTAGAAATACTTTAATTTATTTATAAAAACAAATTAAATCATTACTAAACAAAAACTGCAGATTAGAATCTGAATCTAAAACCTTTAACAAACAAATTAGATACTCGTACTAAAAATACTATATAATTTTGCTGTATACACGCTTAATTTGTTCCGTTGAATTTTTTGCTAAATTAAAATATAATGAGGCGCGAAAATTGAACGGAAGTTAATGGGTTAATGATGGGTTTGGTTCGATCGAGTTGAGGGTCATCAAATTATATATATATATATATATATATATATATATATATATATATATATATATATATATATATATATATATATATATATATATATATTATGCATCGACGCGTCAACTAACAATATTACTGTCGAATTTTAAGATAATTTGGTCTATTTGCTAGCCTTGCTTTTTAAAGCTGTTAGCAACCGGTTATCTCAACAAAGCTGTCAAATTTTCATGCGCATATAGTGCTGCGCAAATGATTCTAAATGAATCATCGCACATGGTTTTACTGTTAATTGATGGCTGACAAAAGCTTAAAGTTGCTACTATATAATGACCAATTGGCCTTATGACAGTCGCAAAAATAGTGTAATATATATATATATATATATATATATATATATATATATATATATATTAACCAATCGAATGAGACCTCTTAGACTGTTAATTAAAAATGTTCTAGTTTTTCAAAATAAGCCACTAACCTAGTGCCATTGACTTTTTTTATTTAGTGTAGACACTGAGCCGTAAACAAATTACTTCGTGTAAATACGCTAGTGTTTATTAGACCATTTTTTCTGAAATTAATTTTAATCGAAACTGGGAGTCTAATTTTGTAGTGTACTGCGTTCAGTTGTTTATTTTAATTTGAGTGTTATTTTGTTCTTTTGTTGAAAGAACTTTTGCCAATAGATGGCAATTTATAATTTATAAAAATATAGTTTTGGTAATCTTCGCGAGAAAACGATGACGAAGCGCTGTAGTTAAAAAAAGAAAAAGAAAAAATATATAATGGTGACAATAGAAAAGCAAACAACGTGGTTTTTATCATTTATAAAAAAAGGAATGAGATTGTGACAAGATATAGTTTATATTTTATTTTCCCTTCTATAGACCACAAAATGATAAAGGAGTGATAAAATTTTATTGAATTTTGATCTTAAAGGTCTCATATTCACTTACAATGTAAATTTAGGTAACATTTAAGATTCAGTTTCGCAATGAAAGTGGCATCACTAGCACATTCACCAAATAAATTCGATTGTGGTTCTAGGCACCTGAGTTAGATTTCTGTCCTCAATTATTGGTTTAAGTTATTTTCAAAGTAATTTTTCGAAAATTGTAGACATCATTGACAATAACGAAATGGGGCATATGATTTTGAATAGTTAACAGATAAATAAATCATTAATAAATTGTTTATCAGGTAATAATTTTAGCATAATAGCCGCAAGCATAAAATTTGTTTAATTTACATTCAACAAATTCTTCATCTTGAAAAAAAAACGAGTCACTAGATTGAAAAATAATGCAAGCCAAACCGAGAAAAAATTACTTCTTGTAAAAATAAAAGATTAAACCCGAGATCCAAACCCAAAAACTGTTATAAAAAAGATAATCTTGTATTTTACAAGATGAAAAGTTTTATCTTTTTGTAGTAAAACATATAAAAAGATGACAATACACGTATAAAATTAGTTTAATATACTATGTTTTGGTTACTCACACAAATGAAAACAAAATGTTATTGCAATTTTTGTTTATATTTTAATTTTACAAAATTGATTTCAAGATCAACTTCTTCTTCAAAATTTGTTGTATGTAAATCGGCTTTATATTCAACAAATTTTTCATCTTGAAAAAAACCGAGACACTAGATTGAAAAATTATTCAAGCCAAACCGAAAAAAATTTCTTGTAAAAATAAAAAAATTAAACCCGAGATCCAAACCCACAAAACTGTTATAAAAAGATAAACTTGATTTTTACAGGATGAAAAGTTTTATCTTTTTGTAGTAAAAAATATAAAAAGATTACAATACATGTATAAAATTAGATCAATATACTATGTTTGGGTCACTCACACAAACAAAAACCAAATGTTATTGCAATTTTTCTTTTTATTTCAATTTTACAAAATTGATTTCAAAATCAACTTCATCTTCAAAATTTGTTGATAGCCGATTTACATTCAACAAATTTTTTATCTTGAAAAAAACCGAGACACTAGATTGAAAAAGTATGCAAGCCAAACCGAGAAAAAATTTCTTCTTGTAAAAATAAAAAGATGAAACCCGAGATTTAAACCTAAACACTGTTATAAAAAAGATGATCTTGTTTTTTCAAGATGAAAAATCTTTTAGTATCTTTTTGTAGCAAAACGTATAAAAAGATGACAATACATGTATAAAATTAGTTTAATATACTATGTTTTGGTTACTTACACAAACAAGTGTTTATTTCAATTTTACTAAATTGATTTCAAGATGAACTTCTTCTTCAAAATTTGTTGAATGTAAATCGGCTTAAATCGTATACGTCAAGCTTATCTATCTTGTGAACTAGTATTATTTTTTTGTTGGCAGTTTGCCTTGGTAATGGTTGAACGGTTTCACCGAGATTATCTGCAAACAAATCAGCTTTGTTTTTGGGGAAAAATCAGTCTTCTCTTCTTGCCCCGGCCTCGTTATTCTTTTCAAGTAGAGGCATTTGAGTTTTGGTCCTTTTGAGTCCTTTTGATTCCTTTTGTCGCCTTCTACAGTGAGTAATAAAACTTTTTTCATCAGTAAGACTTCCTAATAAGTAGCTGTTTAAGAAGTGATTTGAGACTTACATAAACTGTTAAAAATGTTGTGTGTCCGGCCGTTTTTTCTTTACTAGTTGTCTAACTTTCATTGGGTATAGGTAATGTTAAGCATCTCCTTATTTTGTATGCTGTGGGGATGCTTATCATTGCGGCATAGTACATTATTAAATTAAGTTGTTTAAATGCAGTTCTGAGGTAAACCTCTTGGTCTATAGAAGTCTGGTCAAAAAGCATCGTCACTGGGCCAGTATGTTGGTGAGCCACCAGAGTAAAATTCACATTTTAATGACGATTCAGTTTATCATTTTTTACACTTTCTGTATGGTTTTTAATCTTTTTTAGTATCTAGACAGTCTCCCTATCTAATTCAACCTCATTAGGATATTAGTAGATCTTCTGTGTTTCGCTAATCTCTATATCACGAATTTCTTTTAAATTCATTTCTTTGATTCATTTTTAATTTTTAATTTTCCCCCTTTAGATACTCAATTTCTTCGCTCAGCTTGGTAAATGATTGCTCTATTTGTTTTAGCCTTCCCTAGAGATCCATAATTTCTTTTTTATGGTATTTTACTTCCCTCCTAACCTAGGAATAGCTGGTGAGCATTTCTCTATTCGCCACCTGAAGGCATGCCTGTGGAGGTTTCAAATTTTCCCTCACAAGCAAAGGTTTAAATGAAAATTAACGATAAACATAAAAACTGAACACCTTATATTATGTAAATCACGCAATGTTTTGTAATATTTATAGAACGATTCATCCTCAGCAAAAACAATTGATTAGTGGCTTGGATAAAATCCTCCTTAGTAGTCACCTATAACTTCCTTCGCCAGAGAAGTGATTCTGTCCGCAGTATTTTGTATCCCGTCCAAAGAAGAGCTATGCCCCGAATGTTCCGAACAAGTCGAATCACCTAAAAAATAAATAAAAATAATGTAAATACTCAACCACTACTACTTACCTGGATTCATGATACTTCTGCGCTATTTGTTTACATTTACTCTACTTATAAATGTCAATGGTAGATGAATTACAATGTTTATTTATCTGCCATAAATCAAAATCATTGATCGATGCGACATCTCAGATTAAATGTCAATGGTAGATGAATTACAATGTTTATTTATCTGCCATAAACCAAAATCATTGATCGATGCGACATCTCAGATTAAAATAATGAAAAATAAAGAAGGCGCGATGGCAATGAGCAGTATGTTTTGGAGAGTGAGCGATCGAATATTGGTGCAGCAACAGATCAGTGAATATTACATATAAAATAAATTTAAAAATTAAATTGAATTCTATATTGTATTATTTCTGTGCCAAAATAAAATAAACGTGGGAAATATTTAGCAATTTTCTATAATTGCCCCACCACCGAAAGCTTACACATTTTTTAAGAAACCGTTTTAAGGATAGCGCATTTTAAGGATAGACTACCTTCCATTTATTAAGCATAATTTTACTTTGCCATACTAATCGAATAAGGTTGAAAAGATAGTTCCACAAAGTATCCCCTCCGAATATCAAGAGATAAGAGTAAATACAATCAACAGCAGGATAACGGTTACTTTTCATTTGTACTTTTGTATGTTTGGTCCTCTATACACAACTCCGCAATCTGCATTTGTCAACTTTTAAATATAGCATTTAAAACTTGCGTAAGGAGAAGAATTTATGTTAAAAAGTGTTTAATCTCTTGATATCGAGAAGTAGTTACGGTTTTCAGAATTATGGTCCCTTGGTGGAAGTGCAAATTCAACGGACCCAACCATTCTCCACGCTAGTATAAGATTGCTGATGCTATGATGTAAGTGTATAGTAAAAAGGAGAACCTTCAGTTGCCTATATCCTTGATTTAGCGGGAACCGGTTTTTAAATTAGGACTAAATTGCACAATGGTTGGGCGTTAAAAATTAATTTCAAAAATGTTAAGAGTAAAATTGTTTTTCTGTAACCAATGCTTTTTATTTTGCTTTCTTATGTCAATTTCGATTCGACATAAAAAAGCACTCTTTTTCAAAAAGATTGCATTTTCTACTATCAAGTTGTTAAATTTGTAAAAAAAAAACAAACTGTCGAGCAAATTGTTTGCTCGACGAGCACTTTTTAGCAATCTAGATTTTTTGAAAGATTTATCCCTCTTTTACTAACACGAAGAAAAAGTTCTATCATTTTTCTGCCAATTTTAAATGACATTAATGATTTCTTTATTTTTTATACGTAAAAAACTATACACACATATTTAAAATTGGAGAAATTAATTTTTTTGTTCGATTAATTTCAATTTTAAATATGTGAGTATAATTTTTTACGTATAATTAAATCAATGACGTTTTTGACAAATCACTAATGTCATTTAAAATTGGGCAGCAAACTGACAGAATTATTTCTTTGGGTTCGTAAAAGAGTGGTAAATGTTTTAAAAATCCAGATCACTAAAAAGTGCTCGCCGAGCAAAAAAATTGCTCTACAGATTGATTTTTTTGATACATCGAACAACTTGACAGCAGAAAAAGCAATTTTTTTAAAAAAGAGTGCTTTTTTGACGAATCGAAATCGATAACAGATTGCTTTTTAAAATAGGAAAAAAACCAATCGAAATTGACATTACAAAAAAATATTACGTTCTGTAGTAATAAGTGCCGGCTGATGGTATATAAGCAGTGTAAAGTAGATTTAGGAGAGGTCCAAAAGGCTAAAAGTTAGAGTATCCTTCCTCCTCATGTGTTACTCTGAATTCTAGATTGAAAAGATATGACTCTAGTGATTGGTAGTAATTTTGTGGCACAAACATGCCACACAGCATAATATAAATACATATAGTACTGCCATCATAAGAAAAGAACAGTTGTTCCAGATGTCGGAAAAAATTAGGTGATTATACATATAAAAATATTTTGATTATTTTAAAACGATACCAGTTGCGATATCTATCCCGTCAATGGGCTAACATACCATGGTAGTACTATGTGTATTTAAATTATGCACATAGCTACACTCTATGGAAAGCCTGTGTGTGATATTTCAAGAAATACGGCAGAGCACTATCTTTAATCTTTATATGCTTGTTCTATTTTTGCAGTCACTCGATGAACTTGCGCAGCCTTAAAACAATCAAGCACGTATTTAACATAATTACTGCTCTCTTTGATAACACATTAAACAGACTGGGTGAAATTTTATCTATTCCAGATGACCTTTTGGGATTCAAGGTTATATCTATATTAAGTAATACTTCTAGGTGAGTGACACTTCGGTTGTTTGATGGAGTACTAAAGACTGGGTTATGACTTTTTTTTGTTTTTTTTTTAAATATTTTTCCCTTGCCCTAAACGGCCAGCACTGCGAGCTAAAAAATCGGTTCTGCTATGGGGTTTATTAGTCCAAGAGCTTCTCTACCTTCGTAACAAAGGCGAGAATGTAGCTTGCAGAGGCCAGTTTACATTTCAAACTCACTAGTTTCCTGATATTTCGCTTACTGAAATTGGCCGCCAATTCCTTACGGTGAAAAGGTCTGATCATATATTTGGCTTGTATAAGGCCGAGAATATAGTTCCAATAGGGACTCTGGTTTTTCCCATTTACTAATTGTGTAGGCTACAGAGACTCACGGGATACCACAAAAAGGTTTAGGGCCAATGAGTATCGTCAACGAGCCTGCCCTTACAATCTCGTGGGTTATCTCATTTCCAGTGAGGCCGTTGGGATGCCCATCAAAATCTTTAGGAAAACGCTTTGTACATTTTCCATCTGCCATGCAAGGCGATAAACGATTCTGATCACTGCATGGGCCATATGAATCATATTTGTGGTAACAATATCGAACAGTAGTTGATCAGTAGATGGATCTGGAATTTCCGCGGAAATTACACTATCGATTTCCTCAGGGCGTATTTTATCGACTATCCGAATCAAAATGTGTTCATGACGTAATCCTCGCTTTTGTCATTTAACCGAATACATCCAGCAACGTGTGCGACCGAATACGTGAAATTTTGTAATGAAGCTCATTAAAGACTTCAATTCTTGTTTACGTGCTGTAATGTCATCACGATATATTGGGCTGTGATAGTCTGGTGCGCACTTTGAATAAATAAATATAAATAAAATAAATAAATAAATAAATATATTGCATTTTGGTGTGGCAATAGCAAAGATGTAATCTCCTGCCACTTTGGATTACATGTAAACGTGATAAATAAATACGGTCGTTCGTACTCGCGCACGAAAGTCATAGCATCCTATATGTATTCTTGCATATTACGTGGACTGTCTACGTACGATGATGGAAGAATGATAGCGTCTCGCAAGTGAATGTATTCTTCCGCACGCAGTTTCTGTTAATTGTGTCGTAGGAATCGCAGTCGTTTGTTCTCTACCTTCGCATACATGTAGACCATGAACTGTTGGCACACGATTGATGTCGTCCACGCCCATGAAGCAGATTTGTAAAATTTGTTGTGGTTCGTTTGGCATTGGCAGCAATGAGCCTACTTTGTGGTACACTTAAACTTTGATTTTGAACGTTGAATTGAATTGTTGATCATTTGCCACAGTGTTGTGAACTATTTCTGTTGCTCCGTACGAAGTCATTTGGAAGCAAGAATTGAATGTGCGAATGAACTTCAGGAACAGGTTTGAATCTGGATCCGTGTTGACGAGCAAGCCTTTGAACTTTTCCTGATACTCAACACTTCCGGGCTGATTAATGTTTAAGTTTGAGCGCATGACAACGGGGCCATTCGTTGTTCATAGCACCTCCAATCAGCACTTTTGGGTGAGTGGAATATTCAATATCTGGCTCGTACTCGAATGCGAGACGAAGGAACGATGCGGATGAAAATGCTCGATGTACTTGTTGGCATTGTAGGTCATTTGCTCTGCGTGTATTAACTACGAACCGGCGCGCTTGGCTTCGTTCCAATTGTCGTTGTTGATTTCATTCAGCTCGTGCCTCTTGTGATTGAGATGCACTCAATTGCGACATGCTCTCAGGCACATTTTCGTTATCTTGATGAATTTGTTCGTCTGTTCTTACTGCTCTACTATTTCGTATGCTTCTTGCTTTATTCGTTTGACGGTCCAAATTTGCCCCTTTGCGTCTTACTAGCATTGTTCACTGTAATACACACACAAATAGACAAAATTATTGTACTTACACTAAAACGGTATACCGAAAATGTATATGTTCTTTTAGTATTTTACCAATCTTTTTACAATCATAAAACACGTACGACAAATCCAGAATGAAATGTCAAGAAACAAATGCAGAATGAAATGCAAAATGACGCAACGCTTCTCGTGAATGACTTGCGCATATCTATATGAAAGTTTTGATGAGGCGGACGTAGCGCCATCTGTCATTCAACAACATAAATAATTTCGTTGTGTTTGAAATACGAACGACGGTTAAATAATTTGGATATTGTTTATACAAAAATACTAAAATCTCGATTGAAAAATGTGAGAATGGTGGTAGGAGAGCAAAAATTTGGGGTTATAGGTATTTTTGATGTCAAACCAAAAAAAAAATACGAAAAAAATAGAAATAGAAAAAAATTTCTGGATAAGGACACCCTAATCACCTAGTGGCATCGAATATACTTTACATCCTATTCTGATATCTACCAAATATACATAAAAAATATCATAAAAATCAGTCGAGCTGTTTCGGAGGAGTGCGACCACAGTTGTGAGTGTGTTAGGTTTCTATACGCTGATCAACAGTAGCTTTTATAGAAAAGCAGCATTTCTATTGAACGGCTACTTTTGTGATGCCGTTTCAAGGTGTATACTTAAAGATACGGCAAACCAGACGGGCACTCCAATAAGTTTGAGGTTGAGGCAAATATTTTCATGTCATCTGCAAAGAAAAAGTATTTCGCAAACTTAAAGCACTCGACTTATAAAAAGACCAATAAGGCTGCTCAGAGGTACTCCAGATGTAGCACGAAAATACAGGGCAGAACAATTCGAGATCGAACTGCCAACGATCTAAAAGATAAGGCGTCAACCTTCTAACGGGAAAATAATGGCAATGCAAGTTATTTAACTTGACGATAAAAGTGACATGATCGATTTTATCGAAGGCTTTGGCAAAATCAATATAGATTACGCCGAGTTGAGGTTTGTTGTTATAACAATAAAATAGATTGCAGCAAAATGTAATCAAATTAGTGACCGTCAGCCTACCATCATGTTTATTTCATGATTTACAGATTCAAACAAAAATTCTTAGCACGAAAGTTAAATGAAATAACTTGTAAACTGATAAAATACGTCATCAGCGCCCAATATTTAACTACCATGTGGATAAATTCGAACATTACCCATAGTTCTGATAACCTATGAGTTAACAAGTTTCATGGATCCTATTTAACAGCTATTGACAAACGTGTACTCCCGATTTCAAATATAGAAACAATGACGTGTATCAAATTTAAAATTATATATTTGCTATTTACAGTAATCACCCTGTATATATGTACAACGATATAATAATGATAACATTTTGTTTAAGTGATAAGTCACTGTATCAATTATGACTTATCAAAACACCATAATTCACCTACACCATCCTAACATCATCTTGTATATTTATCCAATTTATTTCAATTCATGTGCAAATCAGAATTAAGAACACAAAATTTATTTTATTTATTCTCAAGTTATGTGATTAACAGTTAACAGTGTTGGATAGACATTTTAAATATATTGATGGTGACAAAAATGTGTAGACAACGAAAATAGACATTACGTTTACTAATTGAAACCGAATATTGGCCGTGTCAACCTGTTCGGCGAAAACTGGTAGTTTCGGTCGCTGACCAGTTTTTTACACACCAAACCGTGTATTATGTGATTAGATGACATTCATTGTTATAATACTCGTATATGTCCGCAACAACATAACATGTTATGTTTAAATTACCTACCATACGATTTATATATTTTATCAACATATTAACACTCAAAATTTACCATTGTTCAAAAAGAATTAAGTGGCATATATGTATCATGCGTTTGTTTTTGTTTTCGTTTAGATCACCGCATTAATCAACGCTTCCAAAAATATGTTTATTTGCCTTGACAATAATTGGATTATTCTAAAATAACCAACTCAAATACAAAGTAACAATGACAATACCTATATATGGGTAAATATTAAATCTGGATTGTTTTCAAAATAGTTGTGTACTTGAAAAATTGTATCAAAGTACACAGCATTGTGTTGAGTGCGTACTGTTGATAGGAAATACTTGACTTTGATATAAAAATAGCAACGTGAGCAATATTATGTTGTTAAGGGAAGATGAGTATACAAATTTTCCATTAGTAAGACCATGAAAAGATTCATTGGGTGAGCTAAGTAGTTTTCCAGCACTGGGTCTTTTGTAAGATTAAGCGGGTGGCAATATACTAGACAATGTGTTAGCAACTGTGTAATGTGACGATGAACGTTTATTTAAAAATTGGGAATAAGAAATCTTGGAAGCATATTAACTGTAGTGGCACACTATAAACAGGCTTACTCCCCAAACTAGTCTAAACATAAATTTAAAAGTTATATCGATTTTGTTATAATTTTCCAGCGTTTAGTTACAAGGAGGTTGTCTTCCAATCTTTCGTGAAAGTAAAAGCTATCGGAAGGGTTTCGATGAAGTCCAAGTAGCTTGATTGATTTCTTCTTGAAGTAATAGTTCTCTTTCTTTCTCTGGCAAATCAACAAGTAAAGATGGCTTCCATTTGCGTAATGGAAAAACTGTCTCGTATATTGTGAATTCTTCAATCTTAATAGCTTTGCAGAGCAACTAAAGCTACCAATGATAGTGAACCTTTAGCTTCTATAATTTGACTGTATCAGATGAGCTCTTCCTCCATTATACCATTTGAAATGTTTGATCTCTGTGGCAACTAGAAACTGACATAACATCTTCTCGAGGTAGGTATTTTCGGAACCTTGTGAATATATTGAACAAACTATTTTGTACAAGCCGAGGCTTCGAATACCACCTTTAGCTTCGTCGTAATACTCGTGGCATTCGCCACGCCGTAATGAGAAAGAAATGAGTCAAGTGATTCGTTTCATTAATTGCTTCTTCCATGTGTCTTAGGGTTGAAAACTTTCTCATATAACTGCAGTATAGTTTATAGAATGCTGGATTTTAGAGTTATTTCTGTCTATGGCCCTTAAACGTTGACGAGACATTGCGTATGACTTACTAAGAAGAGTAGTAATACACGACTTCAGCATTCTTTTTCGCATCATCTAAAATGATCAGCTCCGATCATAAATCAATTCCGCTAGGAATTTTGAAACTAGCATCTGCCAGTTGGACGTTTATCTTCTAAATTGACGTTTGGCAGAACCGACGTAGTAACTGGCAAAACATAAGCTTGAACCAAATTCTCTGTGTTTAAGTTAATTGATGATTTCAGCGATGGTTAGATGCGCATTATTTCCCAAAAAACTGTAATTTCTTAAGGCTAGCTTTAACCACAAATGGCATCTCGGAAATTGATATGCTAAACGAATTGATGACACTTGTAGACTGGTTGGTCATTTTGTGGTGCTAAATCACACTTTTATATCACATTTGTAGAATTTTTTGGTGATAAAATGTAAACAATAAAAGTCTACAAACTCAACCCTGCACAATGAATTTTGTGAAACACGTGATGAATACAAAGTAATATGTTGACGTTTCTACATAACCTCAAAATTAATTATATGAAAGTTTTTTATGAAGTGCTATCTTACAGTGATATAATAATTTTCAATACTGTTGAAATTTAATTTCTTGTGTTTGTTATTTTTTTTTCGTTATTTTGAATATTTTATTTAATAATAAAATAAAATATTCAAAATAAGGAAAATAATAACATACAAAAATTATTGTATATCACTAGATGAGATAGCACTTCATATGATTAAT
The DNA here is from genome assembly GCA_963556175.1 of Tipula confusa. Classification (NCBI taxonomy): domain Eukaryota; kingdom Metazoa; phylum Arthropoda; class Insecta; order Diptera; family Tipulidae; genus Tipula; species Tipula confusa. Next base: position 108,477,945 of record OY744477.1, on the reverse strand, counting down.
TTTGAGGTTAGGTAGAAACGTCAACATATTACTTTTTATTCATTTGTATAAAATTGACAAAACTCGCGACATTTGTAATTCGTTTTGTTTCAATTAAAATATTCAAATAAAATACTGAAATATTTAAATTAATTTGTAAATATTTTATTTCTGTTTAGAACAAGACGGATTATTACAATAATGTCGCGTGTGTAATACAAAATTGTTTTGGATAGACGCGAATATTGACAATTATTTCAACCAAACACAGGACAAATTTATGTTGTATTATGTTTATGTAATAGTTAAAAGTTGACAACAAAATCGGTGTTTTATACTAATGTAAGTATAAGACAGCAAATATTGTTGACAACACAATCGGTTTTTTGTCAGTGAGACAGCAAATATTATTGTCTTTTTCATTCAAATCAATAAGCGACGTGCAATAATTTATCCATAAAGCGCACGGATTAAGTACAAGCTATTTCATTTTATCACTGTTTATATCACCAATTGTGATATAGCACCACAAAATGACCACCCAGGGTGTCACTGGTAATGGCAGGTTTGGATGTTATAGGAATAGAATACTGAAAATTATTGGGCACAGCAATTACGGCAATTATTTTCTGCCTACACGAGTGATCGAAATTTGTGGTGCTTAAAGCATTTTGAGCGCATATTCCTTTCGATTTAAAATTGAATGACGTATGCCATAAGTTAGGCAGTTAATACAATGATCGTTGGAATTTATGAAACGCCGTTCTGCTACAGACATCACTTTTGTTATTCTTCAGATCTCATCTTTTGTTATTGTAAGAAATATTTTGCGGCGCTAGCAAATGTTGGACCTAGCCTGCTTTGTTCAAAAATGAGATAACACCAGCATCATGGGATGCCAGCATCATTGGTTGACAAAATAGACGCAAGTGTTTTTATTGAAAAAATAGAAGTTCGTTTAGAAAAAAATTGATAAATTGTGGGACGGCTTTAATCAAGTAAACGACGGAATGGAGATACTGGAAAGAAGAAATTCCAGCAGCAACAAATCTCTTTCGATTAGGTTGGGGACTTTTTGAAAACACTACCGGTAATTATGACTCTCGGCTGATTTTTCATGATAGTTGCTTAAGATTGATTCTCAACAATGAGAAGATGTCCAACAATCGAAATTCAAATGTTTGATGAGTTTTTTAAGAAAACCACCCAATAAGCTGCTAATGGATATTTTGATCATCTATGGAAATTACGTGAGTGCGTCGGAGTAGTTGAATAAGGGGTATATAACCAACTTAAAATAAGGGTGGCAACACGCTAAAGGAGTTGAGTGCAAAGACTGATGAAGACACCACTATGATCCTTTACCATAAACATACCCAACCATCTACCTCGATAAATACCATGGCAACAAAGGCAATTCGAACAATTATTCGACAGTTATTATCCTTACCTGACAAATAAAATAAACCAATAATCTCAAGCCAAATCAAAACTCGCTACAGCATTGCTGAATTACGAAACGGAAACCAGCTTCCTGACTGAAAGTTGCTTACTATGTCTCCGATTAAGAAGAATACATTCCTGCATTATTTCGGATAACCGAATAGCACAGCTTATAATATTTGGCTATGTTGCTGGGTGAACCGGAGTCAAAACGTAACCACTTACTTTTCTATTTTTTTCATGTTTACCATTCTCTGGAGAAATTCTAGCAACTTGAGGAAATTTTCTAATCATCATATTCATAGCAGTCCTGGTAGATATATTGTGCGTTTGCCATTCGAGACTAAATCAGATTTAGATAACTCATTCAATGCAGCAATTTCCCGATTACATACAAACGGCATATGCAGTGTTCAAGGTATCAGAAGCTGAGATTACCTTTTCATGAACTAACATATATCACCTGCCTCACCATGCGATCATGAAATTAACTACATGACTAAGTTATGGGTGGTTTTCGGTTTCGCAAGAAGTATGGGTTCAAAACTTGGATAAAGATTTCCAGAAAATTGTTTGAAGACAAACAATGAAGTGACTTAAGTGCTTGAATTTGATGACGAGTCAATCGGAATTAAATCGCTAGGATTGAATTAGAATCGAAAGGAGGACAGTTTTCAATTCAAAGTTCAACTGGCCGAGTAACCTGGCAACCAAACGTACTATTTTATCAGAAGCTGCGAGATTATTTGACCTTCTCTGCAAATTGGTTCACTTCTATGCAAATTGGGAACATTAGTAATGGGGAACTCCAGAAGGTGGCAGACATTCTTAATCAATTAACCATCTAACCAAACTTTTGTATGGGGTCCAAGATATAAGAATAAATTATTCTTATCTCCATTAACATCTTTAAAACAAGAAACAATTACAGAAAAAACTTTCCATTCAATGATATTACATCAGAGCAAAAAAACAATTGACTATTACTATAGATAAGGAAGCTCATAAAACTTCTTAACCAATAACATCAAAATACCTGTTTTAATTTATACCCCGACTGCTAATTTTTAAAATCTAGCTTATGACCTCGATGACAGTTAGTCAAGGTCAAATAAATTACCCTTCAAACGTGATTAGAGACAAGTTTGTAAATTATATAATAATGATATCCGATTTGGTAACCTGTACCGTAACATCATACCGACCTTTATGTACTATATAGATAACTTAAATAGGCCAAATCGTATCCGAAATCATAATAAAACGAATAGTGAAGTTTGCCATGAATGTCATAGAGGGTCTGATAAACTGAGTGTATAAATTTAACTTGTCGAAAATGGATAGATTTATAGGTTTTGGTATGTGGCAAGATGACAAATGATCTAGATCTAAAAGTATGGTGTTGTACGGTGACTTTTTTAAAAAAGTTACGTGATCTGCGCTCCCTGCTAAGTTGTTGTGCACAGCAAGATAACCTTCCTAATTTGTACCATACAGAATTTTCATCACATCATAAGAAAAAAGATTTTACTTTCTCATCTTCGTTTATCAGACCTTTACAGTTGAAATGTAAGGTTCATTTTTCTGTGCTCCCGGACTTCTACAAAAACTGTCAGCTTAAAGTGACCAATATTAAAGTGCCTACAAACTTGGCCGACCGAATAAGCACAGATCTTATATGACCTAAACCTTTCCCTTAGAAATTATCACACAGTCAGTTTGACTTTTGGACTAAGTTTTTTGGAAAAGTCGTGCAACATCTTAGAAGATACTGGAGCTGCTTATTCTCAAGAGCATCTTCGATAATGCCTATTATTCTTTATGAGCTTGGTCTGTCGTTAGAGGGAATTTTTATTAATTAGTTTAATCGGCTTAAGCCTCTTGAGCAGAAATTTTGTAAATAATTTTTAAAATCGGCCAATATATCGGTTGATGTGGAACATATTTTAATCTAAGAGCTGCGTTGATTATTTGAACTTCGATTATTTTTATTTGATTATTTAGCTTGTCACTTTTGGCCTATGTTCCTTCGTCGTTGCTAATAGACAGCACTTGTATTTTTCGTTCTCAATTGCTCTTATGTGTGGTTTTAGTTTATTGCTTACAAATTTGAGGATTTTAGGCACCTGTCCTTAGTCAAAATATTTTGAACTTACTCCTTTTTATTAAATGAATGCATCTCCTATTTTTGCAGATCTGTTACCTTTAGGTCATCTATAATATACTCCTTCTTACATGCTAGGTGAAAACCATAGCTTTAATGGTGTGTTCATTTTCGTCTTCGTATGTTAGCCATTCGTTACCTTCCTTTTTGAGATTTGTAGCTAAAGATCTATATGTTTTAAAAGCTGATGCATTGATTTTTCACAGATTATTGTATAATGAGGCTATTCTATACTCGTTGTTAGTCACTGATTTCATAGATTGTACACTGCCTAATTCTGTTATGCCGAAAATATTAATTAGCGGCAGCGTTTCTAATTTTGGTTCAACCTTTTGTTGTTGGTTTGGTTGATGTTGTTTTGCTGCTAGATTGCCGGTTTAGTGAAAGTATTACTGCAATGACACTAGCTGGCAGATGTTCTGTAACGTCGGGTGAGAACTCCGCTTTTTGTTAGGACTTTTTTTCTCTTCATTAACCAATCTGTTGGTTAGAAAAGTTTGAGTTGAGTTTAACGAGTTTTAACGAGTTTTGTCCAAATTCCATCAAGACCTGTGGCTTTGCTATTGTTTAACCTATCGATTGAAGCCTTTAAATTTTCTACTGTGGAGTGTGTAAAGAAATTTTCCACACCTGACGAAGCAATTGCTCTGAACGGTGGTAAAACGGCATTCCTGATTATAAGGTTTCAAAAATAGGACCACGAGAACAATTTTTTTTTTTTTTTTTTTTTATTATTTAAGTTATTTTAGTTGGCCGGAGCATTCATGCTCATATCACCAATTTTTTGACGTACATTTTACCATCTGCGCATTGCATAGCTCCATGTCACCCTGTACCACGATGACATGGAAGATGGATCGGCCCATGAGTTCTGCACACCAATAGGGGTCATAGTTGTGTTTATCAATATCACCGATCGTAATCTTTGCGAGAAAAATTCCCTTTTGCATCCTTCCCCTGTTGGGATTCGAACACGGTACCTCCCGCTCCAAGCGGCACAGCGCTAACCACTGAGCCACTCGACGAGAACATTAGTTTCATTTGTTCGCAGTTCACCATTTCTTTCCGCAATGACACGGAAGTTCTAGAATGAAAACCTTTAGAAAAGATTCCGGGCGTTGGCTGAGCAATCTATGGAGTTTTCGTTTAGCGCCTGGTCTCTAACGTTTTTATTCTACTGTTATATTAGCCACTGCTCCTGGATATTTTAAGGATCTCTTTAAAATGGAGTGGTCTTTCCATTTTAAGTATTCTGAAACATCCGCTTAGTACAGCAGTCTCGTGAATCAGGATGTTATAATGCGATTAGCAATACATCGTATAATAATAGTAATCATACGGTTTTACTGGCCATTTGCTGGCCCATACCGCATCAACATTCTGGCTCCATCAGATTCGATCCCGAGCTTGTTCTTCGTATTGTTCTAGACAACCCAAAGAAGACAAGTCGTTCTCTACCCCCGAAGATCCAGCCTCTCAGAAAACGCTGAACCAACCGTTTAGGATCGGCCCGCAGAACAAGACCAAGCCAGTGTACTTGCTGTCCTATTATTTTATTAACGAAATCGTATGTGTCGTCATCGTCGCATTTGGGGCCATATATCATGCGCATGATTCTTCTCTCGAATATCATTAATAATCTTTTATGTTCAAGCCGTCGACATTTGCAAGTTATTTTGACATTAGCAGTACGTAAGGCATACAAAGCGCGGTTGTCAGCGACAAGGCGCGCTTTAATATCCCCTTCCACACAGTTATCATGAGTGGCAAAGTTTACTGTTTCACTTTTACGAAAGATGAATTCTAACAAGAGTAGATATGTGCGAGCGATCTCCCTTTTTAGAGATAGGGCACAATGAAGCTACATTTTATTCATATAAGTCATTACTTTGCTTCGCCATACTAATCAAATAGTACAAGATAGTTCCACAAAGTATCTCCTCCGAATATCAAGAGATCATAATTAATTCAATCATCCCCAGGAGGATGGTTTCTTTTTAGTCTCTACATGACCAGTGTGAATTCCTCGTAGGACGGGTCCTCTATGCGTATCTTCGCAGTCTGTATTTGACAACTTTCAAAGGCAGCATTTGACACTTGTTGAACATTGAGTGAATCAGAGAAATGCTCCTTCCACGTGTCGATCACCGCATCGATGTTAACACGGAGGTTTTCATACTGGTCCTAAATTGCGATAGACTAAGGTCTAAAAGTATGGTGCAGATCGGTGACTCCTTTTTAGAAGTTCTTAAGGTTTTAGCTTTCCATCATTCACGCTTTTATTGCCTACAAATTTGCTTGGTAGTTCTCCTAGCAAGGACTGCACCAATAACCAAAGTTTTCAATACTTCCCATACAGCATTCACATCATCAGAACGGGGGTTGGTTTCTATAATGCTACTTATCAGACCTTCATTTCAAGAATCATGTATAACGGCTTTTATGTTTACGGTGTGCTGACAACCAAGTGACGGAGTTAACCAAGTAATAAGTGATAAGTCAGCTTATAAAGTGATAAGTCAATTATTGAAACGATTCCACACCATTGAGTTTAAATTGAGAAAAGGGGCATCCAATTGTGGTCAGATTTTAAGTGCCGTACCACTATAGAAGACTGCAAAAGGAACAACTTACGTTTAGATTAAGTTTAGATGTCAAAACATATGGTTTGTACTGGAATCCACATAAGGATGTGGTTTTAAATGGAACCTCTGGATACCTGGTGACCTCCAGCTGCTCTTAGCTTTATCCTTGTATTGCAGATCTCTGCAAAGAGGGTCCAAATTTTGGTCTGCTACTCGTGGGGCAAACATGGACCCAAAATCAAATATAAAGAGTTCGGATTTCTTAAAAAACCGGAAAGTTCTAATAAGGAGAAATGGGTATCTATGCCCTCTCTTCCTAAAATTGAGGAAGGTAATTTATGCAATGACAATGCAGGTCTCTCCAAACCAACATTCAATGCTAGGAGAAAAAAGGATTAAAGAAATTCCGGTGGATAAAAGGACCGACAAACATGTAGCCACACTTTCGTGGGCTACTAAGACTGCCGCGCCGATGCTAAGAAGTTCATCTGAGTGTTCTCTGTCCAAAACACAGAGTTTATAGGATGAATCTCTAAAGGCCGCTAAAAGATCTAAATTGCAGGCAACTGCTTGTAGGTCTTTTAATGAGGTTCTAAAAGATCCACTAGTCGTAGCAGTGGTTGATAGAGCTCAAGAGGATGGTTGCATAACTCCCGCTAATTGGAGAAATATCGATGGAGGATATTCCTAGTAGGCCAAATTCGTGCGTGGTTCCCGGCGAAACCGAGTAATCCAAAGACTATTTTGGAACTTTTACAGATCAGTACTCTGGATTTGCCAACTTCTAACTGAAGGATAACTAGAGTGGAGGAAGCTAAAGAGGATAACAGATCGATTATCATCATCATTAACACTCAATCGTTGACGGTGCTAACCAAGACAGGTGGTTTGGTTAGTTTGGTTTTAGCGCAGTCACGTTGAAAGTTAAATATCTTAAAACTCCAACCTCTAGAAATAGAATGAAGGCCAATTGGAAGACTTTCAGAATCTACTGAAATCAACACAAGAGTTGTTGGAAATCTACTGAATCAACACAAGAGTTAGATGCCATGATAGACCAGGTGTCCGATGCTTTTTTTGAAGCTATTTCAAACTCATGTCCTTAGTAGACCAAAGGGTAAACCTTGTCCACCATGGTGGTCGAAGAAACTACAAGTAACGCGTTTAAAATGTAACCGGCTCTTCAAAACTGCGAAGAGAACAAAAACTGACATGGACTGGGACTCCTATAAGGAAATCATCAAAGCGTATAAGTATGAACTAAAAAGTGACAAAAGTAATTCCTCGAGACTCCTTTGTAATAAAATACAGGAGTCCTCTAAAGCAGCTAGGCTCCGTGAGATATTATCCACTTGTTCGGCCATTCCAAGTTATCTCCAACGACCGGTTGGCCAATGGACTTCAACGGGTAAGGAAGCCTTGGAGCTTCTTCTGGAAACTCATATTCCGGGTTTTTCCGATTTTCTCTTATTTTGCCAGAGGCTAATAGGGCTACTGGCCTCGCGGGGGAAATTGTCAACAGAATATCTTGTTGGCAGTAAACAGTTTAAAGCCTTTCAAGTCTGCAGGTCCAGATAGCGTCATTCCTGCCGATATCCAACAAATCACTGACTTAAATGTTCCCTGACTTGAGGTGATTTTCAATAGTAGCCTCGAACTATGGATATTCCAAAGAAATGGACTTAAGTAAATGGACTAAAGTACTCTTGAAAATTTTAGAAAGACAAATAGAAGCTTACCTCAAAGGCTTAATGAGCATGCTTATTGTACAGCGAAATTGGTGGAACCTGCTTTCCATTCTCTCTTATGTCCTATCGAGAAGTCTCTCGAATATAAGGAATTCTCTTTGGTGACCTTTTGTGATGTAGAGGGTGCTTTTAATAATGTTGAACCAGAGGCGATTACACAGGCACTTTCAAATTTGGTAACGGCTGTATCACATGGAAAACCCTTCTTTGGAACTTGGTCACAAACGACCTTTCATTAAACCTAGAAGGACGGGCTTTAAAATGGTTGCTTATACGGATTATGTTGTTAATGGTGATTTCGGTAAATGTCCTTGTACCCTCAGATATATTATGCAGAATGCTATTGGCATCCTAGCTAAATAAACCGATAGTTGTGGTTCTAGTGTTAACCCACTTAAGACTGAATTGGTTCTTTTTCCAGGAAGTATAAACTTCCTCGTTTTCAACTTTCCAAATCGTAATGGAATTGTTTTGAATATCGCAGATACAGTGAAATTCTTAGTGGTATTAGTAGTGCACTTAAGAGCACTCCTGCTCAAGCACTGGAGATTCTCTTTTATCTCATCCCTCTTGATATCTGGCCAAGCAAATGGCTTAAACAAATTTCTCTGTGTTTCTGTAACGGATAATAAGAATTCTAACGGATAATAAGAAATCCCCAAATCTATCGACTATACCATCTCGACAATCATCCCTCGAAGCTAAATTTCTAACTGATATTCCCTCCAGAGAGGACTGGACGAGTGGATCAGTTTTAAAGTCATTCAAAGAAGCCATAGACTGGATTGTAATATCTGTAAGATAAATTTTTTACGGGCAGTCAGGCTACAATCAGGCTTTATCACATCGAAGTAGTCCGGAGCTGTCTTTTATCTCTTAACGAGATGTCTGAACAGTTCACCATCCAGCTTATATGGGTGTCAGGACATTTCAATATTACGGAGAATATGAAAGCCGATGAACTCGAGCGACCAAGCACCACTTGTCTCATCTTACCCTGCAAGGTGGAAATTGAAGTTCCACATTTGAAGTTTCCATTGTAGTGTCATTATTGGACACTATCTTATCGGTAAGCATGCCAGTAGACTTACGGTGTTTTCTTTCATGATTACTGTCGAAGTTTCAAGGATGAAGAAATGGATGAAATAATACTTCATTTGTTATGCACCTGCTGTGTCCTAGTCTGGCTCAAAACCGACTCAAATTGTTGGGAGCGCACCTCCTGTGCAATCTAACGAATCTCAGTAAATTAAGTGTTAACACCATATGTGTCTGTGTCTCGTCCTTTTAGATGGCCACCTTAACGTAACCTAACCTAACCTTTATAATGTAGAAACAACCACAATGTAATTATTAAATTTGTAATATTAAGATTGTAAATAAAACAAAAGACGGTCAACCACCATATAAATGACCCAGCTAATGTAGAAATTTGAAGTATGACACTTACAAATAGCATTGATAAAATTCGAATGCCACAATATTTTTCCCGAGGTCAAGCACTTATCATACGACCATCGTATACTTAAGCTTCCTTTCCTTGATTGAGTGTTTTCGATCAACGGCAAGAATCATACTTAGAACCATGGCTTATAACAAGCATGTACCATTAACCATCGTTATACAGTTGGTGACACACCAATGATACATATATAAAAATCGTACATAAATAATTTAAACTATTAAATAAACCAATTTTCCGTCCCCACCATCAAATAAACAATCATATAAATAATAATAATAATAATACAAAAGCCACTTATATTATTTGCTAATCTTAAATAAAAAAAAATAAAACATACAAAATACTCAACAACAACAACAACAAAAACTTTTTTAAATAATTTTAATTTAAACATTTTTGTTAGTCGCTGAAAAGCAGCGAACGCGAAAACTTTAAAACTTAAAAAATTAAAAAAAATTAAAAAAAAACTTGTTTTCTTCTTAAAAAGTCTATCAAGTTTATTTAGTCTACTTAATGCGGTTGGTTTAAGTGAACGTACTAATTATTTATTTTACTAAGCATCAAATAAATAATTGAAGTGAATTTTCGAGAATTTGTGATTTACAGTGTAAATATTTATCCCGTTATATTTAATAAAAAAGGGCTATCATATATTGATAATTTATTAGTGAAAAGTGGTGAATTCCAGATTGAGGTGATAGTTTTTTAAGTGGATTTTCGAAATTACGTCCAGCTGTCCGAACCGAAGGTAAATTCAATATTTTCACAGTCTACATTTTGTAATGAACGCCAATTAGAAGTGTGAATGCGTTGTAGTTTATTATAGGAATAAAATGTTTAAATTAGTTATACCGCATATACATAAAAACCAGACAATGATTTAAAGTGTATAGTGTTTTATTGGTCTATCGGATATTAATCGATATTCGGACTTCCGGTTACAGTTATGAGACTAATTTGCACGAACATTAAAATGTGTTTAAATTTTTAATGTGTAACGAAATGTGAAAGGTGTTGTAAACCATTTTTTTTTTTTGGGTTTTTATAAAGTGTTATTCAATCGGTGTAAAAGAACCACCAATAGGAAAACAATTACTGTCAATTGTTTTTTTTTCTATTCGTTATTCGTTACTTGAACCTGAAAATTGTGGTGTTTTCCTGGGGTGCTTATTTTTAGGTAACATGGTAACCATTTTTTTTTAATTCGGAGCTATTCGTATAATCAATAGTAACAATTCGCTTGGCGGTTCTCTTAGCAAAGGCCGCTTTGTTGTTTCGTGCGATTGTGAAACATATTCGCGCTTCTTTATAGTCAATACTCTGTTGCTCTTACCACACCTAAAAAGTCACCTGGGTGGCACTGACAACCCAAGTTTTCAATATCATAAGAACGGTAGCTGTCCACAATGCTATTGCGAACACAAATTGTTTAATGTTTTTTCCCATCTTCGTTTATTAGACCTCCACAGTTGGAACGAAAGGTTCGGTTTTCTGTGATCTCCGACTTGTACGAACACTACCATCTTACCTCTGCAGTGACCAATTGGCAGATGAATATTTCTTTGTAAAAAGAAAGAATGTGCTAGATGAATTCCACAAAGTGTCACCTCCAAATATTAAGAGCTATTTGAAGTATATTGAACATTTAGTAAATAAAGAGAGTTTCACCAGAGAAATATTACTCCGGAGGTTAAAGAATTGTATCGATTTTAACATGGCAGCTATCATTCTGCTAAGTGGCAATTAAGTGAGATCTGGAGATATGGTGCTGCCCGGTTTTTTTAAAGAGAATTATCTTGTAAACAAGACCGCTTTTCTTATCAAACCAATAATTTTTGCAAAACCGAAAGACACTTAAGTGAGAGCAATGATATTTTTGATATGATATTCCCTACTTCATTTGTCCGACCTTCACATGACATCCTAAACATCCAAAAACATCCTACAAAAATTATAAACGACAAATAAACCTTATATAATAGCCCAATAAGAAAAAGAAGGAACAGCAACTGCAAATAAATGGGGACACCACTAATTAATGCTTTGTCCGATACTTTAAAAAACTCCTTCGTGTACTGATTTATCCGAGCTTCCAGCTACGATTGTCACCAAGCCGGAAAAACTGAAGCACATGGAAATAAGGAACACATTAAAACCTTCTAAGGGATAATCATACACATATGGATATATCATATTGAACAATAAAGCCAAAAACCGATTTGAGCGGCATCCAATTGTAATACGAACCATCAATTATAAATGAAACTGCATTGCTAAACCTGGGATCACACACTTACTTTTTAAAGATACCTATACAAACACTGTGTATGCCGTAGGAAATTAGTGCAAAATAACTCTCAGGTTATAACTCTCCCGATGTGGTTCAATATGACGAAATTACTCGAAATTGTTGTATTATAAGTTCGCAAAAAGTGACAAGGCACTTTCAAGATCAATGTCAAGTATCAGGTTTCGATTTTTTTACGTTAGTACCAATTTTTGTTCCTTCAGAAAGGACTATTCCCTTTAATTTACTGAATTTACACCAAAACTTGAGCCTTTGGGCAGCACTGAATTTAGTTCAACTGATTGCGGCTTCAAATATCTTTTTATCGGTATACGCAGGATACAAATTTACCAAACTATTTTTATCTCGATCGCAATTGCTGCAAATTTACTTCCAGATGGAATAACGTGTAATTCAGCCTTTTTCGTTGTATGAAGCAACGATTTCAAGATCTAATAAAAAACAAATCACCATTTGGTGATAAAGTTATTAATTTGTGATTTCCAAAAAGTGGCTATAGAGGACATCATCAGGGCTATCACCAGGGATTTTTTTTTTAATTTAAATTCATCTAGTAATTTTTCTTTAATATCTAGTATTCTCTTTTTATGGGATATAACCCTTTTATTAGTCCCAAATTAGTTTATTTTATTCTGGCTACCCTAGTTCTAGAGGTCTCGGTCTTAGGAGACGTCTATCTAAATTTTGTTTTATCAATACCACGTAACACTTTGTTTTGAAATGATTGTATTATTTTCACATTGGTCTTCTTGGTACATCCCCAAAGATGAAAACCGTAGGTCCATATTGGTTTTAGAATTTGCCTTTATAGCAGCAGTTTATTATGTAATGATAGTTTGGAATTTCTACCTATAACCCAGTAAATTTGATGTTAAGCTCTCCTGTTTTCTTTTTGGCATGCTCTTTCCACTTAAGCTTAGCGTCAAGTGTCATCCTAGACATTTGGCTGTATTTGCGTGTAAAACATGCTATGAGTTGATTTCCACTGGCATCCAGTAATTTTTTTTGTTGGGAAGTTAACATGAATTGATTTGATTTATTTAGTTGGATTCGCCATTCATTTGTCCAGTTACTCAATATGTCAGTGGCTCTTTGCATTTTTCTTGTGGCTTCTTCTACATTGTTACCAATTGCTTAGATTACATTGCATGCACAGAATTGGACCTAACACACTACCTTGTGGTACTCCTGCTGTTATTTTCGTCAATGAAGAGTATTGGTCTTTATATTTTACTGTAAAATCAGGTCAGCGAAGTAAGATTTTAGAATCTGATAAAAATGCTTTGGTAAATCTCGATCCAGATTATATTCTAGTCCTCTGTGACATACTTTATCGAAGGTAAAATCTAAAATTTTGTTCTCCTGCACTACTCCTAAAAATAATTTAGGTAGAGTTGGAAGAAAAGAAAAGCTTTCGCAATGCTTTAACCTTTTCCAGGTAATGCTTTAACTATTTATACGGTAATTAGATCATAGCCAGAAGATTATTTTGTTAGCTCAAATTATTGCTGATTTCCAATTTTAACTCTTGTAAAGATACAGGTTTTATGTTTCGGCTGTCGATTTTGTTAACTAGTGCTATGTTTTATCTGCAGTTTATCTTGTGAGAGGTCTAAGATATGATGTAAAAAATCAGTTTTTTCTTTGCGCTTTTAGCCCAAGTTCCATCATCACATTTAGTTGCAGGTACTTGCGTTTTAGGTCGTTTTAGACTTTTTGTCGCTTTCCAGAAGGATTATTCGATATCTTTTTGACCAGTAAGGTAAATATAAATCGATTCAATCTTATCTTCTCTGATTAAGTTTTTGTTTAGTACTAAGATAGTTGAGTATCATTTTACTTTGTGGAACCCAATTTCTCTGCCATGTTTTTCGTGCTTTACGTTTTTCTCTAACTAATTCTCTAACTTCCAAAGAGCTGCCAAATAAATAAAGCATTTCCAACATCTGATAACAAAGGAACAAAAACACAACGTGGAATGGGCAGTCACTAATAATATACCAAATGGCATATTTGTACAATCAACATTACTCCACGTTAACGGATCCTGCGAAGCTGTAGTAAAGTTTTTAAAATAACCCTTACTACTCGTTACATGCCACACTCAGATACGAGGAGCTATATTTGTTCACCCGATCCCAAGTCTACTTGTTATCACACACCAAGAAAAAGTTCTGGTGAAACAGTGGGTATTGGGGTGTGACGTCAAGGTGCATTCATGAAAAGAGGTGCATTCATGATAAGGAGTTGCTCAAGCACTCAATTAAAAAAATTGGTCTTCTTCCATTGACTGTCTCATGTAACTCGTAAAAGTGGGCAACATGTTGCGGAACCTAAATCCTAAAGTTTATCCTAATGTTTAGGATCAGCACCTGAAAATTATGCTAATATAGTTTATGCTGACTCTACTGACATGCAAACGATCGAATAGCCATTTTGAAACATGTCCCTTTTATAGTTTTAACGGTTATTTCATTTAATTTTCGTGCTAAATTATTTGTTTTGTATCTGTAATTGATATAAATTTTAGATTTTTATGTGTATTGTAAAGCACCAAACGTAATAGCACAGATAATTATATCAGATGAACATCTTGTATGGTAAATAGATGTAAGTACAAATAATGAGAAATAGATGTACATATACAAAAGGCATATTTTTATCATTTTTTTTTTTGCGCAAGACAATTTAACAAATAAAAAAATTTAAAAAAAATATACGAAAAATTGAAAATTTTTGTTTTATTTTTTATGAAATAAAATAATCGTGTGCAAAAAAATAGATTAATTTAATTTGCGTAGTATGAATTTACTTGTGTAAATTTGAGCCATACAAGATGTTTATCTGTATTATAGTTATCTGTGTTAATAGCCTATATGAAATGACAGTTAATTTTCTTTCTCAAAAAAATTTAACTGGAAAACTAGATTTGGATATGAATTTTTTTCCTAATATTTAAATCATATTATTATATTATATTATAATTAATATCACTCGGTAATGGAAGAAAGATGCAGTTGCAGGTAGTTTAGAATTGTGTTAACTTGTATGTTGTTCTTGTCCGATTGTTCTTCAAAATATAGGTAACCGGAAGGTTTTATCCCTATACATATATGTTTTGGTGAATGGGCTTGTACTATATTTATATATATATATATATATATATATATATATATATATATATATATATATATATATATATATATATATATATAACTACAGTTATATATATATATATATATATATATATATATATATATATATATATTATATATATATATATATATATATATATATATATATATATATATATATATATATATAGTTATATATATATATATATATATATATATATATACATATAAAACAGTGTGGGAAGTTTGGAACCATAGTGTAAATATTTAAAGTAGCTATTGGGTAAATTCACAATTTCTGATTTTCCCCAGGGCGTGCAGATTAAAATCGAATGATATCCACTTAAGTTGGTAACATTCATCTAATAGTTGTTCTGTTGTTTAAACTATATAGCATTTAACTCACAAGTCATGTATATGATTCATGTGGGTGTACCTGTACGATCGAGTGATCTGCACGTTAATTTGTTATGAAATTACGTAATTATTATAAATTAAATCGTCAATTGTGCAGCATAAATTGTATAATTTGTAAATTCCAATTTGCTGTTCAATATGCCATTTTATTTACAATATTTTTTATTATTGTACTTATATGTGTATCACTTTAAACAAATCATGTGTTATCACACTAATCTACAACCTTACAACAGACATATTATATTCGTCATTATTTGACATACATTTGGCCAACCTTTCGTAATGTTAATTCCGTATTTTGAACTTACACCAATTCTAATATATTATAGAATTGTAAACATTCCGAAATCAATGTACTGAGTACACCACGGTGACCAAAACGATTTTACTCAATAAATGCCATATGTCACATTATTAACCGAGTTGTTAGTCATTTAAAGTTCACGTATCTGGTTAATTTTTTTTTTATTAGCCAATAAATTCTAATATTAGAGACCACATTACTGATGTTACACGATTGAATGATGGCATAGAATTATTTTGTGTTGAAAACATTTTTTTGGCAATTACACTGCCAAAATGTGTAGAATTAAGCGCAGATTGTCGAAATAGACTGATTTAAAAAATAAAATTAATTTTTAGGTAAATTACATCTTCCGTCACTTGACCATAACAAGGGGTACGAATGAAGGTCTATTTATAATTTCAGTTCCGGTCAGTTCCTACACGGGCCGACACAAACAAAATTAACATTCTTTTATATATTTACTATGAGAGTATTTATACTATAAGTTCCTTTCCGTACCGCGCAGACATTCATTGTTGAAAAGAATGTTTTGCATAATTGCAAATTTCGCCTTATGGCGAAAACATCCGAAAGAATAACGAAAAAAATCGAAATCATAAAATATTTCATTTTTCTTTTGTTCTTGTGCGATGATTACATAATTTCATATGTAGAAAAATTAAAATTATTTTAGTTATTTGGCGTTGGTCTTTGCTGCTGTGAAGAGTGGAGACGTTGCCGATGAAAAGGTCGTCAACTGTCAAAATGCTTTTTATTTTTAAAAAAATGCAATTTTAATGATTTCTAGATATGCGTAATATAATAAATATTTTATTGTATATACATATGTATAAATATATATATATATATATATATATATATATATATATATATATATATATATATATATATATATATATATCCCGACAAACAATGTGTCCGATTTGTATCTGTAATGTGTCCATTAGTACATGTACTACTTAGTATGTAAAAGTAACGACTTAAGTACTTACAAATGGTGCACTAGGTAAAAAATTTATACAGAGAGAAATTGTAATTAATGTTTTCTCTTTGTGTGAGCGAATGGGAGGAGCTAATAAAAAAATAAGGAAATAAATATCCCACTTGCGTTGGTATTAAATTCTAGACAAGATACAACAAATAACCGACCAAATGACATTTCCGCAGTAATTACTTTATCCTAATATTTGTCTACCACATATAAGTACTTATGCAGCACTATACATTTAGCATGTGTCAAACTTAAGTAAAACAAAAGGTACGTCCAATGTAACTACTTTACTATTTACTACGCCAAAAATTGTACAGTATGATTTGTTCCTATCAAAGTAGGCATATTCTGAGGGTGAATGTCTCAATATGTATAAAACCGAACCAATTATAAATTCATTACTTTTTATTTTAAATAAATATAATAAATATTAATATAATATAATTCTGAAATTTAAAATAACACATTTTTTAACTTAAAAACTTAACGGTATTATCAGATTAAAATTATAAATAAACTTATGAAAAAATATTGGCAGTTTTACGGTTAATCCATAGTATTAGCCTGTATTCATTTGTGTGCTAACCAAAACTTCCTATAGTATACAAGCCAATATTTGTCACCAATATTTTTTCATTTTCTTGTCCATCTATATTTGAAAGTATTGGTAATCGGTACAATATACAATTTTAGTTAAAAAAAAAAAAAAACAAACAATTTCTATTTTATTTTCGCACAAACACAATCAAGTTTAGATGGACAAATGTGAGAGAGTATCTACGTACTCGATCAAAACCAACACAAATGTATATACAAGCCATGAAGTTGCGATACTCATGCCAAAAAGTGACTACTATACCTAAGTATTAGTGTTGTGACGTAGTATAATTTGTATATACTTTTATTATATACTTTGATGTAAATAAAAAATGAATACGAATGATGGAACAACAGTATGTTGCGCTCTTTAAGACAAAGCAAAAAACAAATTTATTATTTAACGAGAGAGAGAAGTATTGTTATTATTATTTACTTCATTATATACTATACTATATACTATGAATTTAGAGCAGAATGGACAGTGCAAAATATAATTTTTGTTTCGTTTTTTTTTGTAGAAATGTTATGTACTTTGAATTTAGAGGAGTATGGACAGTGCGAAATATAATTTTTTGTTTCGATTTTTACTGTAGTCAAATTCACTAACACATACACCCAATAGTAGTCATAATATGTTTTACTTAGCCAAGCTTCATGGCTTGTATAATATACAATAGTGTTGGTTTTGACTCGATGCAAAACCCTCTTTACTACAAGCCGTATTGTTTGCATACTCATGCTATACAAAAATATATACTTTGATTGTATTGTAAGTAGAAAATCGTGTCGGGATATGATAGCGAATATTGTGTAAAAGAAATAAACAATAAAATCAAATAATGCGCATGCGTTTACAATTTTTTTATTAATTTCATATGGAGTTTTGATATTTACCAATACATCTAAAGTATATATTTTCACTAATACATTTTAAAAATACATGATGATGTGTGTCAAAGAAAGTTACAAGACGGCTTGTAGTAAAGAGGGTTTTGACTCGATGCAACAATCAGGCTTGTAATACATTCTTGTTGGTTTTGGTGCTAACCCTTAAGGTTATATCTGAAATGTTTTTAAGCAAAATTACTTAAAATAAAATAATGAAAATTCTGGTAATTAATATACTTACTTCTATAATCCGCATGTCCGTGATACTTATTATAACCTATCAGCGACTATAAATCCGCATGCTTTTCCTGTGATCGGTTGTGGAGTTTGATTAAAGTTATAACGTGCTACAGATGAAATTTTTTTTGTGGCAATTCCATATTCTTGAACCCTCCGAAATAGAAATAAAAAAAATTAATATTTTTGAAGGGCATTTTTAAACTAAACAAAAAGAATTCTTTGTAGTCTGCAATCTACCACTATGTATACATATAGTAGATATTATTGTTCATTAATAATTATTTTAAATATGTATATGACGTTTTCCGTATTTCAACATAAAAAATTATTACATGCATTGACAAACACATGGAAAAAAGGAATATAACCTCAACCATTTCAAAAATTTCGCACAATTATTTTTGTTAACCAAAATCAAAAGCGCTTACCATTTATTTACATAGGCTATACTTTTTTTTTTTAATAAAATAAAACCACGATAAGATCACTTATTGGCTGTGTTTTTTTTTATATCAGAGAAATCAGAGAGATTATTTATCGGATATATCTGATCATTTTTTTCTCCAAATTTTTATCTGTCAGATCGAAAAAATTATTTTTTATTTTTTTTTTTAGTTTCGGAAATAATAAATTATTTAATAAATTTCAGTATTAAACTCCCTAAATTGAAGTTGTATTTGTCACCTGATAGCTCAACATTAATCGAAATTATCATTTTAGAATTAACACACTGCTGTCAAACAATAATCTGTATATTTTTTCAGAGTAAAAAGATTGTATCTGATAATTATCGGAGCATAAAAAACCAACACAGAGAGATAATTTTTTTCTCGGATATTAAAAAAAAACGCATATCTGAAAATTTGACAGTAAATTTATCTCTCCAATTTCTCCAATATCAAAAAACAACACACCCATTGTTTTTATTTTTTTTTTAACCCGATTACCACAAATTTGAAACTCAAATGAATCCATTATGAACAACTATATACACCGCCGCGAGCGAACGCCAAATTAGAATTTATATTAAAATGAAGAGAGCGCGAGGGAAAAGGACAGAGAGAGAAGATTGTATTTGTGATTATTACGTTGAGTTAGAAAAAATTCAGACACAAATTGGACACAAGTTTGACACATTTTTTACCTGTAAAAGGAATAGAAAAAGAGAATTTTATGCCTATATACATTTGTTGGACATTATCAGACGCAAGTTGGACACAATTTTTACAAAAATAAAACATGAAAATTATTTTATTTCAGAGATTTGTCTCTCTGTTTTAAACAATTTTTTGAAATATATATAATTGTTTCAAATATATATATATATATATATATATATATATATATATATATATATATATATATATATATATATATATATATATATATATATATATATATATATTTATATATATATATATATATATATATATATATATATATATCATATATATATATATATATATATATATATATATATATATATATATATATATATATATATATATATATATATATATATATATATATATATGGTGTCCTAGATTTGGTGGTACTAATGAAACAGGGCATTAGAGGAGGTCATTTTCACCCTAAATAGCCAAATGAAGTTTTATCGAATTGTTGATGGTTCAAAAGTTATTCCACTTTTAGTATTTTTTGGTAATCGCATGCGCAGCTAAAAAAAATTAATTTAAAAAAAATAACAGTTCTTTTGTTTATCGTTCTTTTTTACTACAATCATAAAGAGTGTGCCTTTCCAGTAATTTTATTATCTTTTGTCAAATTCTTTTTATTACCCAAATAATTTTTTTGATTTTTAAGTGATTCTGGCGGCAAAACAATGTACTACAGAAAGTTGAGCAACTATCAGAAAATCTTGCGATTAATGCAGATTCTTAAATAATACCATGCATAGGAATATTCGAAATAGAATGATTTTTATCAAATGTTTTACAAAGTAACTCATGTTTATTAAAGAATAAACTTAACAAAATGTCGAGTACTAAAATAGCTACTTTGTCAGAAATAACACAAAATGATTAAAATACATTAAACTAAGTACCTAGTTTTACAGTATAACTAAAATGTTTTAGTTACAGTTTAAAAATTGTTTTCTCAACAAATCTAGTAGCCCGAATTAAACAAAATTTTTTGTAAGAGGAAAAACATGTTGTAATTTATATTTATTCGAGAAATGCTCAATTTATAATTAAAATGTCAGTAAACGGCCCTGCTTATTCTCATAGTGAATAAGCAGAAATACATTTCATTTATGGCGTTTATAAGAGCAACGCTTGTGCTGCTGCAAAAGCATATCAGATACGATTCCTCAATCGGGAACGCTTACCCAATCACAAAGTATTTTAAAAAGTACAATAAACATTGAAGGGGAAATCCCTGGATATCGGGGGAGAGCGGGAAAATCTAAGCAGCTTGATACAAACGAAGATAGTATTATTGAAATGGTAAAGACGACCCATCGAACCTAAGAAAATCCCCATTGGCTATTTTGGTTGGAAATGACCTCCATTATCACCCTGTTTCGTTTGTACCACTAGTTCTGGGACACTCCGTATATATGGTATATATATATATATATATATATATATATATATATATATATATATATATATATATATATATATATATATATATATATATATATATATATATATATATACCGGGTGATTTTTTTAAGCTGAAACTTTGAAATATCTCGGAAAATTAGCAGTCTTCGAACAAAAGGTCCGAGTTTAAAATTTAATCATTCCGCGGGGAAAATACATTAGTGCTTAAATTAGTATCCCCTCCCCTCCTTGTAGGTAGGGCGGAGGTAACTTTGAAATTAAAATAGTAACCCTAATTGTTTGCACTTAACAGTTTTCTCATGAGTGCCGTACTTTTTGAAATATTTAGAAAACTTGAAACTCCCTATGGAAGCAACCACTTCCGGTTAGCTATAGAAGGAGCCACCTCCGGTTATTTTACCATCTATTTCATACGTAATACAAACAAATCATTCGTTTATATACGATTGTATACTAACTAAAATGTCTGGGCTGACAAGGAAGGCCAGTATAATTGGTGATGTCTGTGTCGGCCCGTGAAGGAACTGAACTGAACTGATAGTATAAATTTATACCTTGAGTAGTTAAGCACCGCATACATGCTTTATTGGACTCTCGGTGTGATTTGGTAAATTTATCTAAAAAATTATTTATTAAAGTTTAAAGGACTGATTACTTCTTAAATTAATCAAAATCAAGTAGATTTTTGGAAATTTGAAGCTTTATACAAGCTTTTTATCACAACAAACAAAAGCTCAACAATATCAAACGAGTTGTAGATTCAACCTTCCGATTTTTTTAAATTATGAGAGTTCGATATTGTAGATAACATTGACCTAGCTATAAAGCAATGTGTAACGATATTAAAGCATAGTCGCTTATATAAACGATTATATAACCGTTTATATAAACGACAACTGTTATTGTACGCAACAACAACATTTGGTGAAGTATTATTAAACTTTAAGTACGATAAGACATTTTGAAGGTGATATTTTCCAAAACTAACAAAAAATTCAGGTATTTGAGAATTTTTGAGTTCATAATTTTAATCATAAGAAATGGTAAATCAAAGTTCGTTTAAATAATGCCGATTAATTTTTCACTGTCATTATTTTCATGGTCACAGTAAAGATCAATTACGTTTTCAAATTATTAGCCAGTGGATGCTGTAATGATGTAATTCATGATGAGGTTAAATTTACTCGAAATGTCGTTGATCTTTCGGTTCAATGATATTTCTCACGAGACTTTGGTTCTCGAGATATGTAGATATAATTTATAAGTTTATTGATGTAGTACTGTCGCTGATGTTGCGAAAACATTTATGTTCCGTAATTGGTACATTTCTGTAAAACGGATTAGTAGTCAGTCTACTAAAGAAATCAATGAATATATTATAAACTTTTCAAAAGTATTCAATAGAAATTGCGATTCAATTTGTAACCTTAGGCAAGTATGACCTTTTAATAGAAATTCTAGTGATAATCAATGCAATCTAAGGTTTAACCGTTTTTTTCTAAAAATGAAAAAGTTTGCAAATTTTTGGTGTAGTCAACACTCAATTCTTACAACGATGGTTATTTTAATGATGGCATCTCTTGAACCGAGCAATTGTCTCTTGTACTATTTCTTTTGTACTCTAAAAAATCAAAAATCATTTACAGCCCCCTTGTAATGTTCTACCTTATATTATTTCCAGGTCAAACATACAGGACTAGAGACCTCTGCCTCAAACAAGGGCAAATAGTTGAAATAAATGGTCTTCTGCCTTCATCTGCCATCTTGATTTGGACCCAATAGCCACGGAATTTGCACGAAGCGATCCCCACGCCGATTTTTGGTGAAACATTCTTGCAGACAAATCGTGTCGATTCCGTGATTTTTGTCCATCAAACAGTTCCTGCTGTATTTCAGGCCAATTCGGATTGCATGTGAAGGTGATGAAGAGGTCCGGTCTATTGTTGTTGACGTAAGTCATGGCACCTTGATGACGCTTGTGTATGTACCGGGAGCCCCCAGTGAAGCTCGAAGGCAAGATGATCTACTGGCTAATGCCAGTAACATTTCGATCGTTGATGATAATCATCCTGTATGCGTAGAAGTCCATGGCAGAAATCTTCTTAGCCTGTGGATTCCTGTAATCGGGGTCCTTTCTCGCAGTTCAAAATGATATCCATTCTCCCTCCGCCAGAATAGGAGTAGATACGGTAGGGTATCGCAGGACCTGGGCGTTTCGTGAATTCTCTGGATGCTATGCCACTCCTTTTTTCTGAAACTATTTGTCTTGCCAAAGTTTTTCACCCATGATGACAGCCACTTCTGATGTTGTCGATGTATTGAAGAGGTTCTCATGGTCACTTCGTATAGTTTTGTCCGCTAATATGACGACATTCAATTCAGACCCCATCTTTTCTATGACTGATTTGAAGCTGCGAACATAGGAGTTATGATGATGCAGCATGTCTTACAAAAAAAAACCATTTCTTGCCTTGTTTGTGGTACATTTTTACAACGCTGAACTGCTTGTTATGCACTTTCTTCAACAAAATATACTTGCAATAATGTAGGCTCTTTGTTTGGCAATGGTTGTAGACTCCCAATGGGGTCATGTACTGGACCTTGAACCTTGAGTGTCGGCATGTATCCTGCCCCTCCGATTTCTTTGGTTGTGCCGAAAGACGTCAGTTGTTGTACCTCCTGATGTTTTCCAGGAAATGTTTTTCTTCTGTACTGTATCAGCAGAAAAGTACGTATGGCTCGGGAGGATCCAATAACTCTGGACTTTGAACCTTTCCTTCGTTGCAGCTCATTCCTGCAGCTTCATTTTTCAAGTTCTTTGCCTCACAGTGTTGGCATGTCTCAGACATTGATCCAATGATGCACCAAAAAATAAAAGCTCCTTTTTTTAAATTTCTCTAGATATGCATCCGAGCAGCACTTGTACCAGTTCTAACTCGCTGCAGTCTTGATTCTCTTGCGGCAGTGGCCTCCTCATCTATGGTTACTTGATTGGTCTCTCTGCCTTTCATCTGTCTGGATTCTATTCCAGGGATGGCCTCTACTTCTCTGGATAATCGAAGCATTTCTCTATCTTGCATCAGGCTGGATTCTCGTATGGCGGTGGTTCCGTCTCGTCTTCTTCTTCGATTCATTTCTCTGTTTTCTCTTCGTTTTATCTTTGGCATAATTTTAGAGGCTTTGGCATAATTTTTAAAATAATTTTCAACAACGGATTTTTTTTGCAACAGACTTATATATCTACCACTACTATGATTGTTTTCATCAACACAAAAAATATGTTCCGTCAACAAACAAATTTGTAATTTACAGCCCACTATATTCGAGTTAGCGCAAGTTTTGGAAGTATGTGAAAATTAATTAAAGAAAGCTAATTAAAATTTTAAAATTGGGGCTTCACAGACGATCAGGACTGGGAAGTGCCCTTCTATTATAGAAATTTTAGACTTTTGCGTGCGATTGATTTACCAAGAGATTGTTTACAGGCAGACATACTTACAAATAATTCACCAACTGGTAGATCACCCAATTAAAGTAATGGCTAGAGGCCATCCATCTAACTTGTTCAAGGGAGGATATAATAGAAGACCTAACAGGCAAGGGATTACAAATTGAAGATACAGTAAATATGCTCAAGAGAGAAAAATAGAAAATGTAGAAGGTGTTCAAATCACTTTAAGGGGGTCCCCTTATTTCCGCTTACGTTTACTAACTGCATTTGTTACCTTGCATTTGAAGGAGCAATGTATATATGCTTAAGATAATTAGATGATGTCTCTGAGTGTTTTATGTAAAGATCTGATATCAATATTTTATGCTCTGGTAATTTTGATATTTAGGATGAACTGGCCTCTGCCGATACATCTTTTTAATGTCAGCCACAAACGCAATTTTATGTCTTCGGAACCTTGTTAGTATATGGAAAAATCATCTTACATTGGCAGCCCGCAGTCACTAATTTGTCGCTCGAAGATATCCCTGTGCTGAACTTACATGACCCATCAAAAATGAGACGTAACTTTTTGGACTTCAACTTAATAGCTTTTAAATATGGGTATTTGTTTGAGTCGTGAAGTACTTAATTGTAGAATTAGGTTTCTCACCAGAATAACCACTATGATAATTCAAGAAAACAGCCATTCCTAGAATCATGTCATTGGACTTGGTTTGTAAAACGCTGAACCAGCGAGACTGTATTCCGAATTTGGCCATACTATTTTGCTGGAGCGTTGTTAATTGTGATAAATTGTTAGTTAACTTACCTAATATTAAAGCATCTGCTATATTACAAAATACTACTCATTGTATCTAGAGGATAAATAAAGGTGGCTGCACGTATGCGGCCCGTGCGCGGCTCATATCAGCCGCATACCAACCAACCAAATCAACACATCTAAACCATGTGAAAAGATTTACCAATCAAATCATTCGTTTGCGTTCACTTGTTTTTATTTTATTTAAAAAATAAAATAAAAAACAAAAAAGTTATAAAGAATAAAAACAAAGTAGACAGAGTAAAAAATGTTTTTACTTTGTTTTTATTCTTTATAATTTTTTTTTTTTTTTTTTTTATTTTTTTGTTCCACAAACAAATGATTTGATTGGTAAATCTTGCCACATGGTTTAGATGTGTTGATTTGATTGGTTGGAATGCGGGTATGCGGCTGATATACATCGCGCACGAATCGCATACGTGCAACCATCTTTACTGTTAACTTTTCCCCTGATTCTATCTGCTGAAATTGCAGCTAAGCCATTTACTGTTATATAAACCTTTAAAACTAGTATTTAGACTGTGTCTGAAACCCTTGATAAATATTTGTAAACACAATTTTTTGACATTTATTTGATAAAAACGAAGACACCTAAATTTTCACGGTCCGTTGCTTTGATAATTTTTGACAAATACCAAAACGTTTTGTAATAAAAGGCAAACATATCGCGTAGCACTCTCGGATATACAATAAAACAAAAAATTCACTACTTGGTTTTTGTAACAGTCCCATACAAAAACCATATAAGAAAAATATGAAATTTTTCGTTGCTATGACAATTTCAATAAACAATGCTACAGTTAAATGTAATTTTTCTTCATACTTTTTTTGCGGGGAAATATTTCAATTATTATACGTTTCGGACAGTGTAATAAAAAATTGGGAATGTAGGGGAATATTTTTCAAATGTCAAAAATTTTATTCACAAATATTAATCATGGGTTTCGGACACAGTCTTAGTATAACAATGCTCAAAAGTTGTAAAAATTTCGATGAATATATACAACGTCAACATGATTGCAGTCGGCAATATTGGTTATTTATTTCAGTTAAAGCATTCGTAATATTGTAAGATTAAAACTCGGAATTTTTGGATGACTGAGGTTAGCTAACTAAAAGTTGGGTTATGGATTGCGGTATTTACAGCTACTCATACAAAATTGTGTGGTGTTTCGCCTTGCTCTTTAGTCATGTTACATAATTACAACAACTACACGTTCCACTTTCCTATACCAAAACGCGTATCCACAAACGTTATCGGAATCTTGTTAAATTTTGATGGTATCCAATTATTTTTTGTTAAATTGGTTTGAAAAATGCCTTCCACCAAAGGTTTCATAAAACGCCCAATAAAAATAAAAGTACGCTTTGCTATATCTTTCCTAAACAATAAAGTCAAATACTATAGGGTTATATTTTGCGGATAGATACTTTAAAATAGCAAAGCTACAAACATCTGCGCTAAATGCACTTAAATTGTTAGAATAGAGACGAAATTTGTTCGCTTCATTGTAGTTCGGTTTCGAGCTTATGAGAACATGCGAATTATATTTGATATACAAATTAAAAATTCGGTCATATATAATTCGCATGTTCTTATGAGCTCGAAACCGAATTACAATGAAGCAAAGCCAATTTCGTCTCTATTCAAACACTCGCTAAGATACGCTAACGCTTAGCGTAATGTATTTTGGTTTAATGTAGCACTGTATAGTGATCATAATATTTAAGGAAATGACACATTCATTTCAACGGTAATTTACCCATATCATTCACGGTAATTCCCATATTAACTGCTTTATGCTAACAATGCTAATAAACATATATCAACATTTAACGACTGCCACGATTATCTGTTTAACCAATTGCGTGTATATTTATTTATTCCACATTAAGGTCAATCAAATAGCGAGTTAAATCTATTTTTGGCGTAAAGTTTTTTTTTCTCCGAATAGTTAAGTTGGTCTCGTCAAAACAACTTTTTATGTAAATCAAAGGTAAACAATAAAAACTCTACGGCTTCCAGGAAAACAAACAACAAAAAGCCCAACCGTAAACGAAGAAAGTTCAACAAATTATAAAATTTTATTACTGTGCTAAAATGGTAATTGCCTAGATTTAAAATCTGCTTTTGATTACGTTTACTGTCACAAAACTATAAAACGATATGCAAATATTTTTGTATTACAATTATATCGGTATCATTGTCCGAAAGACATAACAAAAAAAACTTGATTTAAATACATATACAAACCAAAACACTAAGCACGATGATGTCAAACCATTTGACCTGATGTCTTGTTGTGGAATGTCGTATAAAAATTTAAAAAAAAAAAAAAAACGTGATCCAAAACGCGATCAACTCAATGACCAACTCAAATGTGGAGTATAAATTTATTGGCACATTAAAATGTCAAATTTTTATTTTATTCAAATATCTGCCAAAAAAAACCGTGTTTTTATTTTTCATCTCGTTCGTACACACAATTGAATCCGCTTTGATCTAGTTCCGTAAATGATAAAAGTTTTTAAGAGAATCGTGTAGGATGATCGGTATCATCATCAAAATTCTTG
The DNA here is from genome assembly GCA_963556175.1 of Tipula confusa. NCBI lineage: Eukaryota > Metazoa > Arthropoda > Insecta > Diptera > Tipulidae > Tipula > Tipula confusa. The sequence goes on along the minus strand of OY744477.1, from coordinate 108,450,234 downwards.
ATCTTTGCGTTAACTATTTATTTTATATTTTAGTTTTGTGTACATCTACGTATCTAAATGGTGCACACACACGCGGTTTTAATTATTATTCTAATCGAAATACCTTTAGGACATCAGATGAAAAAAAATTTATGACTTTCACTTAATCACCATACGATTTTGTACAGATGCAAATATTCTAAACGCACAATGTGTGGTACTTTCACAATATGTGTAGGTATACGCGGTGACAGTTTGCAAACATAATAATTTGACTGGTGAAATTAACAATGGTTATGTTATATAGTTGAAGATTATACCAGTTCTGCGGATTCCTTCCCAAATAACCTATCACAATACAACTTTCTATTTATTGTTCTTATTTTTATCTGTATACTCGTTTATGTTGTCTTAACACAAAATTCATAAAATTTACAACAAAGACGAAATATAGTTTGTATTTTGTGTTCATATGCGAACTACACATACACGTTTCTTATATGTATATATACTTTTAAAGTTGTTGTGGGCTTTCAAGGTCTTATTACGTAATTCTTAAAGCACGAATTATTCATCGCGAACAGACGGTTTGTAATAAGATTTTGGAAATAGATTTGGTTTTCATATCGACGTTATTAATTTCAAGGATAGGCAAAAAATAAAAAGGTACAGAATACAGGGTGATTCATTATATATGGTATAATTTATACAAATTATTAATTCACCCACTAATATGTTGATGTGATATTTTGAACAACCTCTACTATTTATGTAAAGTAGATTTTGTGCATACAAAATATCGAGTGGTAGATCAATGTCTCGAAATGAACTTTAGTTATGACCATCTTACTCTATTGAGGGCTTCTGCTTTTATTCCCCTCCTTGATTTACCAAGTTCATCCGCTTTTGCAAGCACAGTTCTTTTCCAAGTCATTGGTGGTCTTTTGACTTAATTTTCTCCTTGCCGGTTGCAGTACAATGACATCATTGTATTATATCCTTGTATATGACCAATCTATTTCCATTTTCGTTTCATTCGTTTTATTTCAGTCTATTCGTGTTTATCTGCAGTTCAATGTTTGAAATGGTTGTTCGGCCAGAAGCAATATTCGTCGAAGGCACTTATTTACGAACTCCTGCAGGTTGTTTTATTATTCGGCTTGCATTTATAGATGTATTGCCTTTGAATACTTCGGCAGTTATGTTTAAGCAGATTTATTGCTCTTTGCATCACTATGACAACTTTGACAAGTTTCGTTTTGTTAGTAGATGGGTGTTGCTAGTTTTGTTCTTGATGTCAGTTGACGTGTGTTTTGAAATTGTTTTCCATCTCTTTAATTTTTGCTTGATCAGGGACTTAATTTTTCCATTGACCTTTCTTACACACTGATATATTGCTCACATGTTATGATTTGTTGCTGTCTCCTCAACAGAATTGAGAATGTCCTCTGCATATTTTCTTCGATAATTCTTTACCATCTCCTTTACATGATGCGCTGTAACCTTGTACATGCGTTTCACCTCTACCATGCTTTATTGGTACATTTGATATACTTAATTAGACGACTTTTCTCAATTTTCTTTCATGTAACATAACTAATCCATGGATTCCGATTGTATTCCTGGTAACAGAGTGCGTCCAATTAAGTCTTAATGTAGTCTTCTTCAGTATAGTTACATCGTTGTTTTATAGACATAACAAAGTACATTGGTACTAATTACATTGGTGGTAAACCGATGGAGCTACGCATATACAAGATCAATAAAATGGATTTTCTTCATGGCTTTCCAAAAAGTCCTCAAATACGTATGAATATCTGAAAACAAACTAAAGAGCACGAAAATAGAAAATGTCTCTTAACTGTTGAACTTAACTGTTGAAGAAACACATTGGTGGTCTAAAAATATTCTCAAACTCGGATTCAACTATAAAGCCTTATATATAACATTGATTATAACTTTAAAAAATATACAACAAAATTTATATTTTAAACCAGATGTTCATGCAAAGGTAAAAGTATATTTAGACTGTGTCCGAAACCCATTATTAATATTTATGAATAAAATTTTTTTGATAAAAACGAAGACACTCAAATTATCACGTCAGTTGCTATGATTATTTTTGACAAATACTAAAACTTTCTGTAATCAGAAAATAAAAGCCAACTCATCGCGTAGCATACTTGGATATATATAATAAAACATATAAAATTCACTACTTGGTTTTGTAATAGTACCATTCAAAATCCTCAGATAAGAAAAATTTGAACTTTTTCGTTGCTATGACAATTTCAATAAACAATGCACACAATTAAATGTAATTTGTCTTCATAGTTTTCATACCTTACAAAAAGTGAATTTGAAAACCTATAAGACGGGGAAATGTTTCAACAATTGTTTAGAGTCAAGACAGCGTAATTAAAAATTGGAAATGTATGAGAATATTTTAAAATAAATGTCAAAAATTATATTCACAAATATTTATCATGGGTTTCGGACACCTAAGACTGTCATTTTGTAAATATGAAACAAGGCGCTTTTATGGTTGTGCTCGTTCGTTAAATTTTTTTTGTGGTTTTATGGTTGACGAACGTTTTGGTCACCTATTGAATAAAAATCTAAACATTTAACTTTTTGTTGATACTTATATATAAAACTTATTCTGTGTGTAAAAAAAGGGTTCTCGTTTATAAAATAAATTATGTAGGTTTTATTACCTTTTAATTTAAAAAGTATATATTCTGCACGAAAGAATAAATATATTTAACTGAAAAATATGTTCTGAAAAAATTTTATCTGTTTTTCTCCATGATCGTTCCGTAAAAAAGTTAAAAGTAGTGTCATCTTGATGAAAAAAATACAGAACGAAAATAGCTGCATTTTAAATGAATGTGATTGGTTGACAAAAAAATACTGAATAAACGAACAATCGAACGCAACCATAAGAGTGCCTACAGTGAGCACAGACAAAATATTCTTAAGAATAATCGAAATAGCTTCGCTTTTTTCCAAATATCTACAAACTTCAAGTGTTTACTTTTTTATTTTCATATGGTATCACAAATATAATCAGTACTAAAATATTTAGTGAGAGATATTGATGTCGTACAGAAAGATGGAGAAGGTTTTATTGCTTATGCGAATGAAGAGTTAAATAAATAGGAAGACTTTGAAATAGAAATATGTACAAACAAAATTTCCTCAAAACAGACGCAAGAAAAATAAATTGATGAGACACAAGTTAAGTGGGAATAGTATGTCATTTTCTTGCAAATTTGGGCAATATAGCGTTTGTAACGCTATAGCTCTGTAACAGAGCATCCGCAATGCAAAAACTTATTACTTTTCACTTTTGCCTTTTACTTTTGGTTTTTAAATAGCATATCCAATGAATGAGTTAAAGTTCAATTACAGCCAACTTCATTTTAATAAATTATTTACAAAATGATATGTCAAACATTATTTTCGCAAATAACTGATTTTGAATTATATTATTTATTCATATAATTATGCTATTTTATTTAATATATTAATAATAGTTTTCTTTGACACCTGTTCAAATGTATTATTACCTTATACTACATTTATAAAATATTGCATGTATAACAAATAAAAAAAATTCAAAATCGGCTGTTTACGAAAATAGGATTTTGACAATTCAATTTATAAACATATAATTAGAATTATGAAAACTTCATTCTATTTTTGTAGTTAACTTCCTTCTATTTTTGAATGGGCAAAAATAAGAGTTTGTTAACTTTTCGAATGAGTAAAATATACAATATACAATTTTTTTACAATTTTTTTTTTCCAATTATTTTCCATACAACCCTGTAAGTAAAAAGTAAAAGTTTTTGCACTGAATAAAATTTAATGGTTTGGATCTCTGCTGTTCATATTTGTTCCTATTACCGCAAGGATCGCACATTTTTTATTTACAAATAAACACGAGAATCGCAACTGCAAACTATTAATATCATTTTGTTTCAGGAAACGATTAGACAAAGATACATATTGATACATAATATTTAATTATGAAACATGACATAAACACGATAAAAATGTAAAAAAAATAATAATATATGTAAATTACGCGAGTTTCAGCAGAAACCACAATATTAAAAATTGTATGGCATTTTATTGCTATTTGGGTTTTTCATTCTATCTCATTGTTTCTTGGAGATTGTTTTTTCTTGTTTGTCAAATCAATCAAAAGGTCTTTTTAATGTCTGGACGCTGTAAATATTTCTGGTGGAATTATTCTAATTTTAATTCTATGCAATTTCGGTTATTTTGGTTTGAAACTATTTTATAAAATAACTATTATAAATAACTTATTAATATTAAACTGCTTTGATATTATATATATATATATATATATATATATATATATATATATATATATATATATATATATATATATATATATATATATATATACATACATATATATATATATATATATATATATATATATATATATATATATATATATTAAAAAGTGGCAATTTTTGATAAATATTCAAATCAGTCTAATAATAATATTTAGTTTTAGGTTCAACATTGAAGTACCTGAAATAAAATGAACAGCCTTTACTTCCAAATATTTTATTAACCTCGCTACTATTTTTTTCGAAAACGGAGTGATTTGCTACAAATTATTAAAAAAATGTAGCAGATTTGCTACAAATAGCATGCCAAAATATGGCATCACTGAAGCCAAATATTTGAATTATTCAATTTGACGACAATATTTTCTTTCATGTTATCAACAAAGGTTTTATTTGTAGCGACCATCGCTACACACACAATTAAAATTATTCAGATATTTCGTGCAATTCCATATAATTCGCTAACGCTACATGTACACTGTACATAAATATATATAGAGCGTAAAAGTAGCATTTACACATAGCAATCGGTCGCCATGGCCTGATGAGATGACAAATAATTTTTAACAAAATTATTATGATTCCTCATCAGATCGAAACTGAGCTTTGCTTTGCACAACATCCAATTCTGAATAGTTAAAATAATGACATCATTCTGCCGTCGTTATATATTCGTATACAGATCAACCAGGAGTGAAGTTAACAAAAATGTATGTTCTAATAAAAATTCTCAGCTGGCCAGGCCATCTTTACTGAGATCTTTTTCAAGATCTTTCAGACCATTCCTTTTTTACAATTGGCGAAAGTTGTGGGCGGTCAGCATAGGATAGCGCACACAATTATTTAAGAAAGAATACAACAATTCCGTTAGTAAACAATTTCGAGTTAGTTGGTAAAATGCGGAAAGAAAAATAAACTTGGAGAAAAATCGACCACTACAAAGCAAAGTAACTCTTAATTGTTTTTGCAATAAGCGGTTAGCCGATTTCTATATGAATTCTTACTCTGATGATAAACATAATAAGTATTATGTATCGAATTCAATTTTCGACTAGTTATGTTTTCGATCAGTTGAGGATTACCCATCAACTGTGTAATACATATACGACCTCTATGAAAGAGAGTCGAATGTACGGTATTGAGTAAGATGGGCGCACATGAAGTCCATCTGTGTGAATAACAAAGAAATTTAAATATATCAAAACCAGTGTTTACATAATCGACCAACAAGAGTTTAATATCCATCAATAAAAAGATATAACAGATTGGCGATGAGGAGGGGATAAATCATAAATTATTGATTTATCAAAATAAATCAGGAAAAAAAAGTTATGTGCACGTGCTTAAAACAAATTCAATAGTGGTAAAATAATTCAAGTGCAAAAATGGATCCGGAACAATTGCAAAAATTAATTGAAGCAATGAATCAAAATCATCAAAGCATTGATCGAATCAATGTTATCTGGAGAAAGACGTAATGGTAGTCAATCATCGAATGTTACCATTTCAAACATTCCGGCATTCGAAAATTTTGATGCTAAAAAAGAAAGCTTCAAATATTACTGCCAATGCTTCGAAAATTACATTAAAATGAAAGAACTAGATAAAGATAAGGCGAAAAGTGCACAGATCCTATTAAGTTCAATAGGCACATCAAATTATAATACATTAGCAGCCTTGGTAGCACCAAAAAAAGCTGGGAGATATAGAGTATGATCAATTAATATCCAAATTAGGAAAGCATCTAGAGCCCAAAGAAAAGCTCGAGGAGTTTTAGTCAGTCAACACTATTTTTTATCAACATATCAACGAGAACAGGAAAACTAGCAGATTAGATAGCAGCATTACGCTGTAACATTGCTGAATATGATTTTAAAGTAAAGTGTCAATGGGGAATCAGTACATCAGCAGCAGACTTGTTTCTTCGAGTTCAATTTGTTAGAGGTATAAAGGATAACGGTATAAAGGAGATAATTGTTTATTTAGAGCAAACTGAGTTTAGTGAAATTGTCACGAAAGCAGTAGCAATGGAAGCATCAAGAGTGGATTGCCAAGAGCTGTCAAAAAGACTAGAAATTTCAACGGCTGCAAGTGACATTAACAAAATAATCAATCACGGAAGGATAGTTATTCCTCAAGAAATCGAAGTAAATGGCAGTCACCAAGGGGAAATCATGATCGAACGCGAACAAAATCAAAAGGATGGACGACTACAAAAAACTTGGGATCGACAATGTATGTTTACGATGTAGTCGAAATAACCATAAATCAAGAAACTGTCAAATCGAACCAGTTACAATGGTTCAATAGACGTGGCATATTGCAAAAGTATGCTCAAAAGCTCTCTTAAATAAAAGAAATCGATCACATTCAACAAATGCTGTCACAACAAACAGGATAAGCAATTATAATGATATGGGAGTAAACCAAATTATCGATAATTACGACCAGTCTACACCGGAAATGGGTCAGGATACTAAGAAATTTTACACTAATGTTAAAATCAAAGGGGTTCAGCAAAAATTTGAAGTCGACACCAGTGCGGGATTTACACTTATTCCTTTCTGTGTCATACACAGAAAATGTGTTCTTACCACTAGGGAAAGTCAATGTAAAATTCGAATACAAAGGTCATGGATCTAATGAAGACATGTAAGTCATTCTAGAATGGTTCGACCCACTATTAGAGAGAACATGGGTCAGGCATCTAAAAATCAATTTGGAAGACATGATCAAGAAGAACCCCACAAAAGTTCCAACGCACCATTGGGATACTCCATCGAACAATTGGGAACGTATCCATATCGACTACGCAGGGCTTTCCAGGGATTCTATTTTTTGGCTTTTTTGTTACACAATTTATTTTAATATGGTGAATTTTTTATTTATGTAGGGGAGAATTATTATAAATGAATTAGTATCAAAATGGAAGTCAAAATTCACAGTAAAGTAAATTAAAAGTCAAATTAAAAATTTCAATACCAAAAATTAAATTTTAATTAAATTTTTTAAATTTTTAAATTAAATTTTTTTTCTTGAGGAATAACTTCGTTCCGTGATTGATTATTTTGTTAATGTCACTTGCAGCCGTTAAAATTAAAGTATTCAAAATTCAAACTTAAATTTGGATAAACAATTAATTTCATTAGCAAGTAATTTGAATTTTGTTAAATACGTAGGGGAGAATTATTATGTATCGAATTCAATTTTCGACTAGTTATGTTTTCGATCAGTTGAGGATTTCCCATCAACTGTGTAATACATATACAACCTCTATGAAAGAGAATCGAATGTACGGTATTGAGTAAGATGGAAGCACACGAAATTCATCTGTGTCAATAACAAAGAAATCTATAGATATATCAACCAGTTTTTACATAATCGACCAACAAGAGTTTAATATCCATCCATAAAAAGATATAACAATAAGTATTCTCTGCGTAAAGCTATAAAGCACTAAAAAGACCAAATTACATAATACCACCAATAAACAATTAAGAAAGAGTTTGGTAAATTACTGAATGCAGAACTTTTTGCAACATACCTTGAAGAGATATTTTAACCACACGTAAGCCACTCAGCGAAAAAGAATATAATCTCAGTATATAAGGTGGATTTTAAAAAAAAACTTTCTGTAATAGAGTTGAAATTAAACATAACCTAAGTTCAAACAAATTTCTAGGTTGTGATTTAATTTCACGTTAAATTGTTAAAGTGCTTCATTAAAAATAAGTAAGAAAAACTTCTTCATATAACCAACCATTTCACCGAGACTTACCAAATGGATACTTTCTAATTCTGAAATTATAAATTGCTAACCGATATTTGCGTTTTTTACATGAAGAGAAGTTTCCAAACTAACAAAAATATAAGCAGAGGTTTCCAAAGGTTATGACTTATTGGAAGATATTCCAATCGATATTTCATTTTGGCCCTCCTACTGTTTCAAATAAGCATGTAAGTTATAAATTCATGCTCAGAACTAAATAAAACATACGCGTGGTTCGAAATATGTTTGTCATCGAAAGTAATTTTTATGATATTCACACGCAAAGTATATTGCAGCTTCCGAATTTATTTACCTATTATAGATATAATAGACCAAAATAACCTATCAATCATTTTTCTAAATACTACCAATTAGTGTATACGATAATTAAAACTATTCACACTAAACATAATAACTAAATATTTACATAATTCATAAAAACTAAATTTAACGAACCTGCAATGTTAAAATCAAGTTTATACCGGTTTCACTTAAATAGAATACTAAAATTTAAAAATTAAAGTTGTAATTTGTGAATTAAGTACCTATACTAACTGAATAATTTTCAACACTCATATACACATATACATTTTTTCAAGGTCTGTCATTCGGATAAAACTATCTTTGGTATATTGTTACGCGTGCTCGTCATCATCCCATATGATCGCGCGACGCTTTTTTTTTTTTTTTTTAATTTTTCGGTTGAGTAATTTTCTGGTGATTGAGTAATTTTAGTTTTTTATGTATACCTTCTACTTTCATTTTAAAGATTAACAAGAGATAACCAAAAGTTAATAAGGTGATGGAAAATTCCATCGATATAAAATTCCATCCAACTAATAACTGTACCAATGGCATTCAATGTGATATTATATCTAAAATAGTATATGCTAGTTTTTTTTTCTCTTTATCCGTTCTGATGAACTCATCTAAATTTAGAGACCGGAATAATTTAATTTTTTTTTTTCGTAAGTTAATTTTCTTACTTATATGTTTGTCTTTCTTTATCTCGTAATTATACTTTGTTACTTACTTTACTTTAAGAATTTGTTTACTAATTACAACACTATATTTGTACTCTTATTTCAAAAATAATATTTTTATTTTTAATTTTAGTTTTGATTTAATTTTTTTTTTATTTGTGACAACAAGTAGTCATATTGTCAATGTCAAGGTGGAAATTTTGTTTAATATTTAAATTTAAAACAGTCGTTGCAAACATTACGAGATCGTAATGCGTTAATATTGAAACTAAAGCCTACAATTTTTGAGTTTGGCATATGGTACCAGCCTTGAGTTGATTTCTTTTGGTAGATGGTTAGCCTCTTGATAAATAATTTTTTTTTCCTTTATCTCCAATTTAGGAGCATAGGGCGTCCACTATTCTGAACCATCTTACTCTATTTGGGGCTATTGCTTTAATTTCCGCCCATGATTTTCCTAGGTATTTTGCTTCTGCTAGCATCGTTCTCTTCCAACCTTTCTTTTTCCTTGTGGATTCCAGTCTAATGACATCTTCGTTATATCACTTGATGCCTTCCTCAGTGTGTGGCCAATCCATCTCCATTTTCGTCGCTTTATTTCGGTCTCAATGTCTGTCTGACATGTTGTTATGTGCAGATTGATGTTACTAATCGTGTTAGGCCAGAAGCACTTAAGTATTCGTCGAAGGCATTTGTTTACGATTACCTGTAGCTTCTGTATGATTTTTCCTGTATGCTTCCATGTCTCACACCCATACAGTAGTACCGATTTCACACATGAGTTGAACATTCGTATCTTGGTCTTGCGCGACAGGACAGAAGTCTTCCAGACTTGGTGTAACATGTTGAATGTATATCTGGCTTTATTTATACGTTTGTGTATGTCTTCTTCTGTTCCACCTGTTTTCGTTACTGTGCAACCAAGGTATACGAATTCATTTACATCTTCAATTTGTATATTGTTGATGTGCATCGGTGTGGTTATATTTGTGTTGAGTCTCATCGCCTTGGTTTTCTTGATATTAATTTTGAGACCAACTTCATTAGCTAGATCTGATAGCTGTTGCACTTTCTGCTGTATGTCGGAGTGTTTGTATGTGAGCAAGCATATGTCGTCTGCATAGTCCAAATCATTGAGTTTACCAGTTAACCCCCATTGAATGCCATTAGGGGACTTGTTATCTAGTTTCCGCATTACACTGTCTAATACGATTAGGAACAGCATTGGTGAGAGTACGCAACCTTGGCTTACTCCTCGAGTGTTGTAGTATGTTTCACTTTGTTTGCCTCTGTATTGGATTCGGTTTCCAGCATCCCGATACATTTCTTGTATGAGTTCAATTAATTTCTTTGGGATGCCCATTTCACAAAGGGTCTGCCATATTGCGTTCCTGTTTATCGTATCGAATACGCGTTCGAAATCGACGAAGAGCATATACAATGGTGAATTCCATTCATTGGATTGCTCAGTGATGATACGGATTGTGTTGATGTGATCAGTGCAACTTCTTCCTAGTCTAAATCCAGCTTGTTCGTTTCTTAATTTTGCATTGATCGAAGGTGAAATTCTGTCAAGGATGATCATTGCTAGTATCTTTATTGTTGTGTTGAGGAGGGAGATACCTCACCAGTTCCTACATTCTCTTAGGTCACCTTTCTTGGGTATCGTAATTATCAAGCCTTCTTTCCATTTCAGTAGGATTCTCCCAGAATTCCAGATTTCTTGGATTATTGGTGTTAATATGCTTGCAGTTGTAGATGAATCTCCTTTGAATATTTCGGCGGTTATACTGTCTGTTGCGGCCTTATTATTCTTTAGTCTATTAATGACATCTTTAACTTCCCGTTCCGTTAGTGGATGGGTGTTGCTAGTTTCGTTATTGATGTCAATTAATGACTGGAGATTTTCGGGGTCGGCGACGACGTCTTCTTCGAAATATTCCTTCCATCTCTTTAACTGTGCTTCATCTGTTGTTAGTACTTGACCATTAGAGTCCCTTATAGGTGGTATATTTGTTATTTTACCAGTGACCTTTCTTACATACTGGTGTAGTGCTCTCATATTTTGGATTGCTGCTGCCTCTTCAGCAGCTTTGAGAATGCTTTCTGTATATTTTCTTCGATCATTCCTTGCCATTTTCTTTACTTGACGCGCTGTGTCCTCGTATCTACGTTTCACCTCTTCCGTGTTATGTTGGCACATTTGCAACTTAAATTGACGGCGTTCCTCAACTTTCTGCCATGTATCATCACTGATCCAAGGTTTCCGATTGTATTCGCTGTAGCCGAGTACGTCCGTGGCATAAATAAATTTAGTATCATTGAATTTTGCCTCATTATGAATTGGATTCTCCAATCATTTATCCAGTTACAAACCACATTGGCCATCTGTAGTTGGCTCGTTGCATCGGTGACATTACTTTCAATTGCCATAATTGTATTCTCATCATCCTCCTCATCATAATTTACCGAAAGATTGTAGTAGGTCATAGAATTGCATCGGCAGATCAATGCTCAGCTTGAATTCCGGACCCCTTTGCTAAACTTTATCGAATGCTTGAGTGAAAGTTTCAAATATGTTTGTGATCCTATATGGGCTAAGTCATTTAACATTCAGGTTACTTTTCACTTCTTCTTTTAATTCTTGAAGAGGTACTGGTCGTCCAGGGTATTATTTTTCCAAACGACATTGTTTAGTGCTGTTGCCTTATATTCTTTGTCAGTAATCGTGGTTATCACTGACTTAATTTTTAGGTAACTGGTTACGCCCACAACATTTATTGGTAGTGGAGACTTTCCTTTTGGGTGCACAATGATTGCTTGATTTACTGAAGCATCTCTCAGAGATATATATTCTTTTTTTAAGTAAACAATCGCTATTGTCATGCAAAGTTTGGCCTTCCCCAGTATCGATAAGGCCAGCATCCGAAGAGGATGGAATTTCCAACCGATCTATTGGAGTAACACCTGGTTATTTTCGGTTTAGGACATTTTGATTAGACCTTTCCATAATATATAAGTGAAAACTTCTAAGTCAACAATTTTTAAGTTGTAAAAATTAAGTAACCAAACTGAAGAAGCATACAGAATCCTCATTGGCTCACATATGTGACAATTTTGTCCCTTTTTTACTTTACTAGGAAATTTGATCGGAAATTTCCACACAATATGAATAATTCGTCAGCAAAAGGTAGATGACTGTTATAAATGTCTCGAAATGTTTGATCAATGTCGAACACAAAACACCACATCAATGTAATCCACGGATACAATGATGACTAACATTGATTTGCTTTATTTGGGCATGATATGATACTACAGACTGTGGCCCAACCATCGTCACAATATTCAACAATTCCAGTTAGTTGTTCGTATGTTAGATTTAGAACTAAAATATCTTTTAGAGGAAATGATGTTTCCTATCAGGAGTTATGTGAAGACTAGGACTTCTTCTAAATTGGCTTCTTCCAAATTAAACAATATGAACTCCTTGAGTTGTTTTTTAATCTATGCCTTCATGTCTTTAGCATTACTAAATATCAACATACATGGTTATCTAAGTATATTGTCAAGACACAAGGATCTACTTTTGAGCAAGTAAGTCCCATGTCTTTAATATATTTCCTAATTTTTGGTTCCAAACTCTTTTTGGTTCCAAAATTTTAAGTACTTAAAATATTAAGTGTACTTAAAATTTTTTTAACTTAAGGGTTATACACACTTTATTTGAGTACCACACTTTCTTTGAGTAGTCGTCCACAAAGAAAAGAAAATATATTCCGCCACCAAAAGATTTCTATCTAATCGGACCACAAACATCCAAATGTTTTAGATCTAGGCAATTATTTGACTGCTTGATTAAGTTACGAAATGGTAGTCTGGTTTGTTTTCCGATGTCATAAATCATATTGTTGACATCCTAGAGACATCTATTAAGTAGCACTAGTACTAGAAAAAATTGAGCAAATAAAATAGAGTAGTGCCTTCCCGAAAATAGTAGAATGAAATACTAGAAGAAAAGAATATTCGAGATACATGTAATTTTTGTGAGTTGGGATGAGTTATACTTTTAAACTCGAATGAGCTAAGAGTTAAAGATTAGTGTCATAGTCCTCACCAGATGGAAATTATTGTGTGTGAGGGGAAACAGTATTGGAAGTGAAAGTTTTGTATAGTGCTTATTTATTTGTTTGTGTATTTATTTGTGGACTGTAATAATCAGTGGAAGTAATTCACAATCCAGTGATACGAAACGGCAATAGGCGAAAATCCAGTGATACGAACTGACAATAAGCGGAACTGTAACAATATTTTTTAAATGATTTTACTCTAACACTTTTAACTTCCACTAAAACGCCTATATAGAGTCAAAAATACCTAAGCACTTTGCTTAGGTATTTTTGACTCTATATAGGCGTATTTTTGACTCTATATAGGCGTATTTTTGACTCTATATAACACTTGTTTATTTCGTATATAAACAAGTGTTTTTCTTTAGATTTTAGAGGAAGATATTGTTTACATTTAATTTAATAATAGTTTAAGGTTTAGGCATTTCAATGACGGTTCAAACTGTCAATTTTGTAGATGGCAAACTTCAATTGCATGAGCATTGTTTTAGATCTGATCGAACATATTGTGAATTCACTACCTCGTGCTTCAGTACCTCGTGATTTCTCTACCTCGTGCTTCCTCTAATCAGAAAAGTGGAAGATTTTAATGCAAAAGTCTCTGTTTATGCCGATAGCATACGCAAGGTGCTACAATCGTTGTTATGCAAATTAAATTATGATCTACAGATTTGATGGCAGATCTCTAATTTACCTTCCAGTTGAACTCTCAAACTTAAACTGAATATCGGACTGGCTTTGATTTTAATTCTACCAGAATCTTGCCTATTTTATGGCTTTTTCTAGGTCAAATAAAGGAAAATTTAGCTTGTCACTTTTGGTTCATGTTCCTTTATTGGCGCTTCTATTTCTTGGAGACTCAGAAGCAACACCCCACTGGAAATTAGGTAACTGATAGCCGGCTGTATAAGAAAACGGCTAAATACAAAGCACTGCTCAGGTCAAACTGCCTGAAGTATTGAGGAAAATAGAGTCCCCAGAAGGACTGGAGTTGGGTCAAACCATATAAGAAGTGAGGCTCTAAAACAGAACCCACTTCATCGAAATCAATTTGCTTATCAGGCTGGCAATTTTACGGTGACCGCTCTTAGTAATCTGATCACTAAAATTGAAATCACCTGCATGATTATACATGCAGGTATTGTACTTGCATGTCTAAAAGGCTGTTATTGCAGCCTTGAAGATGCAAGCAGAAGAAAACTTTCAACCAGGCAATATGATTGGCCACCTGGAAATCCTTCGGGAGTTTCAAACAAACCATTCCATTAGAATGCCTTCTGACAGCATACCAGCCAAACTGGATTTAGATAAGCCTTTTTGTGTTTTGTTGCCGGATAGGGACAGTCGGGAGAACTGGGGCCATCTTTTGAAAGAGGGCCCATGGTATGGGGCACAGACGGTTCCAAAACAGTAGACGGAGCAGAAGTAAGAACATTTTGGAGTAAAAATGCTCTTTTCAAGTCCTTGGAATCTAATGCTACTGTTTTCCAACCATAAATACATGCCATAGAACTTTGTGCCAGAATAGGCATAGAAAGGGGTCTGAATAGCAATAAGGTCTTTATTGTATCAGATGGTCCAGCGGCCTTAAAGGCTTTTAGGTTCCACACCATTGAATCAAAACTGGTGTAGGATTGTCCTAACGAAATTAAAAAACTGGCGACCTCAAATAAGGTAACACTTATGTGGGTGCCAGGACATACTGGAATCGAAGGCAGCAAGGCTGCAGATGGCTTAACCCGGGCAGGTTCTATTTCTCCATTTATTGCGTCAGAACGCTTCTGTGGTGTCACTAAGGCATACCTTAGAACAGCGACGAAACGGTCGGAAGACATTGAAAAGTCCTCACATTGAAAGAGCTTGAATATTGACGGGATGGTTGATTATTAAGGGTTTCAGCACAAAACATCTTTAAGGTGGCGGTGCTCCTGTTTGTCTGTCAACTGTACCGGTGTTTTAAATGATACTTGAAGATTTATTTGCTCCTCAATTTGTTCCTGAAGTATGTTCCAGTTAGTTTTATTATTTGTTAGCTTAGGTAAGTTGTCCTTATTAATTATCATTGTGATGAGAAACATGATAACTGATGATTAGGCAGGACATATCCCCTCACTGTATATTATTTATATCAGTAGGTTAATATGTTGATTTGCTTCCCCAGTGAAATTCGCAGTTGTTTATGCGTCCTACTTCGATTCGCTCTTTTCCTCTTTGGGTTTTAAGTCTTAATCAAAAATACGTGTTTATTGCATTGAAGTCACCACCAATAACAAAATTCGATCAGGGATGCGATTATGTAAGCATTTCGAGTTTCGACTTTCGACATGTCAAAACATGTCGAAATATGTCGATAATGTGGCCAGTTTTATGTAAAAAAAAATTACTTTACACATTTCTACATGTCTGTCGCAACCTAAAAAGTGTTCGAGTAAAACAACAACAAGTTGTCGCAATTTCGACATGTATTTTTTTAAAAATATCGGCCATCTTGTCGAAACTCGAAACTCGAAATGCTTACATAATCGCACCCCAGTTAGTGATCATTTACTACAATTACTATAGTTTCAACTTGTATGCTTTTAACTTGCTTGCTTTCTTCTTCAATACCAGGTTCTCCGTGGTGCTTAACATTCTTTTTTACTATAAATATGTTGATCCGTCTCAAGCTTTTTTCCTGGATATTTACGTTTAAATTTGTAAAGGTTTGATCAGTTAAGTTTAGCGATTCGTCATTAAATCATCAAATTGCTAAAATCTACTGTATAACATTATCCGCAGAAAATCGCACCCAAACTTATACTAACTCATAGCACAGATACATTGCGACCACATAGGATGCGAGACGACCATTTCTACATAAATTCTAACTTACAATCACCCGGTATGGCGACAGACAGAAAAAAGATAAACTGTATAAAAATGTGCACCATGATCTTGGTACGCGACCAACAAAAAATGACTTAATTAACCAAACGTTGTAGGTGTTTTGACAGATTGCGACAATAAATTTTCATCTCTCATCCAATAAATGTATCAACAGAAACTCATGCCTCTATATAAACGAAAAATCAATCAATACAAAATTTTCCACTTGCCCATATTTTTGGTTTATAAATAAATCACGCTATAAAATCATGCGATTAGATCGTATTATCGAGCGATCTTGAAATTTTGTCTATATACAAAATTTATTTAAGGCATTCACCGTATAGTAATTTTAGTATTAGTATATTGTTATATAGCAGAAAAAAAATCTGTTGGCAATAAAACTACTTTGCTAAATTTATATACGATCGAATAAGAAGAAACAGATTAATTATTTTGTTCCTTGAGTGCGATGAAAAAATTCTATACACTTAAATGTCAAGGTGTTAAGGAAATTAAGTAACAAAAAAATATTGAATATTGCTGTGTACATAGGTATGGTACATTAAATTGCAGTAGATACTCGTAAATCGCAATAATTTTAGAAAGTGTAGTTTTTATTTATGTAGATCAACATTTATGGTGGTTTAACGACGGAATATTACGCAATTTTTATTTTCATTTTCATCTTGATCCCGTATTACCACCAATTGAAGTCATCAAACTAAAAAATTATGCGAATTATTTGCGGATTTGCTACTATCGAAGTTTTTTGCTTATTTCATAATGTCGATACAACTTCACTCCGCAAAACAAGTTTATACACCTCTGAAATAATAAGTTCATGTTTTTCCATATATGTTGATGTATTTGAAACATTTGTTAGTAATTAAATTTACTAAATAACGGGTGGATCGTTTTCGTTGACATAACCGTCATTATTTTCAAAAATATCTTTGAAAACACGGCACTGATGAATGCATTATTTATACAAGAAAAACTTTATCAAAATTTATGGAACACCCTATTAAAAATTAACGGCTTAATTTTTTTTTTTTAATTTTTCGTTCATCACTTAAGTAACGGGTAACGATAACGGGAATATCAAATGTTTGTATAATTCAAGGATGAAGAATATATAGCACTGACTAAAATTGTGAATAAATACATGCTAATTTGTTACTGACATAGACCTTCTTAATTATACAGTCACCGGAGAAGGCTAAGGCCTGGCCCTTTCCTCATAACTCCGAGAGCAAGCATACGTTCTAATACGTAATATTTTTTTTTGTTTCCTTTATTTTACAATCTATCTGCACAAGAGGCGTTCAGTAAATTCTTTGCGTTTTTATATTGTCATGATTATGGCATGATTATGTATTTAAGACTGATGAAAAGTAAATATTGTTTTCTAAAGGTTGGTAACACTGTATTGTTACATTCATGTATTTATATTGTTACTATCTTCAGTCTGTAAATAAAAGAAGACTCTGTCACTTCCGCTTTAGTTACAACAAGAGCAAGTTGTGTTTTATTTCGATACGACAGAAATCTCTGTCCATCAGGTTATGGGCCCAGAATTATTGAAATAAAAATAAGTGAGTAATTTCAAAATAAAAGTAATTATCATCCAACCGATGTAAATAATACCATTCATCGAGAAGCTGAATGGACGAGAAAACTTCAGTAATTGAAGTTTAGCATGAAGGCATGTCTTCAACATGAAGATTAACTGATTCATACAAGCCGATGATAATGGCAATCGAGAATTTAGGAGATTTTATAAAAACAAAATTACTTCAAGAAAATTTTTTTCGAACAACAAAACACATTATAAAAAGCCTACGCGTTGCTACAATTGTAATAAACCGGGCCATTATGCTAGTAATTGCAGAAAACCAAATAAACGACAACAAAAAGTTAAACCAAAAAGTGAAAATTCGTTGTTAAGTATATTCGCCGTGAATGATAAATTGAATGATGAGAGTTGGTACATCGATTCAGGAGCATCGGCACATATGACGCACAATGATCAGTTAATGACTAATATCAATCGTGGTGTATCAAATGCAGAGGTACTAACAGCCAATAATCAGAAAATTTATGCGATTGGCATCGGTGACTGCAAGTTGTCTTTAATTGTTGATAACGAAGTGTCAAAAGTCAACATATCAAATGTTTTGTGCATTCCGGATTTGTCGGCAAATTGGCTGTCAATAAATCAACTGGTGAAAAATGGCAAGCGTGTTGTTTTTGATCAGCCTGGATGTCGAGCTTATGATTCTAATGAAAAGTTGTTGGCTACAGCTACTTTAAAAAATGGGATTACAAATTAGACTTGAAAAGTTCTAACATCCATACGTCATATTATCTGTGAAAGGATGTAAAAATGTTCGTATATTTTTTGAAGTTTAAATCTCAAGTGTTTAACAGTTTTGTAGAATTTAAGAATTTGGTTGAAAACCAAACGAACAAAAGAATGAAAATTTTACGCACTGACAACGGAACTGAATTCTGCAATAATGAGATGGATGATTTTCTTCGAAAATCCGGTATCAAACATCAGAAAACGACACCTTACACGCCCGAGCAAAATTGAAAGTGTGAACGGATGAATAGAAATATCATCGAAAAAGTCAGGTGTATCCTTATTGAGGCCAATCTTTCGAAAACATTCTGGGCAGAAGCTGCAAACACAGCAGCATATTTGGTAAATCATACACCAAACCGAATGCAGGATTCAGTATTACCAGAAGAGGTTTGGTCTGGAATAAAACCACAATTAAAACGTTTGCGTGTGTTTGGCTGTATTTTCCGCACATTCCGAAACAAAAAAGGTGCAAGCTGGATCAGAAATCAGAAAAGTGTATTTTCATGGGATACAGTGAAGAATCTAAGGCATATCGAGTCTTCCATATAAAAAAACAGTATTAATCAGATGTGCGCAGAAACCGGGCATAGACTTCACAGAAACGTACTCTCCAGTTATCAGATACAGCTCGATTCGTTTCTTATTAGCAAGGGCAGCGAAATATGAATTAGAGGTTCACCAAATGGATGCAGTCACAGCATTTCTCCAATCCGAACTTGAAGATACCATTTATATGATGCAGCCAGAATGTTTTCAAAATGGTAAAAATGTTTGCACCTTAAAAAACCACTGTACGGGCTTAAACAAGCCAGCCGCATTTAAAATCAACATTTAGACACTCAACTGAAAAATTCCGGTATGACTAAATTCCGGCTGAGCTAAAGAAAAATTTGATGAGAAAATTTCAGATGGAAGATATCGGTGAGGCGAAATATGTACTAGGAATGAAAATTGAAAGGAAAAGTATCGATATATCAGGAAGGTTATATGAACGATGTTTTGTCACAAGACCAGTTATTTGTTATGCCGTCAACAAATTACAGTAGGTACATCAAGCTTTAAATTGGAATTCAGCAAAAA
Source organism: Tipula confusa (assembly GCA_963556175.1). Lineage (NCBI taxonomy): Eukaryota > Metazoa > Arthropoda > Insecta > Diptera > Tipulidae > Tipula > Tipula confusa. Next base: position 108,430,666 of record OY744477.1, on the reverse strand, counting down.
TAACAATGCGGATATGATTGAATACTCTGATTCAGACTGGGCGGGTGATCCTTAATAACGACGATCAACTACTGGATATGTATTTGCGATACAGGGAGGACCAATATCGTGGAACTCGGAACGACAAAATTCAATACCTGCCATAGAGCGATCACATCATTAGAACGGGGGTGGATTTCGATATTGCTACTGCTAACAAGATCCTCATATTCTACTACGTACGTAAGATCGGTTACTGTCGATCCCTGACTTGTACGAAAACTGTCATCTTAGGTTTATAGTGACCAATTGTGATCACTGCCTACAAATTTGGAAGCCGACTGACAAGATCTCACATGTTGGCTGACCCGAGACCTTCGTGGAAAACTGCGCCTCCCCCGTCTATTTTATGAGACAGAATATGCGTTTTTCCTAGTAAGAATTTCTCATAAGATGGAAACTTTGCAAATTTATCATTCAGTGTTTTTGGCTATTTTGGATTTAACTGACGTTTTTTATTGAAAAGTTCATCATCAAACTGCAAGCCACCTCTACCATCGGTGAAACCGACCTCAAAAAAGTTCTCAAAAATCTATACCAAGCTACAATTGCTGAGTGAGATTTAGAACGATGTGAATTCTTATTATATTGGCTGAATTGGATAAATATGCCAGTATCATGGTCGGTTGATGGCTGAACAAAACAAGAAATCTAAACTTTCTTGAATTTCACTGACTTGAAATCTCGGTACTGAAATATACCAGTTCTGGAATCCATCCTAAATGGTTTCAGGTTTCTTTAACGGTCACTGGTTTGTTGCCAAGTATTGATATATTACGGCCACCAAATATCCATTGTACACAGATATTATCATTTCTTCGTTAGTCATATGGATATTTAAAGATAAGGCTGTTAATAGAATATCGTTGTAAATATCCAGATAGGCTTCTTTTAGTCATTGCTTCCATCTTTCTACAGCAAGTTTAATTTCAGAATCCGTTGTGTATTTCAACTCGAGTATTTCTTTCAAAATAAGCTTCATTGTTGAAGGTAATGTAAGGTTGCCACCAGCCCACTTACGCTTGAGATTATATTTTGGAGGAGATATTGTCCCATTATGTTCAAGATATGCCCGATCAGATGTCGGAGATAATATTAGAGGCCAGTTATAAAAACTATATAAAAGCTATATTATTTGCGATGAAGGATATAAAGATCCTTGAGCCACTTTACTAGTGAAACTGGGATCAATTTTCCTGCAAAAAAATCTATGACTAGCAAAAAGCAAACTGGCAGCAAAAAGCTTCAAATTATTTTGATACAACCAATAGTAGAAAATATTTGCACAGACCACACAAAAATTGGCAGCTACAGGATAAAAACATACCAATGAGATAAAGAATATAAATTGTTACGCTATTATAAAGGCTATTATATTATCCAGGCGTCCTTGATTCAACTGTGATAATAGTAAAAGTAGATTTAAACTATTGGACGTTAAAAAATTTCAAAAGGAGATGGGTGTGCTTCAGTCCCAGAAAAAAGGTAACTTTGTGCTCAGGGCCTCTACCTAATAGCGAATACATTTTTCTGAACTTTATGTTCAGAGTTCCACCTTCATATGTTTCATGTCTAATGTAGTCCTTCCTTTTTAAAATATGCCATGAGGCTTTAATTTTGCCATGTAATGTATGCCCTCCAGAATTCATAAGGATTCCGAAGAGGATGAATTTTCCACCCGATTGACTGGCCCTGAGGTCCTTTTTTTGGACATTGCAAATGATCTTGTTGGTCTACGAAACTAATTTTATTCCCCTTCCCCTTTATGAGAAAGGCCTATAGCGGCAATTAAAAAGCGGCAATTAATTGCCTTAGAATATTCTACAAATTATTTAATGTTAGTCTGGTATCTATAAAGGCAATAAACGTACCTCATGTATTTTTTTATGTCTCTGTCAGCTGTTTCGGTCAACGCATGAATCTTCTTTTATTGGATTTGACTAATTGTATTTAAAACAATTAACATTTTCTTTGGCAAATATAATGGTATTTCAGAAGTAAACATGTGCAATAACAATTTATTATAAATGGAGACCTGCATCATATTGTGATCAATATTAGAATAAAATCATTTTATTCGACCACAATTGCGACCTTCCTCACTTGATTTGTTTTTTTTTTTTTTTAATTTATTATTTTGGCATTTGTTACGAATAATTAATTTTTAATTTCATTCATGACTTTAGCGATAAATTTATTTTAGTAAATCAATCACAATCACAATATTAGGTAATGGTTTGATTTTATAAATAATCCAAAGCAGGTACAATACGACGAAGTATAATAGAACTTTACTAGTGTGGTTGTTTGTGGGTTTTCATTATAAAGCTTTGCTTAAGTAGTTACTGCTTAAATCTTTGTGGTCAGCTTTTAGCAGTCTTAACCTATAGCTAGCAGTGGCTGGTTTAGTTTTAAAAATTCTGCAATTGTTAGCAATAAGATTGCAGTGTCATTAGCAAATTTTGCTTTGTAAGATTCATCTGTATTTAAAATCTCTCGTATTTAGGACATACCGAATTGACCCCAGGCTACTACAAACCGAAAATTTCGATTAGATATGTTAGATATTGGAATCAGTTAGAACTACTTTGGTAGATCTTGATACAGTTTATATATTGTAGCCCTCTGTGACATACTTTATCAAAGGCTTGTGCCACATCCAAGAAGATACTTGAACATATTTTTTTCGTTTTCCAGCTCATTTTCAGTTATGTCTGTGATTCAGTAGACTTGATCTATAGTTGAATATTTTTCTCTGAAACCGAATTGAAGTCCTTAAGCAATTTTTCTTATAATTTTAAAATATTTGGAAGCAAAGAAATCGGGCTATTCGATTTTTTGTCGTTATAGATGGTTTGTTTGGTGTTATCATTATCACTTATCAGCTACTTTCAAAACCTTTTTCGCTTCTATCCAAAGTTCCATCATCACATTTTAAAGCAGGTACTTACGTTTTAAGCATTTTTAAGAGTTTTTGCTGCGTTTTGTAAATTTAGATCGATGCATTTTTATTATCTTTGATTAAGTTTTAGTTTATTGCTTAAATAGATGCTCTATCAAGACAATTAAGTGTGCTATCCCAAGCAAAACATTGTTAAGTTGTTCTAATTGTCCTCTAATCTTAACTGGCACTTGAAGATTGACATTATTATACTGATTTGCTCGGAGAGTTAAGATTACAAGAGAGTGATCTGACGATAATTCTCTGCTGTCCATAAAACTATGAACACATAGTTTTCTGGGAAACCGCTCAGAACTGGACATTTTAAAACTGGATATTTCAAAATTGGATATTCCAATACGAGATAAGGTACAAAACGAGATATGGTACAAAACTGGATATTTCAAAATTGGATAATTCAAAACGAGATATGGTACAACACTGGATATTCCAAAACAGAATATTTCGACATGTGATTTAAACTTAAAATGATTTTTTGGGAAAGTTCTGGAATAAGGCCAGTAAGGTTCCATACTTGAATATTTCTAAGGAGAAAAATAAAATTTTTCTTCACTTAATGTTTTTTTTCTTTAATTGTATAATTAAATTTGATTTTAAAACCTTTTTTGGGAAAACATCTGGAATATGGCCAGTAAGGTTTCATACTTGAATAATTTTAACAGAGAGATAGAATTTTCCTTCACTTAATAGTTTTTTTAAATTGCTGCTTTTCTCATCTTATTAAAATAATCATTGACTGGATCGATCTTCTACTTAATATAACTTTTCTTCACTTTAGAGAATCTATGTGATAAAAATTAATTAATTTTTATCAACATTTTAATCCTACATATCGTATTTCATCATAATCGGTTAAGAACTCACCGAGTTCCTCCCTAATTGGCCAAATACCAGAACTTTCCAATCATCCTAAGTATCGAATTTCATCTTTATCAGTTAAGAACTCGCCGAGTTCCTCCCTAATTGGTCATATTCCAGAAATTTCCTAAAAAATCATTTTAAGTGTAAATCACATGTCCAATATCCAGTTTTGAAATATCCAATTTTGTACCATATCTCGTTTTGTACCTTATCTCGTATTGAAATATCCTATTTTGAAATATCCAGTTTTGTACCATATCACGTTTTGTACCTTATCTCGTTTTAAAGTTTTGAATTATCCTGTTTCGTCAAATCCAGTTGTAAAATATTCAGTTTCGACCGGTACCCAGTTTTATGATATCTCTTTTGTTACGTAAAAGTTTATGGGATCTGGTATTTTATTCAGATTCATAGGCCAGTATGTTAGTTTACCTCCAGGGTAAAATACATACTTTGGTGCTGTAGTAAATAGGTCCTTGCCTTTGTGAGGTGTTAGTCCTATTCCTTAAAATGTATTTTTGTGCATTAAACCTACCGCCATGCTGATTTCGGAAAACAAATTGATTCACACAGTAAGGCACTGCTGCCCTTAGATACTTTTCTTACAGTTAGTGATTTACTCATCTTTTACTTATTGCATTTCCAATCTGTTATTTTTTATACTTAATGACCACAGGGGAATAAGTTTCTGCTAATCAAACCCCTTCTCTTGGCAGCAACCCTTGATTACCAGTCTTGCCTTATACCTTATGATCTTTTAAAATTCTTTTACGGTTTATTGGTTTTTGATTCGGTGGAAGATCAACAAAACTACAAGTGCTGTTTTATTTCAACGAACTGTATTCATTACACATGGCCTCTTTCCATTTATCACTATCGGTACGATTCAACGCTTGGCAGACAGTGACTGGATCATTAATTTCAATTGAATGCCCGTTGTAAGTCATATAGACATTCCATTTTACTGGTTTAGGCTGTCTAAAATAACGCCTAGCTTCGCTTTCATTAATATTAATTTAATCTTGACTGTTTTATGAGGCACATAGTCATTAGTCATTACTTAAAGAGTTGCATTCTCAATTTTTCGTTCGCTGGTCATGTAAAATATATCGTCGTTGGTCACTTCATCAGATGATGCAGAGTTGTCATTCTGATCTGGATCATTGGTTGTGGCCTGTGACAAATCTCCGATGTCATCATTATAGATTATCGAAGCTTCCGGGAAAATATCTAAATAAGAGGAACTGGCGGATTCTGATAATATTTGTTCTTCAACACGCCGGTTCCCGTAAAAAACTACATCACGACTAACTGTAATCTGCTTTGTATCGGGGTCATACACACCGTAGGCATTCGATACTTCGCTATAACCAACTTTGCATCAAATTTTTTTCGTTTTTGTTTTGGGATATGCACTCAACATACATTTGCCTTTGATTTGCCCGAACTGCAAGCTCTTTAAATGGAAAGACCTTAAATGGCACTAAAATTAAAACCTACTGCACGTTTTGATTTCAACTTAATCAAACTATTGATATTTAAATGTCCCAATCGCCGATGCCATATTTCATCTGAATTAGATGTCGCAGTACTGGAAATCAGGGCCAAACTATCACTCGGCCGATTAAATATAAACATACTATTTTCATGTTTTGCTGTGATGACTACTTTGTTGGATTGATCATAAACATTACACCCAATATTGTCAAATACAACCCTTTTACCGCTTTTTACTATTTGGCTAACGGATAAAAGGTTTGCACACAGATCTGGAACAAACATCACCCTATTTACATTGACAACACTTCCATCACCGGCCTCCAGCTGAATGTCACCAACACTACTGATGGTCAGGCGGGAATCATTCGCAGTTATTTGGTGGTGGGTCTGTGGTTTCTTTGAACCAATCCCCGTGCGATGTAATATGCGCTGAAGCTTCTGAATCAATATACCATTCTGATGATTTAGCGGTTGTACTCAGAAAAGATGCAAATCAAATTTTTTTCATTCTGAGGCTTTGTAAGCCTTTTCTCTTAACAATTAGCCGCATAATAAATAAATTTGTTACAATTGTAACATCGAATGAACTTATTGTCCTGACTTTTTAATTTAACTTTCTTCGTAACCAATGCTGCATTATTTGTCAAAGATTCACTTTTGACATCTTACATTATTTTATTTTTAATTGAATCGGCGGAAATTTTAATACGTGAAGCCCTAAGGCCCATGATCATCGGTCTGTCCTCAGCCGGTAAACCCGATAATAGTAACGTTCCATTCATCACCTGGTCAGACCGGCATCTTGGAAAGCTTTCTCCAATTCATCCCACGCTTATTTAGCAGTTTTTGTTCTCTGGACATGTAGGTAAACAATTTTGTCAATCAACAAAATCAACTTTACGCGTGCCTTTTTAATATTTTTCTCATCTTTGCCTTTACCTATTGCACATCCCATAGGTCTAGGTCCTCAAAATATGCTTGTACAGCTAACCTTCACGAATGATAAATATCATGACGCCCTTTTAATTTTTCTATTGATGAAAACGCCATTTCTGACATTTTAATTAACACAGTTTTTATGTTGCACTAATAATCGTAACCTGGGTCCATAACATGTTGAAATTTTGCCGATGGATACGAATTTTACGTTAATAAGAGAAAGACACGTCTTTTCTATTCAAGTTGATTGACGGAAGTATTTATCTACAGTGAAGTTACACATAATCACAAAACAATATGACCGCAATGTTACCAACTGATAAAATAAATCAAATATAATTCTCATTTCAATAAACATTCAACAGGCATTTTCGTAGACTTTTCATTTTTCTTATATTGGTAATAAATTATTCAAATTATCCATCTCATACAAAAAGTTATTGTAAATTGTGAGTGAGTTCGTTGCATGAAACCAAAATTCGAATAAAATTCGATAATTCATGTTGTCAGATAAATCAATATGTTATTGTTGTTTATTCACAGATCTTCCTTGTGTTTAAACAAAATAAATCCAGCATTTCCAATATCAGATACTGTAGGAGTTTATAGAATAATACAATTGTTTAAAAACAAACCAAATACTCGACATTATAGCCCTGCTCAATAAAAACATCCATTTCCATTGACATTATGTTGAAAACAAATTTTGAAAACAAAATAAAATACAGTAAAGAATAGCAACAACAACGTCAAAGTTAGCCTAAAGTTATCTCATACGTTCGTAAATAGACGGGTAACTTTGATGTCCGAAAGTTAGCCTGAAGTTATTCAGGATCTATTTACGAAAATGCTGTACGAGGTTAAGTGTAAATGATTTAATCTGAGTTTGGCCTTTCGTAACGAAATTGTATCCGGTAGTATATAGAGTGCTACCGGAAACTCATTATAAAAAATTAAAAACGACATCAAAGTAATGTTTGATCATGCTAATTTGTATACATTGCTAAATAATGTCGCATTCGCATACATTTCAACAGTCTGATGCATCTACACGATAATTAAATCGTTAGTTTGGCTACAGGAATTATATCAAGATGCGCAAAATGTACAATAAAATTAGATCAGCATTTCGTCAGGTGTTATTATTGCCTTTTTTATTTTAATTATTGCTAATTAACGAAACAAAAAAAACAAAATTTATCTACTTACAGAAAAAAAAACACGGCGTCACTAAACCATACCGAACAAATACAATACCAAAATGAGTTCAACGAAAGGCCAACAGAATACAGCCTTCATTGGTGATGATGGGAGTCGGACATTTACAAATTCGGAAAAAAATCTTGCTGCATCGCACAATTCAAGTTTGTATGTGCTGGAATTGACGGAGAAAAAGATAAACGGTCTCGATCCGGATTACGATCCGTTTACACATCGTAAAGTTGAGCATCCAACGACGTAAGTGTTTATTTTTAAAATATATGTTCGAGTGAACATTTTTAAACGGTTACATTAAATTTTATTTATAGAAATTCGGATACGTTAATTCATTTACTGAAAGGTTCGTTGGGTACAGGTATTTTGGCGATGCCAAATGCATTTTATCATTCTGGATACCTTGTTGGTGGTGTTGGAACGATATTAATCGGTATTCTATGCACATATTGTATTCATGTCTTAATCAAAGCCGAATATGAGTTGTGCAGACGGAAAAAGGTAAATAATTGATATAAAGTTAACTCTGTACACAATAATAAGACATTTTAATGTTTTACAGATCCCAAGCCTAACATATCCAGCGGTAGCAGAAGCAGCCCTTAACGAAGGTCCAGCGTGGTGTAAAATAATAGCTCCCTATATAATGTAAGTATATTATAATATTGGTATACAGATCAACGTATTACTTAATTCACCTTGACATAAAATTGACAAATTTCATTCGCAACCGTAAATTCGATGCAAATATGTTTTGTGTCATATAAACTCGCCATGAAGGTCTTTCCCAGACATCCAAAATAGTAAGTAGTAACAATCACGTTTATGAATAAATCAAAATTCGTTTTAATTATACAGTGCATGAAATAGCATTGAAAGTCATGTAAAAGGTTGGTGCTACTTTGAAAATGACTTAGGACGATGTATTTGGCATAACATTATATAGATTTAATAATTTATTACGATAAAATCGTTTGATGATTTTATATGGTAATGAAGTATTTTATCATTGGCGATAGGAATGGCTCGTTTTTCTTGTAATGTTAAATATTGTAATGAATTCAATGGAAAATATTATATGACCGCATTGTTTAGTTGTCCCGGATTTATAATTTTAAAAAATATATCTTGACAGTCAAAGCTGTAAAACGAATTTATCCCTATCCGTTATGGTAACGGATTTCGCTTAGGGTCACAAATGTTTCCTTTCTTTGGTTTAATAAATGTCATGATGTGTCCAATTTTGTATCCAAATTCCAAAATACTTTTATTCGTAATTTCTAATATTTATATACTGTAATGTTGATTGGTTGATGGCCAAAATTTCAGAGAGCTAATTTTTGTGCTTTGTCATTTTTATAAACTTACTATTTAGGAAATTTGTATAGCAAATAGGAAATTTGTATAGGTTACGGCTAATGCTACTTAATTCTAATTGATCGATTGCATTGACCGCACTCTTTACTATAATTTTCTATAATTGCTCATCTATGTATATAGAAAATGACTAAGTACTTGACAATTTGGTTTGATTATACTGTGTACGTACAAACGTATGATTTTTGTGGTTCATTTTTCTCCAACATACTCCCACACCTTGAGAAAGTTTATTTAATCCTCAACAGGTGATTTAATTAGTTTGTTGATGGGACCTTTAATTGTATTTCTGGCTGTTTTTACTGTTACGATGATTCCATCATTTCCAGCATGCACCTTTATTACTCTACCTAACATCCATTGAGTAAGATATAAAAAGTCTTCTCTGATTATGACTACATCATTAATTGCGAATTAATCGACTGCCACTTTCCATTTGTGTCGTTGTTGTAGAGTCAACAGATAATCGCGATGCTATTTGTTTCAAAATCCTTAAAGTCGCTGTTGTAGGTTTTGCCATCTTGACAACTTATTAGCTGTCACATCTGATAGACTTGGTTCTGGAATGATGGAAATTCTCCAACCAAAAAATGAGCATTCATTCTGCATAACGGCCTTGAATTGAGTAATGCTTCAATCTGGATGATTAATGTTGTTAAAAATTGAAAGATTTAACGGATGCTTCCCATAATCCCCCAAAATGGGGAGCGTGCGGTTGGTTGAAATGAAATACAATACTTTTTTGCAATAAAAATCCAGATATTATTTGATTGTTTGACTGAGTTATTATTTATTGCTTCAGCTTGCGTAGTTCTGTATTGGCCTCAACAAAATGTATGCCATTGTCACACCAAATTTGTTCCAGTGTGTCACGTCCAGTGGTCCAGCATAATCTAAACCAACCTTTAGAAAAAGTCGACTTTGACAACACCACTCGGCTGGTAAATCGGCCATGTTCTGCTCGGACTTGTAAATTCGGTATCGAATACATACTTGTCGAGAGACGACAATTGATGTTTGGCTGGTAAATACTTGTTCTTGTTGATCGTCGTTAATTCATTGGTAAATGCCGTTTTTTGGACGTTAATAAGAATTATGATCACTGCTTCATTCATCTCGGCGGTCGTTATCAAAGTATTGTGATTAATTTGATTGTATCGACTTTTTGGTCTACCAAATCTCAAGATGTATACCATTATTTTGCGAATTGTATACCAAGATGAAGTTGATTTTAGCAGACGAAGGATTAGGTTATCGTTATTGTCTGTCACTGCTAGTATACGTCTACATTTTTTGACCGTTCTTGGTCGTACTGCTGCTAGCCTTTATCACGGCATGATGTGGTATATAATATTTTGCATCATCTTCGGATGGAACATCCTTCCATGGTAGAAAGGTCATGTGTCCAAGAGCCTCATAATCTTCCATGAATGATCGATATTCCTTGCATAAATCTGGAGTTTATAAAAACTTTCGTTCCATCGCTAATAATCGCTGGTGTGCTGCTACGAAAGAACTACCTAATATAGTTCTTGGTTCTTTGAATGGCAACTGAACAATAAATCGACTATCATCACTCGTGTGGTTGTCTTTTTGTAGTAAAGTTCACATGGATTATCTAGCACAACTGATTGGATGGGTGGAACTACTTCTTCGATCTCCCAAAACCTTGTTAATAGTTTATGCAGATCGTAATCATCGGTTTGTATAAGTGGATCAGTGATTGCGTGTAAGCTAACAGATAAGGTATCTCTGGACCAAGAACCTGCGATTAACTACCAAACCTTGGTGCTTGTAATATTGGAAAGCCTTCAATCTTACGTTTTTCTGGACCTAGTATTTTAAAAAATATGTCCGCTTCCAAAAAGATGTCAATTTTGAGATGATATGAGCCTGTATGTTTTATTTGTAGTGTTTGTCTACACGCGAATGTATGGTCATATCGATCTTCTCCTTAGTTCTTCCAGCTGATACGGAGGCTAGGCCATAAATAGATATGGAAGACGAGCTTCGCTGAAGGCCTAGACGTTGAACACAAGTTTATGTCACAAATGATGTCTGTGAGTCTGAGTCTAAAAGTGGTCGAATATGCTAGAGTTCTCCGGTACGTGACTGAACATAGACAATAGCAGTTGGTAGTACCGTAGTTGGTGATGAGTAAATAGTATGAAGAACCGTTTGTATTGGTTTTTTAGAGAATTTTGTAGAATTATGAATGGTTTCTGGCGATTTATCGTGTGAAGATTCATTTAAAGCAATATGATGGCTTGTGGCTTGATTTGATTCTGGATTAAATTCAGATTGACCTGGATGTAAATGAAGAAGAGTGTGGTGACGTTTTTGACAGATAAATTTCTTTCATTGAATTGGTATTTGTTACATACTTCGGGGTTTCATACAATTCGTCTTCGAGGGTGTTAAAAGTTTGATAACTAGTCTCTAAAGCCTCGAGACGAACCTTGATGTCTTCCAAAGTGATATCTTCGGTAATTGATTCACTAAACCGCATAATATGGAGCATTTGATTACGTGCTCGATCTCGTAACCTTTCTACTCTATCAGTCATATTTGAACTTGATAGATTTTTATCACTTGAAATTACACGCGGTTTTATACCACTCACTCAAGAATTTTCACACGAATGTTTTTATAATAATATAGATAAATGATACTTATCTGACGTTTTGGGGATAATTCCCGAGTTTCTGCACCAAAAAATGTATAATTAAAATACGAATGGGATAAGTAAAGCCCAATTGTGTATCCAAATTCCAAAATACTTTTATTCGTAATATTTATAATATTTATATATTGTAATATTGATGGATGTTGATAAGAATGATTGTTATGATTCTTAATCAGTTTTGTATCCTTTTTGAGGTTAGAAAAATCTTTTTGGTAAATTTATTTAGGGTGAGAAATCACACATAACATGCTTTGACTAGTTCATTCTCATCTTCTGATCAAGAATTCTATAAGTCTTGTTTGTCAATTTTGCTTTCGAATTCTCCGAAATTGTCCATGTAAAGTAGATGATATTTCACAAAATATTTCCTAAATTCGGTGATTAATCGTAAAATTGAATTTTAACAATACAGGTAAATTCCTTGTCACACTTATAGTTAGATTTATTACTATTTTAATTCTTCGCTTGTGAACATATTTGAAATTTACACAATCTCTCATCGTGTACATTTCAGCTAAGCTAAGCGATGAAAATACTTCAGCATAGATTAGCATAGCTCGCTTAGTTCATTACGTTGCACATTTCAACTATAACATCGCTTACACATACATAGTTGCAACTGACGCACATTTCATATAAAAAATAAAAATTAGATTGCATTTTAATAGAGGAGGCTTTGATTTAATATTAAAAATTACAATGTATGTGTGAGCGATATAGCTGACATTAGTAAGGGGAATACAACTCGAGCTAAGTTATGGCCGATATGTTATCGCTAATAGGTTATATAACACGTATTTAAATGGATCGTTGCACACTTGTGCTAAGCTATGCGAGATATATTTTTTGTTTCGAGCGATGAAAACTAACATAGCTCGAGTCGTATTTCACTGACATTAGCTATATCGCTCACACTTTAATTGAAACTATTAATATTAAATCGAAGCCTCCTATATTAAAATACAATCTAATTTTATTTTTTATATTAAGGCTGCGTGCCATACTCAAGGTAAATGGCATTTTCGGTAAATTTTTTGGTTAATCGAATTACTGTACTAAACTGGTGGGTAAATTGTTAGAAAAAAAGGTAATAGGTTGTTGTTGTTATTTTTTCACATTTAATTTATTTATTGCTAAATAATTTTACTGTTGTGTCTGATAAAATCAGACACAACAGTAAAATTATGATTAATTATTATAATTACTAATATACGTGAACATATGAGACATTTTGTAGAATATTATTGGATTTAATATAAAGAACTCAAAACCAAATTTAAACAAGAAGAATTTTGACGTTTCATTTATTACCTACAAACCAACGATTTTAACCCTCCAAACCTAAATATTTACCTAAAGATATGAAAGGTAAATTTGTACTAAAAATTTAACGAATTTTACTATTTACTTGGAGTATGGCACGCAGTTTAAATGTGAGTCAATTGAATCCATGTATGTATGAGCGATGTTATAGTTGAAATGTGCAACGTAATGAACTAATGTGACTTTATGCTAAATGCGACTTTATGACATAGAATATTATGATATTCTATGTCATAAAGTCGCATTATGTCTCGACCAATCACATCAACTAAATTAAAACAAAACACACCCTACGAGTTAAAATATTTACAAATTTAAAAAAAAAATCGAGACGGCTAACCTAATTATACAAAAACCTGTTTTGTTTGATTTTCATACAAATGACAACTATGACGTCACAGTATAAATTTAAAATGCCAGCAAAATATTCGATTTCATAAAGTCGCCTATAGCTTAGCTGAAACGGGCCTAACACCAACGTAATTGGGAACAGCTATAGCTGTAAATGTTTGATATAGATTGAAGTAATCGGATTGGTATGTAATTTGTTAAATATATAAGGGCACAGAATCCATAATTCTGCCGTTTTGGTTTATTTTCCGAAATTTCTCAAAAATTTGACAATAGCTGTTGAAAGTAGTGCCTGAGCGTTTTTAACTATTAAATTATTTACCCTGGTATGTATATCTTTAAAGAGTTTGGTATTTTATGATAAATTGCTTCACTGATAGTAGGTTTTTTCGATTGAACCTTTGTGCAATATGATATGATATTTTGATCTACAAAGGTTACACCTAAAGTGAGATTTTGCAAATTTCGGCATAATGATTGGTTCACAAGCAATTAAAATATAGCATTTTCTCTGCATTTAACCCTATTCTATCTGTATAATGTCCAATCCTAGAAGCTTATGTACGCCAAGGTCAGAACTACATTTTGGGCAGTTTAAAGTACTTAGTGTGATACGCATTAGTGTTCTTGCACGGAAAAAGAAAAAATGTACAACGATTTTCAATTCTTTTTAAGATCATGTCACACTGTCAAAATTTGTTTTTCCTAACTGCGTCGCCGTTTTTTTTTGAGAAAACTTTTTTATTCTAAATTATGTCACAAGACGTCTGTAGCATATATTGTATAATTATTAATCTTGCGTTATTATTCTTGTTACTGGTGCATATACTTCATGCATCATCATAATTCATTTGCTTAAATTATCTAGTCACTAGACCCATTTAAACTAGACTTAAAACTTAAAAACTAGTTCTATAGTTCTTTTATTCATTTGATCGACACATTTAAGAGGAAAGGGCGTCTACTTTGACTGGACCATCTAGCCCTGTTGGGCCTATTGATTTAATTTCTGTTCATGGTTTTCCGTGTTGTTTCACTTTTGCCGGTGGTCGTCCGACTATTTGCTCTTTGTGGATTCCAATCCAGAGCTCTTTTTGTTACATCATTCGAAAACTTCCATAGCAAGGGGCCAATCCATATTTCCATTTGCTTTTCCTAATTTCGGTCTTAATGACTGTTTGACTTGCTTGCTTTAGGAGCTCAACATTTGTAATTTTGAAGGGCCAGAAGCACCTCAGTATTCTCGTGTTTTTCGTTGTCCTTGCTATGTTGATCCGTTTATTGATGTCTTAATCTGTTTCACCCGTTTATTTTATTTTGATTTATTTTGAGGCCAACCTCTTTCGCTAGATCTGATAGCTTCTACACTTTTTGTTGCATGTCGGCGTATTTATGTGTTAGCATGCATATGTAATCTATGTAATCCCGATCATTGAGTTTCTTCGTTAATCTCCATTGGATGCCGTTGTGGGACGCACGTTCATATTTTTCTCTAGCCGGCTTGCTCGTTCCTTCGTTTCGAATTAATAATCGGTGAAATTCTCTCCGCAGAATGATCTTTGCCAATATCTTTATATTTGTGTTAAGGAGAAATATACCCCGCTAACTTTTGTATTTTATCAGGTCATTTTTCTTAGGGACTTGGGTATCGTTATGATCAAGCCTCCTTTCCATTTTCGCCGTATTTTACCAAAACTCCATACTTCTGTTACTATTGGTGTTAAAGCACTTGCATAGTTGTGGATATGTCCCCTTTAAATATTTCTGCTGGTATATGGTCCGTTCAAGAGGCCTGGTTTTTATTCTTTTTAGCAATGATACCGCCAACTTCCGGCGGGTGTTGTTAGTTAACCCACGCAATGGTTGCTATTGACCGAGTTTTACAATATTGGACTGTTTTAATGTTTTATACATTTAAAGTTAAGGTGAGGATAATCTGAAAATTTGCTGCAGGAGATCAATGTTCAGAAGTAGATAGTATGAAGAGGTACAATATCCGAAGAAATGGTTGAAATGTTTTGAGCACGTGGAATGGGAAAACTCCAATATGTAATTAGTATGGCAATAAATGTGATTAGTACCATTAAGCAAAGTGTAGTGAAAGAAGGTGCGTCCCAAAACAATTAATTACAGCTTTAATTAATCGCAATAATGTAATACTTAGTTATAGTTAAATAGTTGATTCGCCGCCGCTTATCATAGGGTATAAACAGCAAATTAGCAAAAATTTCGAGAAATTTCTTTCCTCGTTAATTCATTTATTTCGTCCATTTATAATTGCTTGGCAAAAGTTTTTTAAAATTTTTCTCCAAAACTTTTTTTTTTAAATAGTTTACAATTTTGTCAACCTCTGCTTCCTTTTTCAAATCTTTTTGAAGTTCTTGAATTTATGTGCAGATTTTATATTTAAATTAGTTGCTTTCCAATCGACCATCGCAAGTACTTGCAAGTTGTTGGGTGTGTGTCTTTGCTAAATTTAAACTACACCTCAATATGCAATTTGTCACAAGTGCGACAATCGGTCTATATTTCCGTACTACTTTTCGTATTCCATATTAAGCAAAGACACAAAATTACTATTGTAGAAACAATACCACTTTTTATCTCTTTCTTTTGCGGTGAATAAATTTTTTATCAATATATTATATTTATTATATTTATTATTATATGATATATTTTATCATTTGACTTTTAATGTCATAAATTGTGTTTACTGTTTATACGTACATGAGCTAGGTTACATATTTTGAATTTAAATAAAATAATAATAATTATTTATTTAGTTTATCAAATTAATATATTTAGAATATATATATATATATATATATATATATATATATATATATATATATATATATATATATATATATATATATATATATATATATACTTATGTGCATTTTAACGTTTTTTAAATAAAGATTCATTACGTATACATAATTTGTATACCCAAAAAAATGGGGTCATATTTTAGTGCAAATGTTAAAATGTCGTAATAATAATTTATTTATGGGATCGTGTTTAATATATATATCAATGTTTTACAATTATTTATGCCCTCAGCACATTAAGAAATATCTATCCCATGTGAATGGTTGGATGCAGAATTCCGTGTGAATTGCATATTGGGTCTTAACTGCTCTGCCTATTTTTCATGAGCAGTTAGAAATAGTTACGCACCATTTTAAAATGTATAGCTAGGTGGGTCTGTGTTGAACCGGTTAACAATTAAAAACTTCAATAAGACCCGTTTTTAAGTAATTATCTTAGCAAAGACTAAAACATAAATACTATAGCGGTTGGTCGATTGGAAAACAAATATTATTCACTTAATATTATGTGATTGTATTACAAATTTGCAATCGACCGCACTTTACGTACGAATATAATGTTCCGGCAAATTACCGTTTATCATTTTTTATTATTGTTAAGTGGCCGATTTGTTTAAAAACATAAAATATGTATTTTAAATCACATAATTTTCAATTTACTATAAATATTAAATTTAATTGAATAATTCTTTAAAAAAAACTTATCATTATGATTAAATAAAATTGGCTTAATATAATGTGGTTGTTGTTCCACATATCATCAATCGCGATATTGTTTGCAAAATATATTTTAAAATTATTATTAATATTGGGGGTAAGTGGATTAATTGAATTAAGATTATTTAATATATAGTTTATTTACTACAAGATTTGTATACCATCTTCAATTAGTATTATTCTAGACAACCTAAATAATTATGGTATAGGGACTGAGAGTACATTTGCAAATTGTTTACCTTATGACATTAGTAAATTTTTATCGCGTTTGAATACAAATGTCACTAGATCTTATAAAAGAAATAGGCCACACAAAACTCAATGGTTTAATTCAAAATGTAAGTCCGCTATCTCCGAGAAAAAATGTTTCATTTAAATTATCTCAATACCCCTTCCAATGAAAATTTTATTAAATTTAGAGTGGCGCGAAATAGCGGTACCAAACCATATTTCAATTTATAAAACTACCATTCAATTTATTAAAAAAGTAAATTTATTAGTGGACTAATCCCCACCAGCTTGAACTACGTAGGAATTCGTAATCTCCACCAGCATGAACTTCGTAAGAACTCTTTGTTGGGAAAAAACTATATAGAAAAATATGGTGAGTCAAGTGTCGTATTCTTAGATGTTTCAAAGGCATTTAATAGAGTATGGCATCAATCACTATGAAATTAGGCCTTGACGAGATCTCTTAATGAGTGCGGATAGAGAATTGTTTAATGAGACGATCTATCAAGATAGTATTAGACAGCATTTCATCTGACTCGCATGAAATCAATGCTGGTGTACCGCAAGGTTCATCCTCTATGTCTGCTTCTTTTGAGCTTAACAGCCAAAAGAAATACAATTCCCATTTAACTTGCTCTTGACATACTATGGATAATTCGTTTATGATTTGCATTGACAAGGTCATTAAATGATCATTTAATCTACGAACGTTCCAGCTTCACTCGGACTTCATAAGACGGTGAAACTATTTATTTTACTCCATCAGAAGTTCTTAAACTATACAAAGCTTATGTTAAGCTCATTATGGATTTTTTCCAGTTTGTCTTAGGTGGAGCCCTAAAAGTCCATCTTAACTGTCTTGATAAAACTCAAAATAGAGTTATACATATAACAAACGACAAGAATATTGCGGCATTTGTCAGCAAATGCATTTTAGTGAACAGCGCAGCTCTAGCCACTGCACCAATTGCTCGGATGTATTAGTAGTTAATTTTCTTTGAATTCCTGATCTCGTGGTTGACAGAGCTAATTCAAATGTAGCAAATGTTTCGCTGCATTTTCGGATCGCTGTTTCCGTTGTCATGTCCGGTAGAACATGTATTTTCCAACAGTGTGTTGGACTGTTTTTTCTTGGTTCCGGTCGTACTATTTGACAGTTGTTACAGTTTGATACCACGTTTTCGAGATCATGATCAATATGCAACTCCACCAGTTCAGACCAATTTTTGTATATTTACACCACCATTGCTCTTTCGTATACCAACGTTAGGTGAAACCCAATCACTTACTTCAACATTATTTTCCATGTTGTCAATATCATTTTTGACTGAATTTTTTAATGGAAATGGTATGTTTCTTGCTTTTATGGAAGTTGGTATATAGCATTTGATTTCATATGTGTTTTGCCCTGCATGCCACTAATTTTGCCAACCACATCTGTATAGCAGCAATCATTCAGCTTATTGACTATAACATTGTTTCTTCTTGCTGTCATACGACCATTTGTTTTTGCTTATTTAAATATTGACTACCGCACCACATTTTCAAACTTTGAAAATGGAGCCACTTTTTTCATGAGCTGCAATTTGCAGTTTTCACTTCTAACAATCTATTTTGTATTCGATTACTAAGTTAATCGAAAGCCGGCTTCGGATTTATCTATAGCCCCGAGTTTAGGATGGTAAATTTAGAGCCCGGATCTAAGGCGTCAAGTTTTTAGGCAAATTGGGATGAACTAACTAAATGTTTTGGTCAATACGAATTATAATTTCTGGTTAAAACTCAACAAATGAAAAATAAAATTAATTCGATCTTTAGATTGTTCGGCCATAAATAGTACTCTACTTACGCATCCTGACATAAAAAACTTAATATATTTTCTTTTCTCGTCGGATTCCATTAAGGGGCGAGTAACTGTTTCATAACTGCAGGAATCTTTAAAAACAATTTATACCGTAAATCTCTATTTGCAATCCGGTAGTCAGCTCATGAGTAATGCTTTTATAGAAGCTTAAATAATTTATAGTCTGAAATAGTTTTGCGTATTAAATGGTATATATTGGATAAAAATCAAAAATATGTTACAATAATTGCTTTCCAATCGACCACTGCAAGTACTTATAAAAACTTAGGTGTGTGTCTTTGCTAAATGTTAATTACTCCCCAATATGCAATACACACGGAGCTCCGTGTACATTCTCGAGCGAAAAGCATAATGTCACTATAGAAAGTATAGTGAAAAGTATACGGAAAGTCAAAGGAAGGTGTCAAAGAAAATGGAAATTGGACGGAATTTCGTGCGAAATTAATTTTTTTCCGTAGTATTTTCTGTAATATTTTCGTACACATTTTAGTATGAAATTTACTCTGGCTTCCAACCGAAAAGAAGGTAAATTACCGTGCTCTAGTGGAATACTTTTCCAAATCAAAACCAATACGATTTTGAAAATTATTCAAATATTTTATTAAAATAACAAAACATATATTTGTCGAAAACTTTATACATATATTTATATAATATTTATACTTAAATGTATATAATTTTAGCTCGTCGATCTGCTTTGTTCCCTCAAACGGTCCAGTGCAATTGCATCCATATTTTAATTAAATTATAAATCCTCGTGTGATCGGGATTTCTACATATATATATATATGTATATATATTGAGGGCATAAATAAAATAATGATATATAAATATATTGAACACGATTCCACTAACAAATTATTATTATGACATTTTTACATTTGCGCTGAAATATTACCCGGTTTTTTATGGGTACACAAATTTACATTTTGTTACTTTCCCGTAATGAAACTTTATTAAAAAAATGCCCATAAGAATTTTGATTATTAAGGTACAATTTAAATAATTATTGTTTTGTACAAAAATTAAAAACATGTCACTTACCTCATGTACGTATAAGCACATTTTGAATTTATGACATTAAAAGTCAAAGATATATTGATAAAAAATTTATTTACTGCAAAAGAAAGTGATACAAAATGGTATAGTTTCCATGATAACAATTTTGTGTCTTTGCTTAATTTCGAGTACGGAAAGTACTACGGAAATAGACCGCTTGCCACAAATTGCATATTGGGATATAGTTAACAAAGACACACACCTTAGTACTTATAATTACTTTGGAAAGCCACTAATATGAGAAGCTGAAGGAATAATAGCCGATTTACATTTAGCGAATTTTGAAGAAGTTGATCTTGAACATCTTGACATTTGGTTTTGATTTATGTGGGTGACCAAAACATAGTATATTAAACTAATTTTACAAATGTATATTATATATGTTTTACTACAAAAAGATAAAAGTTTTCATCCTGTAAAAATCAAGTTCATCTTTTTATAACAGGTTTGGATCTGAGGTTCCGTCTTTTTAGTTTTATAGCCGATTTACATTCAACAAATTTTTAAAAAGAAGTTGATCTTGAAATTAATTTAGTAAAATTGAAATAAAAACAAAAATTGCAATAACATTTCGTTTTTATTTGTGTGAGTAACCAAAACAGTCATTTTTGTTATATGTTTTGCTACAAAAAGATAAAACTTTTCATCTTGTAAAAAACAAGTTCATCTTTTTTATAAAAGTTTTTGGGTTTGAATCTCGGGTTTCATCTTTTTATTTTTACAAGAAGATATTTTTTCTCGGTTTGGCTTACATAATTTTTCAACTAGTGTCTCGGCTTTTTCAAGATGACAAAATTCGTTGAATGTAAATCGGCTATAAGAATACATTTAGAGCAATTAGAAACAAAAACCATGGAAATTTTGATTTGTGTGCCCCAGTTGAACTATATGATTCTTTAATAGAACTTATTCAAACAACTTAAGGCGGTTTCAATGAAACAAAAATCCACATTACTGACCACTAAATGATTACTAATCATCAACAGAATCTGGATACTTATCGGTTAAATAATATATAACCAGGTTCAAATCCCAACGGGGGAGGGTTGCAAAAGGGATTTTTCATCACTTGATTACGATCGAGAATGACGATGAACACAACTATGGCCCCTTGTTGGAGTGCAGAATCTACGAACCGAACCATCGGGGACAGGCTGGCTGGAGCAATGCAATGTGCAGGTGGATACTTAAAAGTGAATCTGTATTCGTGCGGCCTCGATTTGGCTAGTAATGGTGTAAAGTAAGACGTTAAGTTAACCGCGAAAGAGTTGGGAGATCTTGGGCCCCAGAACAGATAGTATAGATAAATGAATAGGATTTTTGCTCAGAAGCAACTCCACCCATGTGTTTTTAATTGTATGACAAAAAAAATCTATAATACAAACTTTACATAAGTTATATACTGAGAAAAACCGGCTCAACCAACCTAATGTTAACCGCCTGGCTCTGTCATATTTTTTAGTCACCAATTCATTTGGGTCGCAGTTTACATGTTAGACTTTTCGGTCAATTTTCAGTCGGTGACGTTTCAGAATCAAAACTTAACGTAAAAAATACGAGGTCGATCTCATAATTTAACGGAAGAAAAGATACGCCCACAAAAAAACAATTGAGTTGAAATAATTTTATCTTTTACTAAAAAAATCGAGCATCAATTTGAACCTTACATTTAGATCGATTTTGACAATCACGGTTCGAGGTATAATCGTAACAATGCCGAAATTCAAAATTTTTTAAAGTTACAATTATTAAAGCTAAAATAAAAAGTAGAACGCGCGTCGCAAATTTTTGACTGATTGACTGGTCGAATGCGTAAAATATCTTCAACATACGGTTATTTACTGCATTATAATCAAAAAAAATCCTCTTAAAAATCTAACACCTAGATTAGCGAGGTTATTTCCACTAAATGTCAATTTACATACAGCCTTGAGATACATATACGGTCTCCACTTTTTGGTCATTGAGCTATTCGGAGAGCAACGAGTTCTAACCGATATGCTTTTAATGCTAATATAAGGTAATAAAACGCACCTGGCTTTTGCAGCACTTCAGAAGGAAAACGGCTTCTGCACCTACTTGATTGCGTGCTGATCGTAAACGGATTAATTTCATCGGTGCAGAGGTCGCTGTCGATAAAGAACTGTTGTTCTTCTGATTTTCTAGTATAGCTTGAAATCAAATCTAATGGATCAGCAATAGCCTGTAAAGATCGATTATTACTATAAAACAGTTAACTTCTTTGGCCTGAGGTAAAATCTTTGATAAAGTTTTAGCGGTAGCCGCAGAATTAATATATATAATAATTAATATATATATATATATATATAAGAATTAATATATATATTAATATATATATATATATATATATATATATATATATATATATATATATATATATATATATATATATATATATATATATAAATTATACAAGAAGAATTTTTGTTGCTGAGCTACTGTACAGTTTAACGAGCTTTTGGGAGTTTTTGGACAACCAATGAATTTTCTGTTAGCTTACCACACCCAATATCTAGTTGAAGAAACTACAAGTAAATTTTTAGTTTTACGTTTTACACCAATTTCAAACCAGTCGAAATTTATTAGCCTTAAATTCTGACTGCCAATATTACTTGCGATTCTACTATGGAATTGTAGTACTATAGAACTTTTCGAGAAATGCCGAATTTGGACTATACACCACTTAAACTGTGCAGCCAACCGTCATTCATTGAAACAATATAAAATGTCGTGATGTAGCGATCAATTCAGTATACTAACCATGCGCGCATAGTAACGTTAAGACGGATGCACAAGACCAACATCACGTACTATACATATATAAAATTATGTATTATGTGCATATATGAATTAAATAATTTTAAAAAAAAAATCCATTTTCATTTCAGCCATTTAATTAATACATTTCTACTCATTTATCAACTTGGAACGTGTTGTGTTTATGTCGTATTTGTCTCGTCGAACATTAAATCGATCGTTGATCATTATGTCGAAGAAGAAACTGATGTACGACTGTATATGGTTATAATTTTGCTGCCATTGATTTTAATTAATTGGGTAAGTTAATTGACACATAGCCTAATGATTTTGTCGCATTGCTAATCACTTTTAAATTATTACAGATTCGAAATTTAAAATATTTGGCACCATTCTCAACGATTGCCAATTTTGTGACGCTAATTTCGTTCGCCATCATTTTGTATTATATTTTCCGCGATCCCGTGAGCCTTGAAGGTAAAGCGGCCGTTGGACCAGTAAAAGAATTTCCATTATTTTTTGGCACCGTATTATTTGCATTGGAAGCAATTGGTGTGGTAAGTGTACTAATTTTATACTTATTAACTGACATTTAAACATATTAAAAACGGAAGAACTATATAATCGCATAACATACCATATTTGTAATTAAAATATGTAAACGTTTCATTTATAAGGTGGCAAGGTGATCAAGATTATAGAATGAGATAAATTCTTTGACACATTCGTCGAATTTATGCAAGGTCTCGTGCGGAATATTAATAAGGAAAGAGTATTTGTGTATTTCAAACGTCACCAGTTGCATCTGTAGTTATCGAGTGTTTGATACATGTAACTCTACAGTTTCTTAATTTTATTGTGAAACAATAAAATTACTTTAGTTAAAGAGGAATCGCCCTATCAGTATCAAGCAAGCCAAATACTGAGATTTAAATTAAGGAGCAACCATACCAAATACCAAACGAGAAAAGTGTAGAAAGATGTCTAAACGAGCATTTTATCCTTAGAATTCCACCACAGCATCCTTCGTTTGTCGTAGAAGGCGACTAAACAAAGGTTGGATTGCTGGCCCGACTACCCGCATCCTTAAAAAATATAATTGTTAAAATTATCAAGAAAATATGGATACCACCAATACTTAACACGACCCCCTTTTATGTTAACGGACACAGTCTAGTTATGTCTAGTCCAGTTATGGTTAAAATTAAACTAAAAAATGATTGGTTTAATGGGAAGTGTCGCCTTTTTCGAGCACCAGAATAAAGAATGGAAACCTCCGTGTTAACATCGATGCAGTGCTTGATACTTGGAAAGAGCATTTTTTTGATTTACTCAATGTTCAACAAGAGTTAAATAATGTAGATAAAATTTGTCAAATACAGACAGAGATGTGCATATAGGATCTATCCTATGTAGCATTCACAATGACCAAGCAGAGACTAAAAACAAATCATTTTCTTGGAGCTGATTGTATTAATTCCGAGATGTTGATATTCGCAAGGAATACTTTGTGAAACTTATTTTTGACCTTATGCTGTGTGCCTTAATTGACTTTTCAAACTAAACTTTTCAAATTGTTCAAGCTACCGCTATTGCCTCATAGGTGGTAGCTGAAAAGTAAATTTTCGATGTAACTTTTCGGTGACTTTTAACAAAAAGTATAAAATAACTTTAATTCTTTTTGGTTTATTTCAGTTTCAAGTTAAAGCATAGTAAGTGACTTTTTTCTAGTAGCTCCATCTATCTAGATGTAGCATGAACTAACTCGTTATAATTTAGGTTAGTTAGTTTAGTCGATAAAGGCACACAGCATTATTCAATTATATTGTGGCAAAGAGAACGTATGCCCGATTTGAAAACTTTTGCGATACAGATCCTCTTTGTCTAAAAAATATAAATACGGGGAAGAGTTGAAAAAGAGATGTTTCAACACTAGATCACGATCGACGATGACGATGAGTACAACTATGATCCCGTTGGACTGCAGAATTCATGAGGCAAACCATCGTCCATGCCAATACAGGCTGGCTGGGTCATTACAGTGTGGAGATTGATACGTAGAGCAAACCTGTGTGCTGGCGAAAATACAATGGCGCGAACGACTTTAGTATTTTCTACTTTAGTAGATGCACCAAATTACATTCTACTCAAGTTGCGAAAACAGCCAAAGAAATTTTTAAAACATTGAGGCGTTTTTTGAAGATAAAGCTAGATATCAGTTGGCTTAATTCAACAGCTAAGTTGGACGAAATTGGATGAATGCAAGAATATATATGCAAAATCTTCGGCGATCAATATAAAATTGCTTCAATAAGAGTCATCGACGAGGCAAATCCTTTTGACCGGAAATTTTAACGAAACATCTGACCATGAACCAAATCATAATTTCCGATGCGGAAAACCCAGCTGTAACTGACATAACAACAGTAAACAACAAAAAATAAAAGTTGGATCGTGCGGAACGAGTAAATTATTGACTGATATATAATAGCAAAAGCGAATTACATCAAAGTTGAAGATGTTCGGTGCATTTCGGACTTTTAGCGATTTTTTTATCTTTAAGTCAAATGGCAAAACATGGCCATGTCGTTAATTCCTTTTCAGATCGTTGGAAAGTCCGTGGTCGAAATCAAAAGTTGTTGGCCTAAGCTACAATGATCAATCGTCTTTATCGACTAAATCGTGTAAACCATAAAGTGCACGTTGCGATCGCGTCGATCGAAGATTTGGAAACAAGGCATCGACATGAAGAAAGTGAAATCTGGCACTGTTAATGGTATTTCATTTATCAAAATAGTGGTGATCAAGTTTACATCACGTGACTTTAACGAAAACAATTGCTTTTGCTATTCAACAAAATTGGATCGAGAACAAATGAGTTACTTAATTCGTTGACACAGATTTGGCAGGATCAATGCAAACCAAATTTTGTCAAATTTTGTGAATACAAAGCGTACGTCGAGAAACAGACCTGAATTTAGATCTGATAATGGAACCGAACTCTGCATTTAACCGTATTCTGACCTGTGAGATGCATGCTACAAGATGCTGACCTTCCGAATAAATATTTGAAAAATCGTACTATTTCTCTGTTTTGAACAATAAAATTAAATTCGAACAGGATCGAAACCAAATTTAAATTATTTGCGAATTTTTGGATCACAAGCAACCGTCTACGTATCGGACAAGAAGCGAGGAAAACTCGACGCACAATCGAAGAAACTTATTTTCATCGGCTACAGTGACGCATGATGCGGACTCGAATCGCGTGATAATCAGTCAAGATGTCCTTTATTTTAAATTTCGCTGAAACGATCAAAAAATACATTGAATGCACCAAACCGTAATAATTGAAAGCAACCAATGGATGAGAAAATAAATAAGTTTAAAATAAAACGGGAACAATTGGTTTAGAACAAAAGAAAAACGTCCAACAAATTTTCGAAATAATTTTTTGAACAGAATTCAATTCAACATTTGATGTAACGAAACATTTGATATTCGTCATCACTTACTTTTGCGAAAAATTAAATGAAGGAGGAATCTAATTTGAATACGTCGAACCGAATGAAATGATCGCCGACAATTTAACAAAGGCTGCAAACAATGATTAACATATGTTTTTTGCACTAAAACTATGCGAGATGGCGGACATCACTCTAAACTCAACATGGCGGGTATCCCAAGATGGTGGATTACCTTTTCTTCACAACCCCCTTAATATATGTGTATGAAATGAAAGGTTAGGACCAGTGGAATTCGATTAGCTATGTGACGTCATTAAAATCAAAATTCAAATAACACTTAAAAGTAAAAAACTAAAAAGTCAGATTTTATAGGTACTAAAAAACAAAAAAGTGTTTTCAAGCCTATTCTCCCTGTCGTATCCATACGGGATTCAGTATAAGCTATATTTGGAATTAATTATGGTATGAGTGCAAAAAGCGTAAGATGCACAGTATGACCACAGCATAACTTTGACATGTCTTAAAAGACCTTGATTAGTTAATTATCTAGCCGCTCATTTAACTTGCTAAAGATTCTGTTACTTTCAAATACTGAATAAGTGGACAGCAAAGCAATTAACCGACAATTAAAAGAGGAAGTACATGTTATCTTTTGCAAAGATAAGACTTTTAGATCATTGAAACAGGTTGCTAGCCTAGTAAAGAGAGTAGATCACCGGATGTACAATGTTTAAGGTGTCTGCTTAACACAAAACTAAACTAAACTATAGATTAGCCAAACTCGATTAGTGATTTTCTAAAGATTACATAATTGAATTGACGTATAATATTAATTAGAAAAAACCGAGCTTAAATTAAAGCAACTTGCAAAAAAAACACTAAAAAATATTGATATTATTTTACATTTACAGATTTTACCATTGGAAAATGAAATGAAAACGCCCAAATCATTCGGCGGTTCCTTTGGTGTGCTCAACAAAGCCATGATATTGATTGTCACATTATATGTAGGCATGGGATTATTCGGCTATTTAAATTATGGTGATGAAATTCATGGATCGATCACGTTAAATTTACCACCATCTGAAATGTAAGTTAAAATACGATTTTAAACGTGTTAGTATAATGGGCCGAAGATTAACGATTTTCTTGTTTACAGTTTGGCTCAATGCGTCAAAGGAATGCTAGCGTTTGCAATATACATTACACATGGATTAGCGTGTTACGTAGCCATAGATATTACGTGGAATGATTATATGTTAAAACATTTAACCGATAGTCCAAGAAAATTGTTGTGGGAATATGTAGTACGAACGGTACTCGTTTTAGTAACTTGTAAGTATCATAATTATTTTAGATCTGCCATATCGAAAATATAACATTATTTTTTTTTTATTACAGTCCTTTTAGCCGTGGCCATACCAAATCTAGAATTGTTCATATCATTATTTGGTGCTCTCTGTTTATCCGCCCTGGGACTAGCATTCCCCGCTCTAATACAACTTTCGACATATTGGTATCATACACATGGGATAGCTAAATTATGGTTAATCGTGAAAAATTCACTGATCGTGATGTTTGGTCTAATCGGTCTAGTGGTTGGCACATACACAAGTCTTTCGGAAATTATTAAAACATTTTTTGTAGAACCGACCGATGGCCATTAAAATATAGATTTAAGATTATTGGTATAAAAATTTAAATTGTTTTTTTTTTTTTTGTAATTTAAATGTTTAGTATAGAGTCATAATATATGTATTATTACATTCCTAAAATCTATATTATAATATACAATAAGCTGTGACAATAAATTTTGATAAAAAATGAAAATGAATTTAAAAATTTAATCATAATTTGATTAAACTTTACATTGTATTAAATAAATAAGTATTGCCATATAACTTTATGTTGTATGATATTTACATATCACAAAATTATATTAATTTTAGTAAGATATTTTAAAATAATTATTTTGTAAATTAAAATTAAATTATATTAAAAACCAATTAACTTTAATTTAACTTATTTTATAAATTGGGCCGATTTAATTTCTTTTGGAATAATTTTAGCAGAAATACTTTACAATTTTTGACTTTAAAAATGGTTTCCAACCGCCGCACTAAAACCATTAACCGGTTATTAATTGTTGTTTTTTATGTTTTCCATGTATTCCGAACGTATTCCTTTCGTACTAGATGAAAAGGTAGTATAAACGGAATATTTTAATATGAGAAGCCATTTTGTTTTATTGTGCCAATTTTATTAAAAAATTTAGCTTTAAAAATAAAATATAAATAATAAAAATGGACCCGTTAGTTTAATACTAAATAAAAAAACGTAATTAAAATTATTTAATCGTATAATTTATTATTTTGAACTTTTAAATCACATTAAAAAATTAATTTTGTCAGAAAATCTATTCCATCTATTCCATATCGTTTTTTTTTATATTACAGGTCGTTTGGTATATTCTAAAGACACGTGACCAATTTTCCATTCCTTTTCTTCTTTCTTTGGAATGAATAAAAAAAATACTCTTAGTTTGTAATTAAAAAAAAAATATTGAGTTATATTTTGATCATAACAACCTATTTCAATTTAAATTTCGTACACGTATCAAACAGATGATTTATGTTTGTGATCATAGAAGAAGTACACAAGAATGATAAATTTCGTATATTACTATGGCATTCGAAACTTAAAAAAACGTATAATGTATATCGGTTATTGCCGCTATGTACAAAGCGAAACTACAACATGTTTTAATTATATATCTATCTGCACATTATTTTGCATTTAAAAAAATTTTTACTGTCAGTTTTGTTTGGTATTGTTTTTCCTTTCCACTTACTACTGTAGAGGAAGATGAATGCGGATTTAAGTAGTCAAATGAATTTTTTTGCTTTGACGATTTTTTTTTAATTCTTATGTACACATTTTACTTTATATTTTAAACCAAATATTTCATGCAAATTTATATAATTTGCTAGCCCTCTATGAATACAATACATACAATGATATAATATATAAAGTTGTTCTATATATATATAATATGTCTATTTTGTATTTGATTATTTACCAAATTTTGTTTTCTTTTATGATCAATTAAATTCGTAATTTTTTCTTGTTAAAAAAAAATAATTTAATCATAAAAAATCCGCATTCGTCTACCTCTAGAGTGGTAATGAGAAAGGAAAAACAAAACTGAAAATAAAAGTTTCTTTAAATGCAAAATAATGTGCAACAAGGATAGATAAATAATTAAAAATATGTTGTTGTTTTGCTTTGTACTGGCATGCAATAAACTGTATTCACAAACCCTCTGTAATAAAAGCCGAACTCATCCAATACGTAGGCTGTACAAATTCCAGACTTGCTAAGATTTAAGTGAGTAAATATATATATATATATATATATATATATATATATATATATATATATATATATATATATATATATATATCAAAACCCTCTCTATTATACAAGCTGAATTCAATTTCTCATGCACGCAGATTACTACTCATTTTACACACTGCATCAGGATTAGTACTGAAAAACTCCATATAAAAAAAATTAAATAAAATAAAAAAATGTGTTTTTAACTTCTCTTTAACAGTGCATCAGTACATAACATAAATACACATAGTACTACCATCATAAGAAAAAAACAGTTTACCAATTGATGTTCCAAATGTCAAACCGATAGAATATTGTAAACTTTTAGTATACATATATGACATTTAGGCGATTATTCATATACAAATATTTTGATTATTTTAAAACGATACCAGTAGCGACATCTAGCATGTCAATGGGCTAACATACCATGGTAGTACTATGTGTATTTATATTATGATCAGTATTAGTACTATCAAAATAATCTATATAAAAAAAGTATATATTCTCTTTATTGTCGCACACTATTAAATCTAAATTTGCAAAATATTATTCAAAAACAAACGAGGTTATATTTTTGTTTGGAAATGCCAGAATGAATATGATTACTTGACTAATAACAAAAAAAAATATAAAGAACTGTTTTCTTTCTTTCTCATATTTTCCAAAGTATTTTATTTCTCACCCTTTCTCGTTTTAAATACCCGCATCATGAAAATATCGTTGAATGTAAATTGCGCATTATGCGCAATAAATTCTTCCTCCCTTTTTCTCGGAACCTTTTTAACGTTAAGGTTAATCTCGATTTCCCAATTTAGTTCATTGCAGTGTTGTAGCTCTTATTCCGTGCTCATCAATTTTGCCAGCTAAGGTAATATCTTCCTCTGCAGATTGTCTTGGATAAGGTGAAAATGTCTGTTGTAGATGATTCGCAAACAGATTTGCTTTTTGTTTGGCATTTCTAGCTCAGGTATCGTTGTTTTTAATTAGGGGCTTGGTTACCTTTCCTAGAGAACAGGCTGAATCTTTTTGTCCTGTCAGATTGTTAAGGTATATATTGACTGACTGGTTTTTAATCTCCTTTATTAAAACTTTTAATTTATTGACCAAATTATTATACAGTCTCTTCGCTTCCGGTGTTCGATTTCTTTGCCAGTTTTACTAGCTTTCCTTTAATTGTGAATCAATTCTCTCATTTCTTCGGGATAACATTTTGATTTGTTTCCCTTATGACTAGGGGTACTATCCGAAGCGGCAATTTATATATTTTGTCTAGTTCATATTTTAATTGCTCTGGATTACGTATTAAGACTTGAAGATTAGATTTCTACTGTCAGAGTTTGAAAGAGATCCCAATTAGTTTTGTTATGTATGTTTACTTGGGTTTAACCTCTTTTCTTATATTGTTTGGCTAAGCGTCATTATAACGCGAATGATCCGATGACACTCAAGTCGTTTTCTACATGGATATAATTCTCTGATATACCTCTTGTTACAAAGAAGTCTATAAGATAAGCTTATTAATGTCCGTCGGCCAGTGAGTTGGTGTACCGCCTAAGTGGAATTCCCATTTTATTTTTTTACCGGCTGCAAATAGCTCCCTCCCTTTAAAGTCACCTCCAGTTAAAAATTACTTGCAAGTGATTTGAGGAACATAATGTACTCTTCTTGTTTTAGGTTATATTTTGGTAGCCGGTATATTGCAGAGATGAACTTTTTGTTTTACTTAGATGGACTCGTTGAGACTTGCATGAACATTTTCCTAATTTTGAGTTCTTCATTGTGTTGGATATTATCTTTAACAAAAATAGCTGACCCTCCTTTACCTGTATTCTCAGGATGTATAAAAAGTATACCCACGCAATTTACAATATGAGGATTATGTGAAAAGAGTTTCTGATATCATACATATATCTACGTTTTATAGCTTTAGAAATATTTCTAGCTCTCGAATATGCTGTAATAACCCATTTGCATACCAGGCTGCTATTCTCAGCGTCAATCATTTCTTAATTTTATTCTCAATTTTTTTTCTTTTTCTATTTTTCGTACATATTTAACATGGGTTTGTTTCGGATTACGCAATTTATTTTTATTTTTTTGTAGTCCTATTGCAATTTCACAATCTTGATAGTTAGCGGGATGCTACCCTTTGCAATTGACACATTGTAGAGGTGAGGTTTTATTAATTTGACCAGCATTGGCTGCGTGATTACCTGCGCATTTGACATCTAGGTTCATGTTTACAGTATTTTTGAGTTGAGTATGGTTAAACTATTGGCATTTCTTGCACTGTGGGATTAGTCTTGTAGCTTTTCTTAAGGGCTCAATTTTAACTCTCAGGTGGAGAATTACATTTACGTTATAAATTTTTTCTTTATTGTCGAAGGGTAACATAAAGATTGAGAGTGCTCTTCTGATAATTTCAGTGTTTCCGTCCTTGTTTTGCTTTTTCTCTTTTTTGATATTGACTGACTCTTTATTTTTAAGACTTTTACCTGTTAGTTCTTCCATAATATCTTCTTTTGAACAAGATTGGTGGAGTCCCCTGCCATTAATTTAATTGGGCGATCATTTTTGCCCTCATACGTATACCATTCAAACTCATCGGTGTTGAATTTAGTAGCGGGAGCTTTAAAATCTTCAGGTTCTGTCGTGTTGATTGTCCAATGTTATTATTTAGTGATACTTTTTTATAGTTCTTGCTTACGACCAATTTCAGTAGTTGCTGGATGTCATTATATTCTTTCACTCCTATTATGTAAATAGGAGGTGAAAGAATCTTCTTCTCTTTATCTAGCACTTTTGGAGCTATTTGATTACTTTGAATCCAATTGGTTTCTCGTTCTAGTTCACTTTCATCAGTACAGAATTGGTCTTCCATGCTGAGCGAGTGGAAAGAATTTTTATTTAATATCGCGGTCTCTGCTTCATCATTGAGTTTGTCGTTCTTCAAAGAGTGATTTTCTCTATTTTCGGCAACTTCATTATTTAGTTTTGCTATGGTTTTATTCATTTGCTCGAACTTTCGCAGTAGAACATCATTATTTACAGTAAATGTCGATTTTTCAGGCACAGTTCCGCATGATAATGACTGTTTCCAGTATACCACCTGTGGTAGTATTTTCATTATTTGCTGTAGCCATATTATTTTATTTTGTGATTTATTTTCGAAGTTTTCTTCTCCTAGCCTTTGGTAACCAGACAGCCGCTCAATATGAGAACAGGCGCTTCTGGAATTTAACATCACATATTAAGTTAAAAGATTATGGTAGCCAATACGACACTTCGCATTTATGAAATTACTGCATTCTCATGGTGTGTAAGTCAAACTAAAATAATATATAAATTTTCAATTTAGAATTTTTAATTTAAACTAACATTTTAAAAAATTAAAAATTAGAAAACAGTAATTATTGGTTTAAAATATAAAATTAATTTGAAACTCAAGCATACTATTATAATCCAATTTTAACCATTGTCAAAATAATATCATCGAGTTTAAGTTTTTCGAAAATCTTTTCTTCTGGCACAAATAAATTTTGCCGTCGATGTTTTCAGCGATTTTCTTTAATTCTGCATTTCACAAAAACCGAAATAACGTGTCATTTAATACTTCACGGTTTTCAGATCGTACCACTTTTTGTCCCTACTGACTATTTATTGGCTTCACTTGTTTCAAAATGACTTTAGACAGAATACTATTTAAGCCTTGGCGTTCCGTACATTTTTGTATTTCCAGATTTATACGTTTTGTTTATACCTAACCTAAATAATTCCGAATTTTTATTTGTTATACATTGATTTAGCAATATATCATTATTTTTTATTCCGTTTCGTATCGGGTCCAAATCATTTGCTTTGAGCAGATGTTCGAGTAATATATTATTTTTGCTGTAGAAATCTTTAACGTCTGTGTCGCGATTAATTACAGATGTCGCCATTATTGATAACGGCTCGTTACTATCGTCCTCGCCATCTGAGTTTAATATTATTGTGGTCCTTTTTTCTTCAATAATTTCAATATCATTATCATCATTAGATGTTTCAATTGTTTTATTCTTGGCCGATGCCATATTTTTTAGATCTTCAACGCATTTCCCCTGTAACGTTTTGAACTGGCCAACGGCATAATCTATTATATGCGATAAATGTACTGTTAAATTTCGCATGTCTGCAAATGATTTAATCTGCCTTTCGGACGACGCCGCGATTAACGTGTTAATCTGTTCAATAACATTGTTACATGAATTCTTACTAGTGTCAACACATTTATCGAATTGGGCTTTTGCTTTTCCAATGGGTGAATCTGAATTTAATATTTGATGATCAAATGGAGGTGGTGGTGGTGGACGATTAGGGATCGTTTGTGGTGTTGCAGGCACATTGGCAAGGCTTGGTGCGGGAAACTGACGCTCAACAGGATATTGTAGAGGAAAATATGTAGACATACTTTGCATTGGCAGCATTATATTTGAAAATTGTTCTTGTGAATATGGATTGATTTCAGTATCACTCTGTTTCGTCCTTTTGACTTGAATTATTTGACCGTCGCGTAACCACATCATGTCTTGCTCTGCAGCTAGTTTTAAATCTATGTTAAAACCATTAATCATATAGTATATTGGTTGAGCCACTGGTGACAGAGCCATTAGCGTGAGAGTTTCTGGCGGTAGAGCTACTAGCGGTAGAGCTACCGGCGGCAGACCTACTGGCGGTAGAGCTACTGGCGGTAGAGCTACTGGCGGTAGACCTACTGGCGGAACAGCTACCGGCGGCAGAGCTACTGGTGGCAGAGCTACTGGCGGTACAGCTACTGGGGGTAGAGCTACTGGCGGTAGAGCTACTGACGGTAGAGCAACTGGTGGCAAAGCAACCGCCGGTAGAGCTACTGGCGAGACAGCTACTACCGGTAGAGCTACTGGCGATACAGCTACTGGCGGTAAAGCTACTGGCGGTAGAGCTACTGGCGGTACAGCTACTACCGGCAGAGCTACTGGCGGTAGAGCTACAGGCGGTAGAGCTACTACCGGTAGAGCTACTAGCGGTAGGGCTACTGGCGATTGAGGTACTTGCGGTTGAGGTTCTGGTGATAGTGCAACTGGTGTAACAACCCCTGGCGGTAGAGCCACTGGTTGGCCAATCTCTGGGGCTTGCAGCAATTCTTTTACCGAAGTCGTTGTTTCTGCTAGAATCGTATGTTTTATTTCATGGTGTGATTCATTTGAATGATCATTTGATGTAGGGTATTTAACCTGTGTTTTATTTGTTAAATTTAAAGTAACGGATTCAAATTGATCATTTGCCGTATCATCGTTTGGAACATCTGGTTTACTTTCGCATCTTTTTCGCACTAGTCGTGGTTTGGCGTTTCTATGCGGTGGATAAGTTATAAACCTCCTTTTTTGAGGAGTTACATCTGCTATCTGTTCTCTTTGTACCTGCCGTTTTAAGGGTGTAGGTTTTTGAATGCAACATTTTGAAATGTCATTATTCATCAAATCGTTGATTTCATTCTCGTCAGAAAAATGAAGTTTAATTTGCCTTTTTTGTTCTTCGATAAAATTAATAAGCGCCCAATGCTTTGCTCGCACTTTTAACATACAATCGGGAGCACATACCAAACATATCCAATTCTCATTTGTTTTGATTTCATTTAACACAGTCAAAGATAAATTCTGTACAATACACCGGCGACAAAACACAAACGGGCATTTCGAGCAACAATACACATCACCGCCTTGACCACACCATCGACAATACAACTCGTTACCTTCTACGCCACGTTCGAATTTTCTACTATTATAAAACGTAAAACAATTTTTGCACTGGGTCACTCTCAATATTGGATGTATATTAATAATGGCTTCGTTGATTAGTGCTGTACCAATATGAAAATTGCAAGAAGTGCAATGGAATTCCGAATTTATAATACTATTCAGGTTTGGAAACATCTTTTTATACTGACCAATTTCAATGGCACCAACATTGTTGAATATATGCAAATTGAAATCTGCAATACAAATATAAGAAAAAGTTAACGTAATTTTAAAATTTTCAAAAGTGATAAGTAAATCATTAAAACCTCGAATCAAATGTATTGTGGTTTAGTTTCAAGGTTAATTTATTCAAGCGACACTGAATATCTTTACAACTTCAACACGACCATTTTTGATAGAGCATTAAAGGTTTGGAGAAATTAAAAAAATCAAATCTAATTACCTGGCAAACTTGAAAGTGAAGTTGGTGTGTCGTTCATTACATCCACGAGTTTCTCATTTTTTTCTGTTGGTTCAATTACTAAGTCTTCAAGTGTTCTTTTAGACTTTCTGCTTACCAGATAGCGTAAAAGTTCCCTACTAAATCGTGTTGTCGAAACCTGATGTAGGGTATTTGACTTGACCTAGATTATACAAATATATACGAACATAATTTTAATAAAAATAATAACACTTCCAAGGCTAAGACATAATGTGTTAAGACAAAGTCGCATCGATAAACGATTGTTCGAAATTAAGTTTAGAAGACCCCAACAAATAGAAAGAAAATAGAATTTGATATAAATCGTATGGGCCCTAACTACTAGACAGCAGGACTCCAGATTAAGAAAAGCGATCCCAGTGAAAGATAGTGTTGGTAACTTTCTAAGATTTAAGATTTCTGGAATCAGGTAAGATGAAATTGGTTGGAATACTAGTTTTATTCCAAGTTTCAACTATGCGATTTTGGTTTAATGGATAATGAAAACAAAAAATCATTTGCAAGAAATTGTATCACCAAATTTTACATAAGTTTTACATTATTTGTCTAATTGCAATTTGTATTGATCATTATCATTGAGATTGAATCGCATAACAGCTGTCTCCAGGCATGGTGAAAATAAGAAATTCACCACGGCCATGCAGAGGTACAAAGGTAACTGTTGACGACGTTGGCTCCTTGAGATAGTAAACGACTTGTATTATGATTGTCTAGAAAATTTCGAAGAGCAAGCTTGAGATCGGAACCAATGCAGCCAGATTCTTGATACGGTACAAGCCTGCAATGGCTTGTAAAACCCGGTTATTCTTAATATTATTCAAATAACCAAACAGAACACTAAATAACTAAATCCATTTTGGGCCGGTGTCATTGTTAGCAAAATATTTGATTAACTTACCCGTTCAAGTGGTTGAGATAGAGGCGTTGCATCATTTACATCTTGTCTCGAACCCATTTGGAACGGTGAAGATTTACCTATTGTGTATATAAATTTTTTTGGTTTAACAAGTTTTTGGTTTTCAGCTCGATATTTTTTAATACTGGCCAATGTTTTATCGTCGACAAAAGATTCACTTTCAAACAGTCGAATTTGTTTATCGGAACTTTTCTAAAATTAAAACATGAGCAAATCAAAATATGATATTACTAAACATATATATGTAATTTAATAACCTACCGGATTAATTGGTTGAGATTTACTTTCAAATTGTTTCGGTTGAAGAAGCTTTTCGAGTTCAGTTCGATTATTATCCGGACTCTCCATTGTATCATCGTCAGAAATTATAATTAGGGGACTTTTGACAATTTGCTAAAGATCATTCAAATTTTATATAATATTAATTAGGTAATCATAAATAAACTAAATTAATTAAATTAAACCTACATTGAAAATTGTTGGAACAGCATGTTCTCTAAGTCGTACAATGGTTTGAGAGGTTCGGTCCATGCATGATTCTTCAAAATGTACAGAACAAATAACATCGGTTTGTGCCGTTGTCCAATTTTCCCATTGTAAAGCTTTTTGCCATTTTGATCGTAAATTGGCATTTTTAGGAATTCTGTAAAATTAAGTTATGGTTTTATATTATTTTATAAAAACATGGATAACTTTGTTGTTCATTGGCGCAATTACAATATTGTAATGAGGGCGCCTTTAATTAGTATTGCTTGCTAACCTCAACCATTTTAATAAATCCGACGCTGCTGTGTTTTAAACAGACCGAGTGAATGTTTTTTAAATATATCAACAAATATATTAGAATAAAAAAGTTAAGTCATCTTCAAAGCATGTTACCGAATGTCTAATGTAAAGAAATGAATGAAAATTACATACCGATGGAAAGTAATTCCGGTATTTTTTTGTTTAGATCTCGTATTTCGACATTGATCGATACAGCACATAGACATTATTACTAAAATTAAATTAATTAAAGCTTAAATTAACTATTTGAAAACTATAATGTTACTGTTAAAACAGAAATAAACAAATCGTGACAACCAAGAACCAATATGGCGAAAATTAAAAAAGGGGAGTGAAACTATATAAAAACGGTGTAGGGGACAAACTGACAAAAGACAATTGGCCGAATATAACTATGACGTTTAAAACATGTGAATTTTTTGTATATGAATGAAAAATTTTTTTTTCGGTTTCACATTCATGGATCAAGATTAATTTACTGATTTAAGTCTTTAAACAATTACATCGTTTTTATGCTTTTTATCTAGTCAAATCTTATCTTACAGTAATATTCTATCAATTTAACAACATAATAGTACGGAAAAATTTAAAATAATGCGAGAGTTAAGTTAACAAACAAAAGGCCGCTTCAATTCACAAAAGACGCTTATTATAATATACAAATCGTGAATGCCATATTTCATTTCAGTATACATACATTATAAACTTCCAATTTTCTTCAGCCAAAACTACGACCATTTGCCAGTTGGCACATATGATCCGCTTGTCACTTATAAACGAGTAAGCCTTCGTGTGTTTGGTTTATTATGGGAATTTTATTTAAAATTAGGCTGACCTGTCGAGCGATTATGCACCTGATTATTTAATTAGGCTGACCTGATATTTTTGAACGCAAAAGAGTATGTGGAACTAATTCTTAAAGTTTTCAACTGTTCTAATTGACACTTTAAGACACCCATAAAGTGACTAAAATCCTAGTAAAATCGATAAACAAGTGCTCCATCGTTGCTCCATCGGTTTCGAATTTCGATCCCAAGCTATGATCCTCTTCATATTGTTCTTGACAACCCAATGAAAACAAATTCGTCCTGTACTCGTAGGAGCCATCATTGCCAACAACACCTTGTATAACTTCAGATTGTTGGGATTTGCAAGGTATTTCAAGGTAAAACTTGATCAATGACTGACCAATTTAGAGGAAATTGTCCTTCACCTTGAAGTAGTTATCTCGAATATTATGTAAGACAGTAATTTGTTTGCTACGCAAAGGTAACGCTATACCGCGATAGTACTCGCATTTTAAGCGATCTCCATTTTTAAGGATAGGATATAACGCGGCTGCTTTTCATTCATTACGCATATTTTCGCTTTGCCATACTAATCGAATATGGTCGAAAAGATAGTTCCACAAAGTATCCCCTCCGAATATCAATAGCACGGAGCAATCAACCCCACGGAAACAGTTTCTTGTTAGTCTCTGCATGGCCAATATGAATTTATCATGTGATGGGAATTTAAGCAAATCTCCGCAGTCTGTATTTAGTATTTGGCAACTTACAAATACAACATTTGACACTTGTTGAATATTGAGTAAATCAGAGAAATGCTCCTTCCAAGTGTCGAGCACTGCATCGGTGTTAACACGGAGGTTTCCATCCTGGTCCCAAATTGCGATAGACCAAGGTCTAAAAGAAAGGTGCAGAACTCCTTTAAAGAAGCTCTTAAGATTTTAGCCTCCATTATTCACGTTTTTATTGTCTACAAATTCGCTTGATAGTTGTCCTAGCAAGGACTGCACTGACAACCGAAACTTTCAATACCTCCCATAAAGCATTCACATCATCAGAACGGGGGTTAGTTTCTATGTTTGTTTGTTTCTGAACTCTCCAATCTGTTCTGGGGCTGAAGTGCTCTCCCAACTCTTTCGCGGTTAATTTTTTAACGTCCTACCTTACGCCGTCACCAGCCAAATCGAGGATGCACGAATACAGGTTCGATTTTAAATACATCTGCAGCAATTGCTCCAGCCACTCTAGCACTGACATGGATGATGGTTCGGCCCATGGATTCTGCACTCCAACAGGGGGTCATAGTTGTGTTCATCGTCATCATCGATCGTAATCAGGTGATGAAACATCCCTTTTGCAAACCCTCCTCCGTTGGGATTCGAACCCGATACCTCCCATCTCAAACACCGCAGCTTTAACCACTGTGCCAATTGCTCGGTGGGCTAGTTTCTATAATGCTACTGTTAACAATATTCTGATATTGTGCTTTCACATCTTTGTTTATCAGACCTTCACAGTTGAAACGTAAGATATGTGTTTCTGTGATTCGAAATTTGTACGAAAAGTGCCATATTAGCTTTGCAGTTATCACTTGATGATCACTGCCTACAAATATGATGGCCGACCGATAAGATCTTACATCTCGGAAGACCCAGCGATCCAACCTTTGCTTAGTTGCCTCCTACGACAAGCCGAGGAGGCTGTGGTGGAATTCTTGATAGGTAACAAATGGCCCCTTTTGACAAACAGAACATATCGACTAACTGTGACTCGATCGGTTCCCAGATTGTAACAACGATATGCTTTTGATTCGTAATCATAACCGTCCAGCACTGCTTTCACACCCTTTGAGTCGAATTTGCGCCTTGTTTGCTTTGGTACATGCATATAACATTCTGATCCGAATTTCTGAAGTGTTGCACATTCGAACTTTTCTGGAACCATATGGCGTTGTTTCTGTACCCTTTGTTGGCAAACGATTCTGGACATAGTTAGCCATCATTACAGCTTCGCCCCAAAACTTTTTCTCTAAACCTGCATCAATTACCATACAGTGAGCCATTTCTACAAATGTTCTGTTTTTCCGTTCCGCTGTTCCGTTTTGTTGAGGTGTGTACGCAGTAGTTCTCTGGATTTGAATTCCACTTGACTTTAAATAATTCAAGAATTCATTACTGAGGTACTCTCCTTCTCGATCTGTACGGTTGCACTTAGGTTTCTTTCCGAATTGAACCTTTACCATCGCAATATATTCCTTTAATTTGCTGTAAACTGATAATTTATTTGCAATTAGGTAGCTGACTGTAAATTTTGAGTAATCGTCTATCAATGTCACAATGTAACGATTACCTGATGGTGTGGTCGTTTGCATCGGACCACAAACATCCGAATGAATCAGATCCATAACTGCAACTGCTTTATTACTCGACTTGATTGGAAACTTGATTCGAGTAATTTTCCCTTCGAGACACACTCTGCACTTGGAGTTGATTTCGCAATCAGCTGTACACTCGCTGAAGTTGATGCCTTTAACTAAATTTTGTTTCGCCAATGATTTCACTACTTTGATGTCTCTATAGCCTAGAACCTTATGCCAATAATGCATGCAGCCATTGGATCCTTTTTCGACCGAGTAAACTTTGTGAGGTTCCTTTAGTCTGTAAAGTTTACCGCAGATTTCCCCAACTGCAATTTGCCGACTTTTCTCCCTTATTTCACACTTGAAATTTACTTGAAAACCTTTTTCCGTTAGTTTTTTGACTGAAAACAAATTTCCCTTGATATCTGGCATTAGCAACACGTCTGTGATTCTTACTGGAACACTTTGATTTTCCTCGTTCAAAAAATCGCCTTTACCCGGAACTGTAACGCAATGCTTACTTTATCTCTACAATTCATGTCATTATTGACGAAAATATCCGTAGAACTGGCAATGTGACACGTGGCACTTGAATCGAGAATCCAGCCATCACCTAATTGATGTGTCACAAACAGGTTTTCTGTTTCATCTTTCGCTAGATTTGCCTTCTGATTACTTCCTTCCTTTTTGTTAAGCCAGGCTTTGTATCTTCAAAAAATTTTTTTTTGATGTGACCGCTTCTTTTGCAAAAATAGCACTCAGACTTTTTATTTTCACCTTTTTGACCTTTCGTTGGTCTTGATGTGTCAACCTTTAATGCAGTGTCATCCGTTGTTCCGCCTCGATTCATTCTTCTTTTGAATTCTGCGAGAACCTTTGATTTAACCAACGTAAGTGTCAATTCACTCTCTTCTTTACCCTCGAGCGCCGTTACCAAACCGTCGTAGCTTGGTGGCAAAGAAGCCAACAACGTAGAACTGATAAAAAATTTCGGACCAATATCTGCACCAAGCGCCAATATCTTTCGAAATAGCTCGTTCGTTCATGGAATTCACGTGTTTTTCCGCATCGCCGCCTTCATCAAGCCGCTGTTCCATGATTAACTTCAAAATTTGCACACGATTGCTTGATGTGTTTGATATGTTTCCTTAAGAATTCTCCTTACATTTCTTGCTGAATCTGCACCAATGATGTGATGAATTTGATCGTCTTCTACATTTAATGCAATTGTTGAATGTTCCTTTTCATCATGTGCTGTCCACGCTGCTGTAACTGGTGATGGTAGTACCCCATTGATGCCTGCCCATAAACCTTTTTCCTTAAGGATCATTTCCATTTTGTATTTCCATACAAAATAATTTGTTCCGTTTAGCTTTAAAATGCTGTATCTTGACTCAGCTGACGCCATTTTTTCCGTATGTGAATTTCACAACACCAAAAATCAATTTCACTTTATTCAATTAATTTGCCTTAATTTTTTTTTTTCAAAATATCCGTATTCTTTATCCACTGGGCCCATAACCTGATAGATTTAATGCAGAGCTCGAATCTTGAAAAATAAAAACAGGATGTTTCTCGATTAAATTTTAATTATGAAAAATCTTTTATTTAGCTTTATGATTTTAAAGTGTCACTTGATTGAAGGTTTAATGAGAGGTGAAGTTAGCTACAAAAGTTAAATGCAGTGGAACATATGCAATGATTCGAATGCGTTCAAAGCTTATTACCAATCAAACGCACCTGGTATTCTAAGCGATTACACGTTTCACATACCAATTCTAAACTGCGTGTCCGTTAAACTTAACATATGCTAGGTTCGGGTTAAATGTTTCCTTTTGTTGATTTTTTTTAACAGTGAAGTTTTTTTACGGATGCGGGTAGTCAGCCCATCGATCCAACCATTTTTAGTCGCCTCCTACGACAAGTCCAGGATGCTGTGGTGGAATTATAACGACAGCATGCTCGTTTAGAGTATTTTACGAAGCATGGAAGTATCTCCCAACCACAGGGACCACTATAGATCGCTAAAAAATTCGATAGTAGTTCTGAACCGTTACATTAAAAATGGATGCCTTGGTCGAGTTGGTCTTGCGCCGACGACGAAATAAATTCGTAGCCAGTGTTTGGTCACAGCAATGACAATTTTTCACACGTATATAGATAATTAAGTCACGTATTATAGATCGAAAGTGAACATGATTTAAGTGAACTAACGCGGGGCTTATAAATTTGTTAATTACATTGGTTTATCATTCCGGTACAAAGAACTATTTCAGTACAAATACCTATAAAGTATCGAAATTTTAAAACTTTCAAAATTTTCTTTTAGCTGTTAGTAGCCAATGCTTTAATAGTCCCGAACACAAAGCTGGACACGCAAGAGTCGAAAAAATGAACGAAAAATTGTATTATTTATATCCAGAATTTTGTTCGGTTCCAAAAAAGATTTTGGTTAACACCATAATCAAAGGTCCATTTTCCAAAACTCAATTGGTGCGAATTAACTTTAAATCGAAGTTAGATCTAGATTCAAATATTCTCGATTGCAATGAGGCAAAGATTGGTGGAATTCCTGATTGTCTGCACAATTTTCTAACAACATCAAATCCAAAACAAAAAAAGTTACTAGAAGAAGAACTTCGTGTAATCGAAATTTTATTCGAACAATGTGGTAACATTTTTATTCAAGGAATACCAGATCCATGGAAAAATTGGCCACAGCAAAAACGTAAAACTGATAAAAACCAAAAACAGACGAAAAACAAATTATCATGGAATTGGAAATATTATTTCGATAAATAAAAGCAAAAACTAAAAATTTTTAATTGTTCATAGAAGATCTTCGGCACGCATGTAATTGTGTGCGCATTGTTTGGTTTTCGTCGGTCAATTCATCAATTATTGTATTTAAATTATCCAATGCTTCTTTGTGTCGTTGTTCCAAATCTTCAACATCTGTAACAGCTTTAGTTAACTTGGCACGGGCCACAGTTGCTGGCATAAATTTTTTTGAAACTCCCAGCAGTGATTCCATTTGTGCGGTGTGCCGTTGTGTTTCACGTAATTCGTGACGAATAAGATTTAGTTCGGTGATCAGTGTCACATTTTCTCGCATCAATTTTTCAATTTGGCCCGTATCACTGGTTTTGGCTTACAATTTCAATAAATTTATTAGTTGATACGGGAATATTTTGCAAAATCGTTACAATATACTTACCGCTCTTAGTTTTGTTCTTTGAAACTAACGATTCCAAGTAGTCACGTTGTCTTAAATATTCATTATGAACTTCGGCGTCGAGAGCCAATGATTTTTGCAAGCTAGCATCATCTGCATAGCGATGATAAAGTTTAATTACTTCACCTTTCAATTGGCTTACATTCTGAACAAAGCCCGATAAATGATGA
Source organism: Tipula confusa (assembly GCA_963556175.1). Classification (NCBI taxonomy): domain Eukaryota; kingdom Metazoa; phylum Arthropoda; class Insecta; order Diptera; family Tipulidae; genus Tipula; species Tipula confusa. Next base: position 108,386,555 of record OY744477.1, on the reverse strand, counting down.
ATTTCGCCACAAATTTTTGACATTTGTTGATGTGCCGATTTATTTCGATTTCGTTCAGTCTTCAATGCAGTCTCGGTACCGTGCAATTTATCTTTTAGTTCAGACAATTGCAATTCTAGTTTAAGATTATTTTGTTGCAATCCCTCTAATTCCGTCAACATTTCGGCAATTTGATCTTTTTTCTCTTTTATTTCACGTTCACGCGGTTCAATTTGTGATTTCAACTCGTTGATTTTATGCTGGAGAACATGCTTATATTTTTCCAGTTCTTCGTTTTTCTTTAACAAATCGTTAACACGTTTCTCTTTTTCACGTAACGCATTATCGCGATCATCAATTTCTTTCTTTAAATCTTCAATATCTTTCTCGTAACCGTAAATTTTTTTTTGATATTTTTGATGTTCGGTACGCAATTTTTCGATTTCTTCGCGTAAATGCGAACTAACATTTGTGGCTGTAGCAAATTTCTTTTTTAACACGCCAGCTTCGCCGCGCCATTTTAAGCTTAATTCTTGCTCGTCTTTCAGTACTTTTTCATATTTTAATTTGGTCTCGGCCATTCGGCGATCGTTGTCTTCTTCCACTTCTCGATAGTAGTCGGCGAATTGTTTTTTTTTCGTTTCAAGTTCTTTTAAAAGTTGTCTAATTAAATCCTGTCTCTCTTGGAGCTGTTTTTTAAAATCCGTTTCAAGCGCTTCTATCGTATCCTGTAAACAACCAGCACTCTTCCTTAATTTTTGTTCGTAATCTTCACGCATATCATCCATTGTTTTCTTGACCATCGACGATTTTTCATATTCAATTATAATTTTTTCTTGAAATTGTTTTTCTAAATCTAGGACCGATTGTTCATGGTCCAATTTAGTCTTAGCTATGTTCGCAGTGATTGTATTCAACTCGTCTGTATGATGAGCACTTATCTCCTCGTTTTTATCCTTTAAATCTTTTATTGCATCACAATAATTTTTATGAATGTCACGCATTTGTTCCGAATGAAAATTATCGCCCTGCTCTCGGGCATACAAAAATTCGGCCTTTTGCTGTTCAATTCGTAGTTCTAACGAAGCAATTAAATCATTTTTATCAATCAAATTAAGCCGAGGAATCATAACATCATTACACTTCAACAGTTCCGAATCCATAGTCGCAATTCGGCCTTCATTATTTAATATTTTCCACACAACAAGTGTACCATCGTTGGCCGTCGTTATCAAATATTGATCATCGTACGATATTTTCAATTTTGTAATAGTAGAATGAAAAAATCTTGTGTTTGTCAATTTTCCTCCGCCCGCCTCTAAAAATGGTACTTGTACATTATATAAATGGCCAGATTCGGTACCAACGAACATCACCAGGTCAGAACGTGATAGTGCGATCGTGGTAAGCGGTGCCAAATTAGGAAATTTTAAATCGCGCGATATATCCGAATTACACATTTCCTTTAGACTGCCTTTATTCGTAACCACATAGATAGAATTACGATCTCTGGTCACCACGGCATCACGGTATTCCGTACCTTTGTGTACGATTTCATTTACTCGTAATCCCGTTGAAATTTGCCATTCATAAACCGCGCCATCCTCTCCGCACGATATAAGAAAATTATCGTCATCCGACCAACACATACTTAGAATTAATCCATTGTGTCCTTTCAAATTTCGAACGAGTTCAAACGAAAAGACCGATATAATACTAATATTGTAACCGTACGATGTGGCTAACATGTGACCTTGATGGCTAAATTGACAGCATGTACATCTTGGAAAATTAAATGTTTTAATTGTTTTTAGATCGTCCAACAATATTAACAGCAATCTTAATTTATCGGTAAATCCAATAGCGGCTATAATTCCCGATGGATGCAAACCAATGACGGACACTTCAATTTGAAATTTTTTTACAAGTTCAACTTTTCCCGTCACATAGTTCCAGATTCGAACGGTTTGGTCTCTCGCCGCCGTCATTAAAATTGGTTTCCACGAACAAATTTCTAAACTAATAATTCCATCGATATGTAACGGTTCACCAAGCGTTTTAAACTCGAGCGTATTAATCTTAATCGTTTCGGGCACAAACAATACCCCAATATAGATTTGTGAGTGATTAGGCGTAACAATGATAGTATCTTGTTGCATATTGATGGCAATATTTTTAATGCAATACAGCTCTTTTGCATAAATCGTCATTGGAATATGGATGATAGTTTTTTTAGTGTAGCCATAGTTCGACGTTTTCTCAAATATATGAACAAAGTTATGGATGGAAAATGCAAATCCTTTTGGGAAGCATATCAAATTTAATACATCGAGACGAGTTTTTGGATCAGTTACCTTGTCTATGTCTATGCTGGTGGCTTTTTCCGCATCGTCACTTTCAACCAAATTCGAAATATCAAACGTTACAAGTTCATTCGCTGAATGTACCACCCTTGCTTCGCCACCCTCAATCAATATTAGTTCGGTGTTTGCAGTGCCAATGAGTAGCACATCGCCTGATAACCACACCATCGATGTTATAAGTAAATTTTCGAGTTTAAAATTAGCAATCAACATAAATCCTTTTTCTGTTTTGGACATAAGTTTAAACGTATAATCACCACCCACGGCCACCAATCCCGGATCATTTGGATTGCACGCTAAAGATCTGGCATAACCTTTTTGATTGCGATTCGATACTCGTCCCGTAATAACCGTTTCCACTTTATCAAAAAAGAACAATGTTAAAAAACAATCTGGTTCGGCCGACAGAACAGCTATTCCCTTCGAATCGTATGTAAATTGCATATTGGCCACATCTAAATTTGGTGTGTCTTCGGGCAAATTTATGGTTTTTCGCCGTTTTAGTGTTCCAATATCGTAAATATTGATAAACGATCTGAAATTGATTAAGTATTTTAGAAGAAGCGTGTAGCCATAAGAAACGTATATTACTTATCATCAATTCGTTCTTCTACTGCCAATAACTTTCGATTGGGGCTCATTCGTATTAGCTCGAATCGGCATCCTTCTGGAAATCTTTTCGGCACCAAGTTATCAAACGATCGATTATATTTAGAATAAAATTAAAAACCAATACCTTAAAAATTTCTCTTTATTTATTATAAAATCATGAATTGCTAGCACACCCGAAACAGGATAAATTACTTCTTGTTTTGCTGTAAAATGTATATTCCCATCAATGTTTGACTGTAACCCAAATACCATACGAGGTTCGATTGATACCGAGATTACTTTGGATGATTGATTTTCATCCATTTTTTTAAATGATTATATCAAAATAAAATTTTGTTTGACTACAATTTTTTAGTTTAGTTTTAGCAACGTCTTCTAAGATTATGTTTATTTTAGTATTGATTAGAATGTAAAATTGCGATGGTAACAGGAAGTAAAAAAAATCATCGAAGAATATTATGAGCTTCCCGTTGGTATTAGAATACTAATATCGTCAGCAAATTCACCCCATGTAACACGATTTTGTAAAAATATAGTTATCCAACCTATGAACGTAATTGTCCAAATAACAGCCCCAATGGCCGAAAATATCACATCTGTAATTTTAGAACACGGGTAAGTAAGTAATTCTAGTATATAAAAATGTATTACATTTTTTTATTGGTCCTTGTTCTTCGAACTGTGGTTTTGTAAACGCTTCATTAAAGAACCATATTGCATTAACAGCCCAAACCATTGGCAATAGAAGAAATCCCACTGAAAATAATCCGGAATCGTATGAATCATAAAAGCCACTAAATAGCAATGAAGTAATTTCAAAATATATTGATTAGCAATTTACCTCGAAAATACCATCTACATAAATATAATTTACGTTCATTTGGAACTCGAGCTAAATCCATTTTAATGTTTATTTATGTTTTTTCTATCGACCATATAAATTAAAAATAATAATTCTATGAACAATCGAGTTTACCAACACCTACAACGTATCTGTCACTTCCCAGTGACTACCAACACCAAGTACCAACTGAGACAAAACAAATTGTTTACCTATAGATATTTCTGAACGCACCCTAAATTATGTTTCTTTTGTTTTTTTTTTGGTAGCTGTCATTCGTTCTCATTTGATTTGGATTTCATTGGTATTTTGCCCATGTGTCAGTTGGTTGGTAAATATTTTCAGTGAACGAAAAGTGAAAAAAAATTGCATAAAATCAGCATGTCAATTGAATTATCGCGAGACGATTTACGCCGGGTCCAAGAAAATATCAATTTTTCCGACGAAGAAAGTAAAATATTAAAATATTGGATAGAAAATGATACATTTCAGCAGAGCTTGAAATTATCGAAAGGTAAACCAAGGTAATGTTATGGATCATAGTGAACATGAGAAAGTGAGGTTAAAAGTGACGACTATTCAATGTATATTAAACTGAATGATTCAATTTTTCTTTAAAATTACGAAATCAATTTTTAGATATACTTTCTATGATGGTCCACCATTTGCAACCGGCTTACCACATTACGGACACATCTTAGCCGGAACCATCAAAGATGTCGTGACCCGTTATGCATATTCTCAAGGATATCATGTAGAACGACGTTTCGGTTGGGATTGTCATGGTTTACCGGTTGAATTTGAAATTGATAAAACACTTGGTATTAAGGGACGCGATGATGTCTTGAAAATGGGTATTCCAGCCTATAATGCAGAATGTCGAAAAATTGTTATGCGATACGCCGACGAATGGGAAAGAATTGTTAGCCGTATGGGCCGATGGATTGGTAATTATTGTCTAAAAAACACATTGAAATATGATGTAAAATTGTGAAATTCTTTTCAGATTTTAAAAATGATTACAAAACTCTCTATCCATGGTATATGGAGTCTATTTGGTGGGTGTTTCAACAGCTCTATTCCAAAGGATTAGTATATCAAGGCGTTAAGGTAATGCCATATTCGACAGCATGTACGACCCCATTATCTAATTTCGAATCGGGTCAAAACTATAAAGAGGTTGTAGATCCATGCGTCGTTATTAGTTTTAGATTGCTCGACGACAAAGATGGTGCTGCTATGATAGCGTGGACTACCACTCCTTGGACTTTACCTAGTAATTTAGCATTGTGCGTAAACTCCGATTTAATTTATGTTAAAATACGTGAAAAAAGTTCGGGAAAAGTTTATATTTTAATGGAAGCGCGATTAGAGGCAACATTTAAATCGGCTGATCTATACGAAATCATGTCGAAATTCCCCGGAAAGGATTTGAAAGATTTAAAATATGAACCTCTATTTCCATATTTTGCGAGTTACCGTGAAAAGACAAACGCATTTAGAGTATTAAACGATGGATATGTTACTGCAGAATCGGGTACTGGTGTTGTACATCAATCACCATATTTTGGAGAAGACGATTACCGAGTTTGTTTGGCAGCTGGTGTTATAAAACGTGATATGGAAATTGTATGTCCCGTAAATGAAAGTGGTCGTTTTATGGACCCTGTGGTTGATTTTAAAGGTCAATATGTCAAAGATGCGGACAAAGAGATTATTGCGTACCTGAAAAAATCTGGAAAACTTGTATCGGTTGGGCAAACAAAGCATAGTTATCCATTTTGCTGGCGTTCCGACACCCCGTTGATCTATAAAGCTGTACCATCGTGGTTTATCCGAGTTGAACATATGTCAAAGAATTTATTGTCATGCAGCGCTAAAAGTTATTGGGTACCGGAATTTGTTAAAGAAAAACGATTTGGGAATTGGTTGCGTGATGCGCGTGATTGGGCAATTAGCCGTGATCGTTATTGGGGTACGCCGATACCAATTTGGATGTCACCAAATGGTGATGAAGTTGTGTGTATTGGCAGTATAGATGAACTGGCACGTTTATCAGGAGTTCGTATAACGGATTTACATCGTGAAAATATCGATCATATTGAAATTCCATCGTCCAATGGAGGTCCACCACTGCGTCGTATACAAGAGGTATTCGATTGCTGGTTTGAATCAGGTTCTATGCCTTATGCTCAAAGTCACTATCCGTTTGAAAACTCGAGCGATTTCAATTCGGCCTTTCCTGCTGATTTTATCGCTGAAGGGATTGATCAAACTCGTGGATGGTTTTACACATTGCTCGTTATTTCAACGGCTTTATTCAATAAGCCACCGTTCAAAAATTTAATTGCAAATGGATTGGTATTGGCGGCCGATGGACAAAAAATGTCAAAACGAAAGAAGAATTATCCCGATCCGTTACAAATTGTGAACGCATACGGTGCCGATGCATTGCGTCTATATCTTATTAACTCGCCTGTGGTTAGAGCTGAAAATTTACGTTTCAAAGAAGAGGGGGTACGCGACATAATCAAAGATGTATTTTTACCATGGTACAATGCTTTACGATTTTTGCTTCAAAATATCGATCGATACGAAAAGGAGGAAAAAAAAGTGTACACTTACGATGAAGTACGGCATTACAGCAATCGATCCAATAATGTAATGGACACATGGATTACATCGTTCAAAGAAAGTTTACTTGAGTTTATTGGTTGCGAAATGAAAGCGTATCGTTTGTACACAGTAGTACCGAGACTGACAAAATTCATCGATCAGCTAACCAATTGGTATGTCCGAATGAATCGTCGTCGTATAAAAGGTGAATTCGGTGTCGAAGATTGTCTCTCAGCTTTGGATACACTTTACGGTGTACTTATGTACATGGTGAAAATGATGGCACCATTTACGCCATTCTTAACCGAATATATGTACCAACGATTACGTTTGTTAGATGATCGTGCACAAAAGGGCAGTGTTCATTTTCTAATGATGCCAAGTTCAAATAAGAATTTAATTAATTTGGATATTGAACGTGCCGTATCACGAATGCAAGCCGTCGTTGAATTGGGTCGCGTGATGCGCGATCGTAAAACCGTACCGATTAAGTATCCATTGTCTGAAGTAGTTGTTATTCAAAAAACGGAATACTTAAGCGATATACAAAGTCTTGAAACTTTCATTTTAGGCGAGCTAAATGTACGAAAATTAACGCTTAGTAGTGATAAATTGAAATATGGCGTAACAATGCGTGCCGAACCAGATCACAAAGTGTTGGGACAACGTTTAAAAAATGATTTCAAGGATGTAACGCAAAATATAAAAAATCTAACGGATTCAGAAATTGAAGAGGGATTAAAACGAGGTAACTTCAATGTATGCAACCATGAAATTAGCACAGACGAAATTCGTGTTATATTCCAGTTTAACAATGAAAACTCGACGAAATACGAGGCGCACAGTGACAATGAAGTTTTGGTACTGTTGGACGTAACACCCAACGATGAATTAATCGAAGAGGGTTTAGCCCGCGAAATTATTAATCGCATTCAAAAACTAAAGAAAAAGGCACAATTGATACCGACCGATCCCGTATTTGTGTATTTCGATACAAACGATAGTACGAATTCGGTACACAAGGTGGCAATTTCGCATCGAGATTTCATTCAAAATACGATTAAATCGACATTCGAATTTTATGCGAAAAATGTACAACATAAAAATGTGTTAATCGAAGAGATTGCCGGATTGAAAAATATTCAATTGAAAATTATAATCTGTAACGATCAAGAGTTAAAGGTACCAACTACCGAATGGTGTAATTTACTGTTAAAATCGGTGGCACAACCACGATACGGTAGTAAATCGAATGAGGGCACAATTTTACTAAAGAATTGTAAGAATAATACTTGGATAACGTTTAACGAATTTAAAAATGAAATCGATAAATTGTTCGGTATGTATGGCCGAAAATTAAAATTCTATCAGACGAATGGGCAAGAAATCGCATCAATTACCACCGATTTGAATAAAAAATTGATTATTGTAACGGACAAGGATAAATTAGATGCCGATGAGATTAAATCGTTGAAAGTACCAAATCAACCGTATTGCAAATTTGCCAATATCGAAATGAATAATAAGAAGCATGCCATGTTGCTCGAGAATCCCAAAAATAATATTAATATTGATATCGAAAATTTACACCGTGTCCTAAAGGAATTCTATCCAGGGGCAAAGTTATTAAATTAAATTAGCGTCCCCCTAGCGGAGCGTTTTTTTGTAATGTATCCCGTGACATTGAAATAAAGTTTTCGCCACAACCCATCTTCAATAAAAAACATTTATTTTCCTTACATATTTTTTCGGTCTAGGATGAGGAGGGGTTCTTTTCGCAGGACTTAATAATTTTACTACGTCGATTTGCTTCCCACTCTTTTGGATGAACTTTTTTGCGATGCGAATGTAAATTGGCCGACGAATTAAAAGTTTTCGTACAATGCGGACATTTATATAAAACTTCGCCCGTATGTATTGTCATGTGTTCCTTTAAAGCAACTGCCTTTTTAAAAGCCTTATCACAGATGCTACATTTATGTGTTCGCCCAATCATATGCACATACTGTTGGTGGCTTCGTAGTGCGCCACGATTTGGCGATTGTTTACCACAAATAGTGCAAATATGATTTGTATTTGCGTCCTCATGCCGGGTCATATGGCTGCGTAGGCTGTGTTCATGTTTTAGCCATGTTCCACACAATTGACATTGCACCTTCGGTATTGTCTCATTGCTGTGCACCGATTTCATGTGAGTCTCATAGAATAATTTACTTTTGAACGATTTCGCACATATTTCACATACATGAATATAGGCACCTTCGTGCACTCCGCGCTTATGCGATTGTAGTATAGAATTGGATGCAAACGATTTTCCACATTCAATGCAAAAAAAATGTTTATCCTTTTCCGTTATATGCCGAATCTGATGTTGTTTCAAAAGGAAATTTTTTGCAAACGCTTTCGGACACTTTGCGCATTTGTAAGGTTTTTCAGTGACCGGTAAATGTTTATTCATATGATTCTGTAGGCCTCGTTTTTCCAAATAGGTTTTATCGCATACCTCACACTTAAATATATCTGGATTCAAGTGTAGTTGAATGTGTTGAAGGACATAGCATCGTTTAAAGAATTTTTTACTACAACACGTTAAATAACCGTTTAAACTGTGCGCAATCCGATAGTGCGATTTAACATTGTAGAACCTTTCAAATTTTGTTTCGCACAATTCACATTCCATTAAAAAGTATTCTCGAATTTGATTATCTTCGCGCTGCATCTGTTCAATTTCGTCACTGTTCCGTTTCGATCTCATAGTTTGTTTTCGTCGTGCGTGTGGCAAAGGATATGGTAATGATATTGTGGCTGTATCATCACTACATTCGGTTTCACTTGCTGATGATTGATTACTTCTAATTTCTTCGGTATTATCATCATTATCACATGTAAAATTGTCATCAAGATTGGCACTTAAAATTTCAGAATTTTCTCGAATTACTTCATTCTCATTGATTTCGCTTAATATTTCTGATGCAGTCGTTAACACTTCTGTTTTTATTTCGTCAATATTTAATTTCTCGATCAATTTATTGTGTTCATTGTAAACTTGCATGTAAAATATATGAAAACTTTCGACTTGAAGCCAACAAGGTGTGCAAACACGTTTTGAATGTGTATCGTCATCTCTAGTCTAGAAATTATGGGCAGTTTAGTAATGTTTGGTCTTTTTAGTATTGATTAGAATGTAAAATTGCGATGGTAACAGGAAGTAAAAAAAATCATCGAAGAATATTATGAGCTTCCCGTTGGTATTAGAATACTAATATCGTCAGCAAATTCACCCCATCTAACACGATTTTGTAAAAATATAGTTATCCAACCTATGAACGTAATTGTCCAAATAACAGCCCCAATGGCCGAAAATATCACATCTGTAATTTTAGAACACGGGTAAGTAAGTAATTCTAGTATATAAAAATGTATTACATTTTTTTATTGGTCCTTGTTCTTCGAACTGTGGTTTTGTAAACGCTTCATTAAAGAACCATATTGCATTAACAGCCCAAACCATTGGCAATAGAAGAAATCCCACTGAAAATAATCCGGAATCGTATGAATCATAAAAGCCACTAAATAGCAATGAAGTAATTTCAAAATATATTGATTAGCAATTTACCTCGAAAATACCATCTACATAAATATAATTTACGTTCATTTGGAACTCGAGCTAAATCCATTTTAATGTTTATTTATGTTTTTTCTATCGACCATATAAATTAAAAATAATAATTCTATGAACAATCGAGTTTACCAACACCTACAACGTATCTGTCACTTCCCAGTGACTACCAACACCAAGTACCAACTGAGACAAAACAAATTGTTTACCTATAGATATTTCTGAACGCACCCTAAATTATGTTTCTTTTGTTTTTTTTTTGGTAGCTGTCATTCGTTCTCATTTGATTTGGATTTCATTGGTATTTTGCCCATGTGTCAGTTGGTTGGTAAATATTTTCAGTGAACGAAAAGTGAAAAAAAATTGCATAAAATCAGCATGTCAATTGAATTATCGCGAGACGATTTACGCCGGGTCCAAGAAAATATCAATTTTTCCGACGAAGAAAGTAAAATATTAAAATATTGGATAGAAAATGATACATTTCAGCAGAGCTTGAAATTATCGAAAGGTAAACCAAGGTAATGTTATGGATCATAGTGAACATGAGAAAGTGAGGTTAAAAGTGACGACTATTCAATGTATATTAAACTGAATGATTCAATTTTTCTTTAAAATTACGAAATCAATTTTTAGATATACTTTCTATGATGGTCCACCATTTGCAACCGGCTTACCACATTACGGACACATCTTAGCCGGAACCATCAAAGATGTCGTGACCCGTTATGCATATTCTCAAGGATATCATGTAGAACGACGTTTCGGTTGGGATTGTCATGGTTTACCGGTTGAATTTGAAATTGATAAAACACTTGGTATTAAGGGACGCGATGATGTCTTGAAAATGGGTATTCCAGCCTATAATGCAGAATGTCGAAAAATTGTTATGCGATACGCCGACGAATGGGAAAGAATTGTTAGCCGTATGGGCCGATGGATTGGTAATTATTGTCTAAAAAACACATTGAAATATGATGTAAAATTGTGAAATTCTTTTCAGATTTTAAAAATGATTACAAAACTCTCTATCCATGGTATATGGAGTCTATTTGGTGGGTGTTTCAACAGCTCTATTCCAAAGGATTAGTATATCAAGGCGTTAAGGTAATGCCATATTCGACAGCATGTACGACCCCATTATCTAATTTCGAATCGGGTCAAAACTATAAAGAGGTTGTAGATCCATGCGTCGTTATTAGTTTTAGATTGCTCGACGACAAAGATGGTGCTGCTATGATAGCGTGGACTACCACTCCTTGGACTTTACCTAGTAATTTAGCATTGTGCGTAAACTCCGATTTAATTTATGTTAAAATACGTGAAAAAAGTTCGGGAAAAGTTTATATTTTAATGGAAGCGCGATTAGAGGCAACATTTAAATCGGCTGATCTATACGAAATCATGTCGAAATTCCCCGGAAAGGATTTGAAAGATTTAAAATATGAACCTCTATTTCCATATTTTGCGAGTTACCGTGAAAAGACAAACGCATTTAGAGTATTAAACGATGGATATGTTACTGCAGAATCGGGTACTGGTGTTGTACATCAATCACCATATTTTGGAGAAGACGATTACCGAGTTTGTTTGGCAGCTGGTGTTATAAAACGTGATATGGAAATTGTATGTCCCGTAAATGAAAGTGGTCGTTTTATGGACCCTGTGGTTGATTTTAAAGGTCAATATGTCAAAGATGCGGACAAAGAGATTATTGCGTACCTGAAAAAATCTGGAAAACTTGTATCGGTTGGGCAAACAAAGCATAGTTATCCATTTTGCTGGCGTTCCGACACCCCGTTGATCTATAAAGCTGTACCATCGTGGTTTATCCGAGTTGAACATATGTCAAAGAATTTATTGTCATGCAGCGCTAAAAGTTATTGGGTACCGGAATTTGTTAAAGAAAAACGATTTGGGAATTGGTTGCGTGATGCGCGTGATTGGGCAATTAGCCGTGATCGTTATTGGGGTACGCCGATACCAATTTGGATGTCACCAAATGGTGATGAAGTTGTGTGTATTGGCAGTATAGATGAACTGGCACGTTTATCAGGAGTTCGTATAACGGATTTACATCGTGAAAATATCGATCATATTGAAATTCCATCGTCCAATGGAGGTCCACCACTGCGTCGTATACAAGAGGTATTCGATTGCTGGTTTGAATCAGGTTCTATGCCTTATGCTCAAAGTCACTATCCGTTTGAAAACTCGAGCGATTTCAATTCGGCCTTTCCTGCTGATTTTATCGCTGAAGGGATTGATCAAACTCGTGGATGGTTTTACACATTGCTCGTTATTTCAACGGCTTTATTCAATAAGCCACCGTTCAAAAATTTAATTGCAAATGGATTGGTATTGGCGGCCGATGGACAAAAAATGTCAAAACGAAAGAAGAATTATCCCGATCCGTTACAAATTGTGAACGCATACGGTGCCGATGCATTGCGTCTATATCTTATTAACTCGCCTGTGGTTAGAGCTGAAAATTTACGTTTCAAAGAAGAGGGGGTACGCGACATAATCAAAGATGTATTTTTACCATGGTACAATGCTTTACGATTTTTGCTTCAAAATATCGATCGATACGAAAAGGAGGAAAAAAAAGTGTACACTTACGATGAAGTACGGCATTACAGCAATCGATCCAATAATGTAATGGACACATGGATTACATCGTTCAAAGAAAGTTTACTTGAGTTTATTGGTTGCGAAATGAAAGCGTATCGTTTGTACACAGTAGTACCGAGACTGACAAAATTCATCGATCAGCTAACCAATTGGTATGTCCGAATGAATCGTCGTCGTATAAAAGGTGAATTCGGTGTCGAAGATTGTCTCTCAGCTTTGGATACACTTTACGGTGTACTTATGTACATGGTGAAAATGATGGCACCATTTACGCCATTCTTAACCGAATATATGTACCAACGATTACGTTTGTTAGATGATCGTGCACAAAAGGGCAGTGTTCATTTTCTAATGATGCCAAGTTCAAATAAGAATTTAATTAATTTGGATATTGAACGTGCCGTATCACGAATGCAAGCCGTCGTTGAATTGGGTCGCGTGATGCGCGATCGTAAAACCGTACCGATTAAGTATCCATTGTCTGAAGTAGTTGTTATTCAAAAAACGGAATACTTAAGCGATATACAAAGTCTTGAAACTTTCATTTTAGGCGAGCTAAATGTACGAAAATTAACGCTTAGTAGTGATAAATTGAAATATGGCGTAACAATGCGTGCCGAACCAGATCACAAAGTGTTGGGACAACGTTTAAAAAATGATTTCAAGGATGTAACGCAAAATATAAAAAATCTAACGGATTCAGAAATTGAAGAGGGATTAAAACGAGGTAACTTCAATGTATGCAACCATGAAATTAGCACAGACGAAATTCGTGTTATATTCCAGTTTAACAATGAAAACTCGACGAAATACGAGGCGCACAGTGACAATGAAGTTTTGGTACTGTTGGACGTAACACCCAACGATGAATTAATCGAAGAGGGTTTAGCCCGCGAAATTATTAATCGCATTCAAAAACTAAAGAAAAAGGCACAATTGATACCGACCGATCCCGTATTTGTGTATTTCGATACAAACGATAGTACGAATTCGGTACACAAGGTGGCAATTTCGCATCGAGATTTCATTCAAAATACGATTAAATCGACATTCGAATTTTATGCGAAAAATGTACAACATAAAAATGTGTTAATCGAAGAGATTGCCGGATTGAAAAATATTCAATTGAAAATTATAATCTGTAACGATCAAGAGTTAAAGGTACCAACTACCGAATGGTGTAATTTACTGTTAAAATCGGTGGCACAACCACGATACGGTAGTAAATCGAATGAGGGCACAATTTTACTAAAGAATTGTAAGAATAATACTTGGATAACGTTTAACGAATTTAAAAATGAAATCGATAAATTGTTCGGTATGTATGGCCGAAAATTAAAATTCTATCAGACGAATGGGCAAGAAATCGCATCAATTACCACCGATTTGAATAAAAAATTGATTATTGTAACGGACAAGGATAAATTAGATGCCGATGAGATTAAATCGTTGAAAGTACCAAATCAACCGTATTGCAAATTTGCCAATATCGAAATGAATAATAAGAAGCATGCCATGTTGCTCGAGAATCCCAAAAATAATATTAATATTGATATCGAAAATTTACACCGTGTCCTAAAGGAATTCTATCCAGGGGCAAAGTTATTAAATTAAATTAGCGTCCCCCTAGCGGAGCGTTTTTTTGTAATGTATCCCGTGACATTGAAATAAAGTTTTCGCCACAACCCATCTTCAATAAAAAACATTTATTTTCCTTACATATTTTTTCGGTCTAGGATGAGGAGGGGTTCTTTTCGCAGGACTTAATAATTTTACTACGTCGATTTGCTTCCCACTCTTTTGGATGAACTTTTTTGCGATGCGAATGTAAATTGGCCGACGAATTAAAAGTTTTCGTACAATGCGGACATTTATATAAAACTTCGCCCGTATGTATTGTCATGTGTTCCTTTAAAGCAACTGCCTTTTTAAAAGCCTTATCACAGATGCTACATTTATGTGTTCGCCCAATCATATGCACATACTGTTGGTGGCTTCGTAGTGCGCCACGATTTGGCGATTGTTTACCACAAATAGTGCAAATATGATTTGTATTTGCGTCCTCATGCCGGGTCATATGGCTGCGTAGGCTGTGTTCATGTTTTAGCCATGTTCCACACAATTGACATTGCACCTTCGGTATTGTCTCATTGCTGTGCACCGATTTCATGTGAGTCTCATAGAATAATTTACTTTTGAACGATTTCGCACATATTTCACATACATGAATATAGGCACCTTCGTGCACTCCGCGCTTATGCGATTGTAGTATAGAATTGGATGCAAACGATTTTCCACATTCAATGCAAAAAAAATGTTTATCCTTTTCCGTTATATGCCGAATCTGATGTTGTTTCAAAAGGAAATTTTTTGCAAACGCTTTCGGACACTTTGCGCATTTGTAAGGTTTTTCAGTGACCGGTAAATGTTTATTCATATGATTCTGTAGGCCTCGTTTTTCCAAATAGGTTTTATCGCATACCTCACACTTAAATATATCTGGATTCAAGTGTAGTTGAATGTGTTGAAGGACATAGCATCGTTTAAAGAATTTTTTACTACAACACGTTAAATAACCGTTTAAACTGTGCGCAATCCGATAGTGCGATTTAACATTGTAGAACCTTTCAAATTTTGTTTCGCACAATTCACATTCCATTAAAAAGTATTCTCGAATTTGATTATCTTCGCGCTGCATCTGTTCAATTTCGTCACTGTTCCGTTTCGATCTCATAGTTTGTTTTCGTCGTGCGTGTGGCAAAGGATATGGTAATGATATTGTGGCTGTATCATCACTACATTCGGTTTCACTTGCTGATGATTGATTACTTCTAATTTCTTCGGTATTATCATCATTATCACATGTAAAATTGTCATCAAGATTGGCACTTAAAATTTCAGAATTTTCTCGAATTACTTCATTCTCATTGATTTCGCTTAATATTTCTGATGCAGTCGTTAACACTTCTGTTTTTATTTCGTCAATATTTAATTTCTCGATCAATTTATTGTGTTCATTGTAAACTTGCATGTAAAATATATGAAAACTTTCGACTTGAAGCCAACAAGGTGTGCAAACACGTTTTGAATGTGTATCGTCATCTCTAGTCTAGAAATTATGGGCAGTTTAGTAATGTTTGGTCTTATGATCGGTACAATGCGTTTCTTACCTCAAACCAAAAATGATGCGTTAAAACTGATGCAATATTTAATTCTATACCTTGTTCTTTAAATATATTTAGGTAATTATTTTCCGTTGGTTTTAAGCATAGTCGACAAATTTGAATTTCCATTTTCGTGTATGGCCGATTTGATGGGAGTTCCTATTGTTCTAAATTTGGTGTTTATAACATGATTTGTTCAATGATTTGATTTACATAAACAATCAGATCATCTATAATACACAGCACAAAGATCTTGCACTTTTTAAATAACCGAATTATTTTCAAAATTGATCGAAAATTACAATTTGTATATTTTTGAGGTGATTTCTTGATTTGTTTTGACAATTCCAATTCATTATTTTAATGTTGGTAAGACTTGTACGCCTATGTTGGCCGAGGAATAGTCTGAATATTTATTGTAGGCACTTGCACAAACACATCCGAACGCCTCCATTCTACTTATTTACCAACATAACGACCTAAATAATGTCGTTTTCGTATTTAAACATCTCAACTAAAAAATGTCATAATGTGTTACATTATTACTAGGTGTGCTAGATGCGCCCATTGTTTATTTTACGCTTTACCTCCTCAGTGACGTCATTTTTGAGAAAGAGAAGGACTAAGACCTGCGCAATATATTACCATATTAAGAGTATTTTCCACGATGAAACATATTTTATATGCACGAAAAACGTGAGATAAAAATATAAATTTAACTTTTGTACGAGTGAGACGGACAACTTTTGCTGCACGCTGTGCATACAAAATTATTTTGTATTTTTTTCGTTCTGTCGCCATAATTATGGCAGCAAAACGAAAAAATATAAAATTGGAATACTTTTTATGGTTGAAAATTGCTGCAAAACAATACATGCACATAAAAATTGTGTTTGGACGAGAAAATATTTCTCGCATACACACATAAAATTTTTGTTTATTTTTTTTATAGCTAAATTCATTTTATTTTTATTTTCAGTGTGGTAACAACTAAAATTTTGAGGTTAAAAAATTAAATAAAATTTTGATATTATTGAAATATTTTGATAAAAGTGTCGTAATAGATTTAAAAAAAATTATAAAATATTATCGGATCATTTTTTCGAATTTAAAAATAAATAATCATTAAAATAGGACAATCTCATAAAAAAAAAATACCAAAATTTATTTTGGAGATGTGCACATAAATTTGTGATTTTTTTAGGTTATATAGGGAAGGCGTCAACTTTCATAAACTATAAAATTTAGCTATAAAAAAAACAAAAAAAACTGTTGTCTTCGTCACTCAAGTGTAATTTAACACTATCTTTCCTGTTTTGGTTTTGCTGCAGATTTTAATGTTTGGCTGCAGAAAAAATATGTTTCATCGTGGAAAAACACCATTATTCTATATACCTTGAGTTGGAGTAAGTAGTAGAGCAGTAAAATTGGAGAACTGCTCAGAACTGGACATTTTAAAACTGGATATTTCAAAATAGGATTTGACAAAACGAGATATGATACAACAATGGATATTTCAAAACAGAATATTTCGACATATGATTTAAACTTAAAATGATTTTTTAGGAAAGTTGTGGAATATGGCCAATTAGGAAGGAACTCGGCGAGTTCTTATCCAATTATGATGGAATTTATCTACGCGATTCTCTTATTCCGTTTTCAAATACTGTAAAAGATTTAGGGTTAGTTTTCAATAAATCTCTTACATGGGGTGACCACTTAGTTAATATTAGTAGAAGGGTGTTTGGCATGCTTAGTTGTTTGTACAAAGTGGTAGGGTTTACGGATAGTCATTTTAAGAAAAGAATGTTTATGTCTTATATTCTCCCTCAGTTTATTTATGGTGATGTAATTTTGTTTGGATTACTTCAGGAGAATATGAGTATTATCCAAAGATGTTTCAATGCTTGTACTAGGTTTATTTTTGGTATTACAAAATTCGATCATATTTATCCTTATTCTCATGTTGTTTTAGGATGTAGTTTATCTACCTTTTTTAAACTTCGCGTTTGTCTTTTTATTTTCAAACTTCTTAAAACTAAGCAGCCAATTTATTTGTATAGGAAGTTGTTGTCTAGTAGGTTTCATTCGGCTAACACGGTTACTTCCACCCAAAAAATTGTGTAGATCGTTAAACAAATCCTTTTTCGTTAGGGGAATTTCTCTCTGGAATTCAATTCCACTTGCAATTAAAAGACTAGGTTCGTCCAAATAATTTAAGTCAAAATTTTTAGAGTGGCGTGGCTGATTGGCTACAAGCCGTATTGTTTGCATACTCATGCTATACAAAAATATATACTTTGATTGTATTGTAAGTAGAAAATCGTATCGGGATATGATAGCGAATATTGTGTAAAAGAAATAAACAATAAAATCAAATAATGCGCATGCGTTTACAATTTTTTTATTCATTTTTATATGGAATTTTGATAGTTACTAATACATCTAAAGTATATATTTTCACTAATACATTTTAAAAATACATGATAATGTGTGTCAACGAAAGTTACAAGACGGCTTGTAGTAAAGAGGGTTTTGCTTGTAGTAAAGAGGGTTTTGCTGATTGGCAATACGTAGTTTTTTTTTTTTTTTTTTTTTTTAATTTTTTATGTTACTTGTTATTTTATTTTTATTGTTATTACTTCATATCGTGTAGCGCATTTCATTATAAATGAGCTCTAGCTCAATATGAGGTGTGCTTAATGGGATGAATTTGTTTTGAAAACATTTAAGAGGTTTTTATGCCTAATGGAAGCAGTTGTCGGTTTTGATGTTTTTATATTTGCTTCCATATGTGCTTTTCCTCTTAATCTAAATTCTAAATACAAATAAATAAAATAAATAAATAAATTCGTACGTAGGATGAAAATGGGATTTAAAAATGATTTTTTGGGAAAGTTCTGGAATATGGCCAGTTAGGAAGAAACTCGGCGAGTTCCTAAAGTACTATGATGAAATTCGATATGTAGGATAAAAATCAAATTTAAAAATGATTTTTTGGAAAAGTTCTGGAATATGGCCAGTTAGGAAGGAACTCGGCGAGTTCCTAACCGATTATGATAAAATTCGATATGTAGGATGAAAATGGGATTTTAAAATGATTTGTTGGGAAAGTTCTGGAATAAGCCAAGTAAGGTTCCATGCTTGAATATTTCTAAGGAGAGAAATAGAATTTTGCTTCACTTAATGTTTTTTTTAATTGCTGCTTTTCTCATCTTATTAAAATAATGATTGAGTTGATCGAGTTTACTGTCAGTAAAATTTATCTTCATCTATTTTTTATTCTTCGACTTAATATAACTTTTCTTCAATTTAGAAAATCTATGTGAGAAAAACTAATTAATTTTCATCAACATTTTCATCCTACATATCGAATTTCATCATAATCGGTTAAGAACTCGCCGAGTTCCTTCTTTACTGGCTATATTCCAGAACTTTCCTAAAAAATCATTTTAAGTTTAAATCACATGTCGAAATATCCTGTTTTGAAATATCCATTGTTGTACCATATCTCGTTTTGTACCTTATCTCGTTTTGAAATATCCAGTTTTGAACTATCGAGGTTTGTACCATATCTCGTTTTGAAATATCCATTTTGAATTATCCTGTTTCGTCAAATCCAGTTGAAAAATATCCAGTTTCGACCGGTACCCGTAAAATTGTCGTAATTATTTGTAGAATTATAATTGACAGGGAAGGTTTTGAATTACGTTCTTTTCCATTTTTGTCTAACCAGAAACAAATATTTTTGAAAACGGGACTCGATAATGAAGCAGGTGGAGTGGAAATAAGCGTATTATAGCTATGAACGTTGTACACCGACAAGAAAATATTTCCGGTAATACAAATTGTTCGCGAAGTAATTTAATAAAAAAATCGGAAACGTGCTGTGACTATGGGGTTAGTTTTTATTATCAAACGAAACGTGTTTCATGTAAAAGGTACTCACAAATTGTGGAAATATTACCATCATTCAATGGAATCGATGCGAGCCAAACTGTGGCCGAATAATCATGTACGAATGGTACGATGTAACAATGCGCCATTATGGTATATTAATTAAAGATGACAGAGGTAGCAACAGAATGGCAGAACAGGTGGTACCACATGAATCCAGAGGGTTTCCGATGTTGGTAGGCCACCAATTCACAGAACATCGGTATATTACAACTATCAGTGAGAGAAGTTGACATTATCATGAAAAATAATTAGCGAATCACGAGAGCCGAGGAGTGTAAAAAAGCGAGACAAGTCCAATATGACTGATGTCGAAGACGCGAAGATCCACCTAGCAAGGATCACAGAAGTCACAACTGAATTAGTACGTAAAAAACTTGAAGGATTAAATGCAAAATTGTACGAGTATCAGGGCGACTGGTTGGTTTGGGATACATTTGGTTTACTGTGAAGTTAGAGAAAGACCGTACAAAAGCAGTTCCCTCTATTATTAATTTATGATCAGTTAGATCGGTAAGGGTGTAATAAATATTTCACTTATTTGAACCTGGCTAGTGGCTATGATCAAGTGCCAGTAGCGCGAGAATCAAGACGAAAGTTGGCGTTTATAACGCCAGATGGAGATTATCAATTCAAAAGAATGCCGTTTGGGCCTATAAATAGTCCGGCTGTTTTCCAGTCCTTGATAAATAGAGTTTTGGGTAATCACAGTATAGGTAGCATAGCTATAATGGTATATCTGGACGATATTAATATACCTAGTACTAATATTTTAGATGGATTAATTCGGTTACAGACTTTAATGCAGGTTCTTAGGTGCTCTATTCAGTGTAGAGTATTTAAATTTTATGTTATCGGGTAATAGTATTCAGCCAGTTCAAATGAGCGCCGATTCAATAGAGTCGTTCTGACGGAATAACTAAGCAATACGAAGTTTTTATATGGCGTGAAGTGCGAGAGTTAGCGTTTAATAGAATTAAACACATTGTGACGAATAAACCAACACTGGAGGTGTACCTTGTAGGAAGGCGACTGGAAGTACATACAAACGTCAGTGCATTGGGGTTAGGAGGGGTGTTGTATCAAGAACAAACTCCAAAGCTATATACAAACCTATCAGTTAATATTACCATAAGACTACCGTGGAGGTATCGAGATACCCAGCGGTGGAATATTTATTAGGAGTAGACTTCGTGATAAAGACAGATTGTAACAGTTTTAAATTATTGGCAAAAGCAAATTTCAACTCAAGGATTAGAAGATTGTTCTTCAGATTATCCGAATTTACATTCAAAATGGAACACACGAAGGGCTCTAATACATTGGATGCGGATGCATTGAGTCGCTATTCAGTTGAGGAGGTATAGATAGGGTTTGCAGCACAAAAAAGGAACAGTTTACAATAGGCATTTTCGTAAATAGATCCTGAATAACTTCAGGCTAACTTTTCATTTTTGTTATTGTTGGAACGAGAAAAATGAACCCGATAACGATGACAACCCAGAATCTCCAAATGATACAATCATCAGTGTATCATCGACAGAATCGCAGTAATAATTCCTTACCTTCCTAATTTCCCTATATAATCTCGAGACAGGCCCGAGTAAAGGTCTACCTTCCCTAACAAAGTAATAACATTACTATTTACTTAAAATTGTATTCTGCGCCTAAATGTCATCATGTAAAAATATGTAGTAACTAAATATCTTATACCTTTCATGCAAGTGCTACAATCTATATTGTTGGCGGCTACAACAATTTTATATTTATTATACCAATTGAATTGTCGTAGCTTTAACAAAAAATAGCATTATTCATTACAAAAGTTTGTCTCCGAGTGTCAACACAACAAGTGGAATTAATTAATAATAAAAATATAATTGAATAAAAATATATATAAAAAGTTAAAATTATTGTTTGGCGATTGTTCCTGCATCTACATTTGGTCCTTCGAGCCGGATATATGGGATTAAGTTGCCGATTAATTGAAGATTTTTGTCGCCATTGTTGGATACCACGAGGTTCTACAGAAAACTCGCCGCATGGAAAAATTCTTCCGGAACTTAGTCAGTTATCCAGTACCGTTATAGGATGATCGCAAAAAAACATTGAGTATCATATTTATATATTTTTTACTAACAATAACTTGCATCAATATACCTCTATAAAAAAAACTATAATTAATTAGAAGACATTAAAAAATATTTAACACATAATATTTAATAACGCAAATTTTTAACAATATTATTGCGTGATATTTCTATCCATATTATTGTGTTGTGAGTGATATAAAATTTGTGATTTTTTTTGGTGATTAACGGGACATATTTTATTTTATCTTCAAATTTAACGTGTAACGGTACGTCTTACGAACTTTGAAGATGGATGGTTTAATTCGACGAAGAGGCATAGTAAAAGGCCAAGTCACTAAATTAGTTAGTTTTGCGAATGCCGTCGGTGAACAAGTAGCTTACGATGATTTAAAAGCTCGTATTGATAAGCTTAATGAACATTACAAGGAATTCGTTGAGTTAGAACACCAAATTTTTGCGATTGATGCTACAGTTAAGTCCGACATGGATACGGTTGATGAAGACTATTATAAAATTTTGTCGATTCTTCAAAAATTCATGCGCTTGAAGACAAATCCTCCTACGGTTTCTCTAAATGATACCTTTCTTAATACCTCAAATACAATGAATTTAGCAGCAGACTACAAACTTCCTCGGTTAAATTTACCAACGTTCAGCGGTAAACCAAGAGAATGGAACTCGTTTTATGATCTTTACCGTTCTACAGTCCACGATAACACGAGCCTCTCCCCCGCGCAAAAATTTCAATATTTAAAAGGACAACTGCGAGGATCTGCAGAGCTGCTGTTGCGCCATTTTAGAATTGAGGATGCGTCATACAATGAAGCATTTCAACGTCTCGTCAAGCGCTATGACAAAAAGCGACATATTGTCAACGATTTCATCAGACTGTACCTGGATCAGCCATCAATCACGTCTGTTTCTGCCGAAACAATTGGTCGCATGCACGATGCATGTGACGAAGTCCTACGTGGCTTAAAGGCACTTGGCAAAAATGCTGAATCTAGGGACTGTTGGTTGCTATACATAGCTGAAAATAAGCTCGACGAAGTAACTCGTCAACTTTGGCGTCAAGAGACCGCGGAAATTGATTTTCCTTCATATGATTTATTTTTAACATTCCTCAGTAAACGCATGGACGCTTTGGAAGGACTTAAACCACAAGCTTTTCGACCAAGAAGATCTGCGTCAATACCATCTCCAGCCAAAGCTTTCCATGTCCAAACTCTCCCTAAGTGTTTTCTATGCGAAGGTGAAGAGCATAAGCTCTGTGATTGTCCTAAATTCATCCAAATGGACCTCTACAAACGCAGAGAATATATTAAGGATTCTAATAGGTGCTATAATTGCTTTAGTGACTCTCATACCGTCTTTAATTGTCGTACCAAAAAGAAATGTCACCATTGTGGGAAAAGACATCACTCGTTAGTTCACCAAGATCCAAACTCCAAATCTATACCAATACCAAAGGTCACAACCAGCAACGCATCACCAGCTTTACCGTCAAACAAGACTGTTGACGCAACCTGTTGCTATTTGTTGCCTACAAACCCAAGTGTCTCTGATCATGAACCGATACCTACGGAAATCATAAAAGACGATGCCATAATACCAACAGCTCTAGTTGAAGTCCAAGATAAGTTTGGTGCATGGCAAACCTGCCGTGCACTTTTGGACTCTGCTTCAACTAGATCTTTTGCCACCGAATCTTGTATCCATCGCCTTGGATTACACAGAGCTAATGCACGGCTCAATATCGATACGCTCAACGGCGGAAAGGCTGGTTGTTCCAGAGGAGTAACAACCATGCGAATACGATCCAGAACCGACCATAAATTTACCATGAATTTGACAACGTATATCCTACCCAAAATTACGTCAAATCTACCAACAAAAGCGATACCACTCTTGAAATTGCGATATCTCCGTGATCTCGAATTGGCAGACCCTTATTTCAATATTCCGGATAAAATTGACATTCTAGTAGGTTGCGATCGATTCCTGCTCCTCCTAACAGAAGGTCAAATGATTAAGAGTGAACAAATACCTACCGCACAGCACACCAAGTTAGGATGGATAGTGGGAGGAATTTATAGAGACCTAGACGATTTACCGAATGCCGGAAATTCCACAACTATGACTTCTCACCATAATGAAGTAGTAGATATTGATAGGACTCTTAGACAATTCTGGGAAATAGAGAATGTTCCGCAAATTTCAATGTTGTCAAAGGATGAGGAACTATGCTTGGATAGTTTTATGTCAAATTACGCTAGAGAAAAGGATGGAAAATTTACAGTAGCTCTCCCATTCAAACCCAACGCACCTAAAATAGGCGAATCTCTATCTCAGGCACTGAAACGATTCAGTTCTATTGAACAGAGACTCTTAAAAAATGAAAGCCTACGCGAGCAGTATGTACAATTTATGAGGGAATATGAACAGTTGGGGCACATGGAGCCGATTCCGATGGACGAGATTAACAAACCGTATTCTGAAATTTTCTATTTGCCGCATCACGGAGTAGTCAAAGAATCCAGTTCTACGACTAAGCTGCGCGTTGTTTTTGACGCCTCCGCGGTATCAAAGTCTGGAGAATCTCTAAATTCCTCACTACTTGTCGGGCCCGCAAATCAACAAAATCTTGTCAACATTCTGCTTAGATTTCGCAAGCATCGTTATGTGTTCTCTGGCGATATCGAAAAAATGTTTCGACAAATTTGGGTGCGCAAATCTGATGCTGAATTTCAGCGAATTATTTGGAGAGCATCACCCGATTTTCCTCTGCGACACTACCGTCTCCTTACTGTCACTTATGGCACAGCACCAGCATCTTTCCTATCGCAAAAATCTCTTCAGCTGACAGCTGAAGATTTCATTGATAAATACCCTGAAGCGGCCAAAACAATTAAAAATGACTTCTACATGGATGACGTTATGTCTGGAGCAGACACAACCGAAGAAGCAATAAGACGACAGAAAGAATTAATCGAAATCCTTAAGTCGGGCGGATTTCACTTGAGAAAATGGTCTGCGAATCATGTCGATCTTTTGTCTCAGTTTCCAGTGGAAGACCAAGAGATTACTCCAAGAGAAATAAACGAGGGTACAAAAACTATTTCTGTTCTGGGCATACGATTTTTGCCAATTAAAGATGTGTTTTCCTTTAAGGTCGATTTATCACCCAAGACAAAACCCACAAAGCGTATCTTGTTGTCTGAAGCCTCGAGGATATTCGACCCTATGGGTTGGCTATCACCCGTTATAATTGTCATCAAAACTCTTTACCAATCGCTCTGGCAGTTAAAAATAGATTGGGATGACGAATTACCTTTTGAGATCAGCAGCGAATGGTTGAAGGTTAGAGATAATCTAAAAATGCTGGAATCACTTGAAATTCCGAGATGGTTGTACTCTTCGAAAAATATTGAGCTTATCGGTTTCGCAGACGCCTTCCAAGCAGCATATGCTGCAGTAATATATTCGAGAACAGTGCAGGAAGATGGAAATATCCTAACCAATTTGATAGCCGCTAAGACCAAGGTCGCACCATTATCTGTCACGAAGCGCCAGACGATACCACGACTAGAATTATGCGCAGCGGTTCTACTCACTAATTTATTGAAAACAGTACAGGATTCATTGGATCTAGAAAAACCACCTCCCATTCATCTTTTCACCGATTCGTCAATTGTCATAAGCTGGTTATCCACACCACCGGTAAATCAAGAAGTTTTTGTCAGTAACAGAATCGGTCAAATTCTACGTACTACCAATACTACTCAGTGGCAACACGTACCAGGTAAACATAACCCGGCCGACTGTGCCTCAAGGGGGATATCACCTTCAGAGCTCTTAAAACACGATTTATGGTGGCAAGGGCCAAGTTGGCTTAAAAATGATCCCATGAACATACCGAGAGAAGAGCGAAAGAGGCACCCATTAAAAAATCAAGAAGAAAACTTGCTTATTTTAACAGTTCCGGAAACATCAAACGTTTTTAACGCTAAACAACTACCAATAAATGAGGTTTATCGCATAATTAACAACCATTTCAGCTTCTACAAATCAAAACGAATCCTGGCATTGGTTGTAAGAGCTGCCTACAATTTTCGCAACTTCGAAAACACCAAGTCGAGTTCTTTAACATATAAGGAACTCTCGATTGCGGAAACCTTAATAATTAAGGTTGCTCAACATGAGAATTACAAAGACGAACTTCGCTCACTGACACAGACAAAACCATTATCACATAAAAGCAAACTAATTTCGTTTAACCCATTTTTAGATAATGATGGCATCTTGCGAGTTGGTGGCAGACTACAAAGGGCAGAAATTCCATACGATGCAAAACACCCAGTCATCTTGCCAAACAATCACAAAATTTCGGAGATGATCGTGCATGAGGCTCACAATACGCACTTACATGCTGGGCCGTCACTACTTGCAGCCATTGTACGTCAGAAATTTGCAATACCACGATGTAAGGATCTTGCGAAGAAAATTACCAACAAATGCATCACGTGCTGGCGTTTGAAGAATAACACCCTATCACAACTAATGGGTCAACTACCACAGTCGAGAGTAAACCTAATCCGACCGTTCCTGCAAGCTAGCGTCGATTATGCGGGACCTTATATTCTACGAACCGAACGCAAACGAAAAGCCGCTACATACAAGGCCTACCTGGTAGTCTTCACATGCATGGCATCAAAAGCGGTGCATTTGGAACTCGTCACCGATTTATCCGCAGAAAGATTCCTAGCAACCTTACAAAGGTTCCAAAATCGTCGCGGAATTTGTAGCGATATTTATAGCGACAACGGAACGAATTTTGTTGGAGCTGCCAAGGAGCTAAAAATTCTTCACGACAACATCAAGGACAAGAAGTTTGCCGAGACAATCGAAAATTGGGCAGCTACACAAGGAACAAATTGGCATTTTGTCCCACCATCAGCTCCTCATTTCAATGGATTGTGCGAAGCCGCGGTAAAATCAACTAAGTTTCACTTGAAACGTGTGCTTCTTGACGTAAAACCAACCTATGAAGAATTGTACACCCTGTTGACGCAAATTGAGGCGACACTAAATTCCAGGCCTCTCTGTAAATTAGCAGAGGATGAGATGAATCCCCTAACTATTGGACATCTGCTAATTGGGCAACCGCTTAATATTCAGCCTGAACCTATCTTCGGCATTTCAAAATATCCCGACTTTCACGATGGCAATTAATGCAGCAACTGTATCAGCATTTTTGGGATCGTTGGTACAATGAGTACCTAACTACGCTCAACCGCCTTACCAAATGGCAGCGCAAGGGCAGCGATATTAAGATTGGCGATATAGTTTTACTGCGAAGTGAAAATTTACTTGCCGGACAGTGGCCGCTAGGACGAGTGGAACAAGTTCATCCTGGCGAGGACAACCTTATTAGAGTCGTTACCGTAAAAACATCCAAAGGGACGTACAAGCGACCGATCACGAAAATATCAGTCATACCTACCTTTGACTCCAATGTGTCAACCGGGGCGATATGTTGGAACGAGAAAAATGAACCCGATAACGATGACAACCCGGAATCTCCAAATGATACAATCATCAGTGTATCATCGACAGAATCGCAGTAATAATTCCTTACCTTCCTAATTTCCCTATATAATCTCGAGACAGGCCCGAGTAAAGGTCTACCTTCCCTAACAAAGTAATAACATTACTATTTACTTAAAATTGTATTCTGCGCCTAAATGTCATCATGTAAAAATATGTAGTAACTAAATATCTTATACCTTTCATGCAAGTGCTACAATCTATATTGTTGGCGGCTACAACAATTTTATATTTATTATACCAATTGAATTGTCGTAGCTTTAACAAAAAATAGCATTATTCATTACAAAGTTTTGTCTCCGAGTGTCAACACAACAAGTGGAATTAATTAATAATAAAAATATAATTGAATAAAAATATAATTGAATAAAAATATATATAAAAAGTTAAAATTATTGTTTGGCGATTGTTCCTGCATCTACAGTTATGTTGGTAATAAATACAAAAAGTTAATATTAAATTTTGGGTGGGTTCGTTACATGATTTGAAAATTCCAAGATTCATTTTGACAATTAAATTATTTTATTTTTTATTTTTGTGGTTTATTTGTTTGAAATTGTATAATTTGTGAACTTTTAAATTGGGGTTTCCGCAGCTTTTGATTTATTTTTTGGAAGTTCTTCTTCAGAAAGCGAAGATGAATTAGATGTTCTGGTAATGACGGATGACATTAATTTGGAGATTGATATAGCTAATAATTAATGCTAACGCTTAAACATAATGCTTAAACTTAATGTAAAAGACAATCTAATTTAAATTTCCTGATTTTTATCATTGATTGATGATTACACGGAAGCGAAATTTAAAGGACACTTTAGATTCTGTCGGATTACCGTAAAATATCTAGGCATGAGTTAAAATTCTATATTTAGTTGTCATCGAAATTGTATTATATTAAGATTTTTTTTAATTTGCCAGACGAATATAAAACTATATATATATAGCTTAGAAAACCATTTGGCAGCTGGAAGATACCCAATTAGTCCTGAACTAAAAAATTTCGCCACAATTTGGTATTTGGTGAACCAAGTAACTCTTAAGAAAATAGCTGACAGGTTTGGAATAGCCATATCTACAGCCTATGAATTAATTCGCGATATTACATGTTTTATTATACGAGAAGCGCCCAATTATATAAAATGGCTCAGACCTGAGGAATCTCCAGTTATTTCTGGTGAGTTTGAAAAGCTAGCTGGATAGATGCAATTGACGGGTATCACATCCAAAAACCACAACATTGTCCGATGGATTACTTATAACCGAAAGAAATATTATAGTGATCTTATCCAAGGTGTTGTAGAGGTTATTGCAGCGGACAAAGCTATTTCAAGAAGCTGAGGAGTACAAAATATCTTTCGAAATTATTTGTTGTTGGAGGATTCAGCTTACAAAAGCAATAAATGGATAGGTACGTCTTTTAAGGATTGTGAGAATTTAAGTGACCAGCATAAGTTTCAATTATCTTCATTCTAAATCCTGAATTGCTGTTGAGCACGCATTTGGCAATTTGAATATGTAGTAAATTCCGAAAATTAAATAGTTTCGATAATGTTGATATCTCATGTGCATCATTAACTGCGTTATGGCGGCGTGCACACTTCATAACATATATCTCGCATTTATGAACGTAGATGAAAATGTAAGTATCATTCATGAAGATTTAGTTGATGATGTAGGACATGATCCAGCAATAAGTGAAATTAAAAGAACTGCCGTATTCTAACGAAATTAGCAAATGTATACATATTTTATTTGATGATTTCAAAAACTTCAAAAAAATTATTTAACTGCTTCATTTTTTCTTTATGTCTCCTTTCCTTGTCCTCAGATATTTTTAGTTTTCTGCTTTTATGTAGTTCTTCATTTTGCTTCACTTTCATTTTGATGTTTTATGGAGCTGCCTGAAATGAAAATAAAATTACCATTCCGTCTATTGTGAAGATTTAAGTATAATTATATCATATCTTATTATCATAACGGTTTTATTTCCAGATGAGTAACTTAGTGATCTAGATTTAGAAGGCAAACTTGAACCGGGTTCTATTCAACTCCAACTGTATTATTAAAATGTATAGTTTAATTTGATAAGTTCTACAGTTATAACTAGGTATATCAAAACCGTCTCTATCATAAAGGCCCGATTGTCACCAATATTGTTTCATTTTCTTGTCCATCTATACTTGAAAGTATTGGTAATCGGTACACTATACAAATCAGTGAGAATTTACGTAAATAAAAATAAAATTTAATAAAATTTAAAATAAAAAAAAAACAAGTGCTCAGAGAAAATATAGTATAGAAAACAGAACTGTAAAAAAACGAATTATTTTCTTCAGAACTGACAGTTTTTATATATTAGTATCAGTTAGTACATTTTTGGTTAAAACTTTATTTACTTGTTTAATAATGAATTTTGTAAGAAAGTGTGTGAGAGTTGCACTACCATTGGTGCTCCAATAAATCGTTTCATTTTATTAATGTGCTGTCTCATATTGTTGATTCCTTAAAATTTCCTTACATACCACATAGTTCGAAACAGATAGTTGTAGCATCGTTGTTGCA
The DNA here is from genome assembly GCA_963556175.1 of Tipula confusa. NCBI lineage: Eukaryota > Metazoa > Arthropoda > Insecta > Diptera > Tipulidae > Tipula > Tipula confusa. The sequence goes on along the minus strand of OY744477.1, from coordinate 108,356,508 downwards.
CGTGCTACTTGCAAACGAAGTAACAAGATTTATTTAGAAGAGAGAGCAAAAATAAAAGAATTATACAAATGTACCGTAAAATATTTCAAAGAATTTCATTCTTTGATAGTTACTAATACATAAAGTAACTATCAAAGTACTATCTAAAGTATATATTTTCTACTAATACATTTTAAAAATAAATGATAATATGTGTCAACGAAAATTTCAATACGGCTGGTAGTAAAGAGGGTTTTGATTCTAAATCATATATCGACACGTTTTTTAGTTCCAAAACATTCTCATGTGTATATGATTAAATGGCATAAGTATGCAATGAATACGGCTTGTAATAAAGATGGTTTTGAATATTTGTCAAAAAATGATCATAACTGGGCATTTTAATCTCACGATAATTTCACAAAATTATCATGCGATTTATCAATTATCATGAGATTTATCAATTATTATTTATTTATAGACCACTAAATAATTACTGTTTTTATTACATTAACTATTTCTAAACATATGAATTAGTTTTATTGTATGTTCAGCATTAAATGCCATAATTAGTGTCAAATTTATGTTTTTATGCAGCTATAATTATCGTTATGTACGTCTTAACACTCGGAAAAAAAAATTAAATGAAAAAACGTAACCTAAAGATAAATTTTTATTTGACATTTCGTACAAATTTCATTATAATATTTACGTGAAATAGCCTCTTGATAATTTGCTGAGAGTTGCAAAATTTGTATAATATACTTACACACTATAAATTTAATTGTAAATTACAAAACTCCGACAGTATACTTACACACACCTTGATAAATTTAATCTCATGAGACAAAATCTCAGGGATTTTGCATAGTGTAGACGACTAGACGCCGTGTAAAAGGTGATCAGAAAATTAACCGAACCCAAATTGGATGGATTTACAAAAGAGAAATATGATTTTATATGAAATAAATTTACTCATGTTCGTTTGTTCAACAGAACCAATTTCCATATTATAGAATGCTTTTTTTGATTTTATGTTCAATTTCAGTAGTAGGGGGAGAGACAATATTTTGTGTTTTCGTTTGCTTTATCTCATTCGCATCTAATAATCATATTTGTTGTTGTTTTTATTTAGTTATTACTCATTTTAAGAGAATATACAAAATAATTTCCTGTTAGAATGTTTCTTATTCGATTTCATCAATTATTTTTAAATTTCCCCTTTCGAATCAATGCATTGTTAAAAATTTAATATGTATAATATACTCACACGGAGCATGAACAGCTTTTGCTGGTCGTACGATCGATTTAAAAAATTCAATTTTAGTGACATGTAAGTGTTCGAAAAAAAGGCAAACTTTTAACTTTTAGTCAACTTTTAGTTGACATTGATTATTTTTTATAAAACATTGATTATATTTTATAGGTTATGGGCCCAGGACAATTTACAAATTTAAACAAGGGAAATCAATATAAAAGTAAAACAAGTGTGAAATCATAAAAAAAAGAAAAAAAGGAGAGTGAAATAATCTAATCTTTAAGATGGCGGACATTCTAGAAGAAACGAAAATTGAAAAACTCGAGAACAATGAAACTTTCCAGATTTGGAAATTCCAAGTGACAATTTTATTTAAAGCCCATGATCTATTATTTGATGTGGCTAGTGGAAAATTAAAACTAGAAGAGTGTCAAAAACCTGAGGAAATAGTTGCAGAAAATAATTGTAACAATGATAGAAAAATAACAATTAATGCACATAATAAACTGTCAAAACTCGAGCGAAATGTTTAACACACTAATTGCATTGTTTCAAAAAAATACGGATCAGGAAAAATGTAATCTGTTACAGCAGTTCTTTAGTTACAAGTATGATAAGGAATGTGATATTTTAACAAACATTAGTAAATTAGAAAATATGGCGTACATACTTAACAATTTGAAGCAAGCAACTACAAAGTTGACAGAAAAAACGTTAAACATACTGACAGCCAGGTTGTTATCTGAAAAGTCCAGGAATAAAATAATCGAGTGTGAAGGTTCAGTTGCATTTAATTTATCAGAAAAAAAAGTTATAAATTTAACAACAAAGAATATATAAGTCGTTATTGTCCAAAAAAATAAAACACCGACAAATAAAAAGTTTACTTTTCCATCTAAATGAGGAATTTCAACTGGAAACCTGTAAACAACCTTCAGTATATCTAGGAATAGAAATAACAAAACATGAGAAAAAGTTGGTGTTAACTCAGGAAAATTGTATAAATTCAATTCTAATGAAGTTTAATATGGATCAATCGAAACCGGCATTAGCACCAATAAAGAGCCAGGGTAAAGTCACCGAAACAGAGGTAGTTAAAATCAAATTCCCGTATAGAGAAGCAATTGGAAGCTTACTCTATCTATCTAATAAAACACGACCCGATATAGCTTATGCAGTGAGCTATGCAAGCAGGTACATAGAACAACCAACGGAGCAAGACATATCTAACGTAAGAAGAATATTCAGATACCTATACTCTACGAGAAAAATAGGTTTACGTTTTTCAGCAGACGAACATTCAGATATGCTCGAGGCACTTTGTGACTCAGACTAAGCAGGGGACTTGGAATCTAGAAAAAGTACAACATGATTTGTGGTAAAACACTGTGGTTTACCAATCTCTTGGTGTTCCAGAAAAACCAACAGTCGCTTTGTCCAGTACTGAGGTGGAGTACATTGCAGCTGCAGACTGCTAGCTTATAAATAGCTTATTTATCTAAAGGCACTTATGAAAGGACTGACGCTAAAGAAAGTAAAAATGAAACTAAATATTGTCAATCAAAGTGCTATAAAACTTATTAAAAATGGGCAACTTAATCGCAGAAGCAAACATATTTGTCTCTGAGGGTATAATTGATTTAAACTATTGTCCAAATAAAAATCAAACAGCTGATACATTCACAAAACCATTAGATGTCGTCAAATTCAAGTATCATAAAGATACACTAGTATATAAAGTTTAATTAATGTTTTTTTATATACATATTTTGAAATTAGGAAAAAGTGTTAAGAATAATTATCTAAATATGTATAATGAAACTACTCGTATAAACGAGATTTAAATATTATTATTCAAATTAGGCAGCACTAAAATATAAATGCAAAAATAAAAGGGAAAAAACACACTGACATTAAAAACGCTGTGATTTTAAGACGTGAATAAAGTAGAGAGTGATTAAAAATAAAATAAAAACTGAACTTGCGATACTTGTTTAATTTGATCGATTTACTTAACCTGAACAACAACAACATCCAAGTAGCCTGAAGTTAGCTCATACGTTCGTTAATAGATCGGATAACTTTGATGTTCAAAAGTTAGCCTGAAGTTAACGAAAATGCCTATAGGAGGATTTTTCGATTAGTGCGAGTGTTCGCCATTAGATAGTGTGTCTGGGTTAAAAATTTACAAAAGTGCCAAAACAGTATAGAAATCAAAAAAGTAAAATTTGTAAATGCAAATATCTTTTAATTAAAAGAAATTTGGTAAACTATTGTTGTGTAACTAGAAATCAGTAGATTGAGGCATTTCGAATTGGTAAACTAATATAGCAGCATGCAACTGTATGTAGTTTACACTTCTCTCAAAGTGATTGTGAAAATCAAATAAATGTATAGGAGGTACGAATGATTTTAATAATTTATTTTTATTTCAATGTATAAACAAATAATATTTAAAATTATAGAGCAGAGTAAATTATTAAAACCAGACACAATACTATAAAAAAATTACCAGTTCGATCAGTCATCGCTCTTCAAAAATTGTCCTACTGGAGCATTTTTGAAAAGCGATGATTATAAAGTTTTAGCTGGTGGCTTCTACAGATAAGTCAATCAATATAACAAAGCCAGGACTAAATAGTCCATCAGAAGTTTTTTCTATGTGAATATAAAATTTAATATATTTATAGATCGATCCAGTCGATTTGGACTCATGTCCAAACATAAAATAACAAGCTTCCACATTCTAATACTTCAGACGCGGAACTGCTTCAATACAGTGGAATGGATAGAATTTTCTATATCTTTATGATTTGATTGTTATAGTTGTTGGTTAAGAGTTCCCGACTGATATTCATAATCTGCAATATGAACATTCAAATTAACCATAAATTGCGAATATGTTATTTTGGTAATATTACCTGTCGATTAAAGTGGCGTTATTTCCACTGAATTTAGCGCCGACAGCTTACAATTATTGTTTTAAATCATCAAAATTAAATCTGTTATTATTTAAGTTTCCCATTGTATATATTTTTATGAAAGTAAAATTCATTAAAAATTTGTATTTGTATATTACTTAAATGACTAAGTAGTATTAATATTACAAAGTAATATATAACCTTTATAAAACCATAGACTTAGCATTTTGATAAGTTTTGATTTGGAATAAGCTTTATTTTGAGCCCATGTATTTAAATTAAAATAGACACCTCGTTATTAACTCAACATAAAATATGTTTATTAACAATTAATAAACAAAAACCACTGACATAAGTATTATAACTTTATTAAATTCTTTCATGAATTTAATATTTTTCACAACCATATTGCATAGGTTTTCCTATGTAAAAGTTTGACATTTTGAATTTTATCCCATACCTAAGACGCACCAAACGGCAGACACTTGAAGTAAAAAATTGCCCTATTATGTCTCAACTAAAAAAAATGGAATAATGTTAATGTTGAAATATAGACGTCACTAATTTCACTAAAAATGTTGTTTTAGTAAAATAAAGAGTTGAATAAAAAGTTTTAATATATATATATATATATATATATATATATATATATATATATATATATATATATATATATATTCTAATTTTCAAAAATTGAACGCGGTACAAAAAAAATTCAAAAAAACAAAAATAACAACCTATGTGAATTAACTCCACGAGCAAAATACACATTCAATTAATTCAGTTGCTCAATTTTTTTAACTGAATTGACAGGTCCGAATCGAACAGTCAAATCACTTCAGTTGATTCAGTTTATTCAATTAATTTTGTTTATTCATGTCAATCGAAAGCGCCTCTAACATTCTAAATCAGACAATTTCATCACTTTAAGTTTGTTATGTTGGTACATATAGTAATGCAACAGCCTTCACATCCAAGTGAAGTTCAAACTCTTCCATTCAATTCCATTAGCTTCGATTAAATTTTGGATGTAACCAAATATTTGACAGCACCCTCGACACAATCGTACAGTTAAAAAAAAATATCAACATAAGTACACGTGTGTATATCGCATTGCATTAACCTAAAAATGAGTAGCTCATCAGAAGATGAAGAAATTAAAGAAGTTCAGGAGGAAGCAGTAAAAATTCATAAAAATAAAAATGTCGAAGATATTGCCAAACGATGGTACGAAATGGTAAGTACATAATATAAAATATAGTTTATGCCAAATAATCGTAAAACATAAAATATTAGTATCCGGACGAAAACAACAGCAATGATGTGATTGAATTGAAACCAAATGAATTGACCGAATTAACAAATTCAATGAAAAAATCGTTTGATGAGGAAGCTGCACGACAATTAAAAAGTAAGCATTTATACGATTACAAAGTGCTAAACAAAATAATTTCAACATAATATTATTACTTTTAGAAAATCCTTCGGACGCAAAATGGTTATTGACCGCATTGCATAAGGGAACTTCGAAGGATAAAGCTAATGCCGGTGCATTACTTGTTCAAACAAATCCATTATCAAATATATCGGCGCTTGATACATTAATTGGCCAGTGTAAAGTAGCTAATCATCGTGTTGCCGACACTATCGATGTATTGTGTGAACTTTTTATAAATTCGTTGCTACCGCCCGACCGAAAACTAATGTCAACTCAGCTTCGTGGCAATGACTGGAAAACACTTACGAAAAATACAAAATTGACTCAACGTCAAAAAGAAACCATAATGGCATATTGGCATTTTGAAAACGAATTGAAAGAATTGTATTTCACATTTTTAAAAAATATCCAGAACTGTTTATTGGGTGCCCAAGAAGCTGTAAAATGTAAATGCATTAGAGCGGCAACAAATTTGATATGCTACAGTCCAGAAAAAGAACAAATGCTCCTATCCATGTTGGTCAATAAATTGGGAGATCCAATTCGAAAAGTTTCCGGCAAATCATTATATCATCTATTGGAGTTGGCCGATAAACATCCTAATATGTGTGGGGTAATAACAAACGAAGTCGAAAAACTTTTATTTCGGCCAAATATCACAGAAAAATCACAACACTATGCACTATGCTATTTAGCGCAAGTGGCAACATATGCTAATACCGACGTATGTACGAAACTCGTGCAAATATGTTTCGCATTCTTTAAGATTTATGTCGAGAAGGGAGAAATAAATAATCATATTATGCAAGCAATTTTGTTATGTTTGAGACGGGCTATTGTCGAAGCCAAAGTAAATACAGACGATGAAGGTAATTCGACGATGATACCAAAGGAAACATTAGATACGATTTACCGGATTATACATGTTGCCGACCTACAAATTTCGTTGCAAGCGTTAAGTTTATTACTTCAGATTATAATGGTTAAATCGGGAAATTACGACAGGTAATCGACTTTACTACTTATGTCTTTATCTTAAAAATTAATCGCTTTATGATTTTAGGTACTACAACGTTCTATATCAAAAAATGCTAGAGCCCCGATTAGCGTTTATCGGAACAAAACAATCGTCACTATTTTTTTATATCGTCCATCGATCGATTCATATCGATTCGAATGTATCACGATGCCAGGCAATGATTAAACGACTTTTACAGGCCGTATTGTATTATCCAACGGCAAAAATTTGTGCCGCGCTCATTGTAATCGATAAGCTAATGAAATCACGACCTGAATTACGTGAAGCGGCATCAAAAATTTTACTGCAATCGAATGAAATACAGAAAATGGAAAGTATAAAGCAACTGAGTGACGGCGAAGATGATACGAAAGAGGAAGATTACAATAGCGATGGTAGTGATGACAGTGTCGCCGACGATCGAAATGAAGATAAATTCTCGAAAGCATCATGGGTTCACACAAATCTTAATACATCGTCGAGTAAATCGACTCTAGTTGGAAAAGAAAATGTTATCAGTAAATATAATTACAAAGGGCGAAATCCTAAATATGCCGGTGCTGAATATACGTTGCGAACCGAATTACTAATTCTCGAAACACATTTTCATCCAACCATACAAATGTTTTCGACTAGTATACTCAACGGTCGTCCTTTAAATTATAGCGGTAATCCACTCAGTGATTTCTCGCTAACTCATTTTTTGGAACGATTTGCGTTTCGTAATCCAAAGAAAAATAATAAACCCGATGCGGCACAAGAACAAACTCCGTTCATGTTAAAACGATTTAAAAACGAGAAGGAGTACGTACCAAAAGGTGGTCGTGGTGTTAAAGTGAAAGAGTTAACGACAACGAATTGTACCGAGGACGAACGATATATATTCGATTTTATGGAAATCAAGCGACAAAAGTTGGCCGATAAAAAAACGAATGTTGAAAATGAAGATGACGTAATCGAGGACGTTGATGATGATGAATTTGAAAATTATCTAAGGAATTTGGGTACAAAAGACGATACTTCGGATTATTTGAATGAGATAAACCAAGAAATTGTTGGTGATGGTCGATCGAAAAAAAAGAAAAAAGAATCAGCAGCGGACAATGACGTCGAAGAAGAAGAAGAAGTGGACTACTTTGATAGTGATCATGAGAATGACGATGAAATTGATTTGGACAATGAGGATAGTGATGAAAACGATGGAGAATCATTTAATGAAGATGATGACGAGGATTTGAAAAGCGACGATGATCCACTATCGGACGACGATGGCGATAACGATAGTGAAGAAGCACTATCGTTCTCGAGTGACGACGATGACGAACCGAAAGTAAAAAAATCGAAAATGACGTCGAAAGAATTCAATAAAAAACTTAAATCGAGTGATGACATGAGCAAACTTTTTGCATCCGCTGATGATTTTGCAGAAATTTTGGAGGAGAGTTCCAAGTCGGATAAACATGGTACACAAAGTGAAGTACAAAATAAAGATAAAGCGTCGGAGAAGCAACTGAAATGGGAAGAAAACCGGCATAGTGATGCACCACATCAAAAAAATTTCTACAACAAGAAATCGTATGGGGGGAATTTTCGTAAAAATAAAATGCAACAATTCAACGGCAAAGGTAAAAAGAATGTTGGTAATAAATTTAAGAAGGGAAACAAAAATAAAAATGTCAAATAAATGAATGCCATGTGCCGTAAATGTTGAAATTTTTTTTTTTATGTTTTCGGACTTTTGCGTTTAGCGCTCAAACTTTGACTACTCATCAGCAAAATCTTCTGTTGTCGTGCCGCTTCCCATTCCTTTGTGTGCATATTTTTCTTGTGCGAAAGCATATTCGACGACTTATTAAACTGCCGCGGACAATGTTCACATTTGTACAACATTATGCCGTCATGCATCGCCAGATGTTCTCTTAGATCAATCGCCTTTTTATAACTTTTATCGCACAAGTGACATTTGTGATTTCGTTGATTTGTATGCACATAGCTTTTATGACTTCGCAATGCCTCGATACTTGCCAACACTTTTTGACATATATTACATTTATGTGTATCGGTACCCTTATGCTTCGCCAGATGTTTACGCAAACTGGATTCATGTTTCATCCATAGTTGACATATATTACATTGCACCGGTGGCTTATCAATTGAATTATGAACATTTTTCATGTGATTACTGTGGAACAAGACAGTTTCAAATGCTTTCGAACAAATTTCGCAAACATGACGAAACGCGTCTTCGTGGGCCTTTCGTTTATGTAACTGAAGTAAACATTTACTATTAAACCTGTAATTAAAAAAAAAAAAAAAATTTAAATAAATCTTAATCGGGATAAATCTTTAACTTACGATTCACTACAACGTACGCAGCTAAATTGGTTTCCTTTATTCTTATCATGTTTCGCTTGATGTTGGCGCAATAAAAATTGTTTGGCAAATGATTCAGAACAACTTGAACATTTGAATGGTTTCATATTTACGGGTAGATGAGTTAGTTGGTGAATTTTGTAACGACGTTTATCGGGATATGTTTGATTGCAAATTTTGCAGCTGAAACAATATGAATCTTAAAAATGATCGTTAAACTTATTAAATCAATTGACTGGACCTTACGTATAATCATTGGGATTAAGATGCCAACAAAGATGTTCCAATACTGTAGAACGTTTACGAAATTTTCTTTTACAACACCTTAGATAACCTTTTGTCGTATGTATCGAATGGTAATGGGTTATAGCCTCTTCGAATATATCGAATTTAGTGTCACAAAGTTCACATCCCATATTAAAGTATTTTCGAATTTCCTTATTGTCATTTTTAATCTGCACCGGACCGTTTTTTCTGTAACGTTTGCGAGGCGTGCTGGGGTTTTCATCTTCGCTTGGCAAATAAATGGATCCTTCGTCGGAACTGGTATTACCACCATCATCATCTTCATCATCATCATCATCGTCGTTTTGATCTGAATCATCATCTTCAATGGTTTCACAATTGTCCTCGAACTCATTGGCATAAGGATTGTTAAATGCCTTGTTAAAATCATTGTTGTCACCTTCATCAATTTCGACTTTTACATTAACATTACGAACATTAATAGACGAATTAGCTTCTGGAAATTCACAATGAAATTTTTGATTTGCAAGTTTTGAATAGAATTCTTTATGGATTTCCATAGTTTGGTCATAAAATTTGTGAAAATTATCGACAACATCCCAACAAGTTGTACATATAAAATTACTGTGAATACTTCCTTCCGACTAAATAAATAAATTTATAAATTGAAATTTAATTAATAACAAAAAGGTATATAAATAAAATAATTTGAATTTAGTATGTACCTTAAACCAAAAGTGTTGATATAAAATTTCGATTAGGCTTGTATTATATGCAGCATTCGAAACGTTAATTAAAATTTTGCCGTTCTTTAGGCACAATAAGCAGTTACTAGATTCTAAATTGTCCATGTTTAAATAACAAATAAAATTAATTACACAAGTAATCCAAAAATAATAAACATTAAATAGCGCAAAATCGTTACAAAATGCAAGACATATCTCTTTTTTCGCAGTTAAATATGTAAATACTGTCCCTACAAGCATATAAAAGCAAAGTTATTGCTTATTTTTTTTTTCGCTGTTGATTGATAATTTTTTGTATTTATGCCCTCCCGGCGCAAAAAATGTATGCATCAAAAGTGTACAGTATATGAACGGTTTACGTACAGTTTTTTACGAAGACTTTTATTTAAACGAACACATATATCAAAATCTTCGTAAATTAGTTTCAAATTGAATTCTCTCATGAGAAATGTTTCATTTACATAAAGTGTACTGTTATAGTGTAACGTTCACGAAAAGTTTATTGCAGTCTTCGTAAACTGTACGTAAACGTAACGCCGTGCCCAAAGGGTATCTCTATAAAAGTATTATCGAACCTACCATAAAATGTATACTGTGTCACACTTTTGGCACGGCATTACGTTTACGTACAGTTTACGAATACTGCAATACTATGTAGTTTAGTATACGTAAACGTTACACTAAAACAGTACACTTTATGTTAAGTAAATGAATTTGTCATGTGTTTGTGTAAATAAAAGTCTTCGTAATGTTTACGTAAATGTGTAACATTTACGAATTGATTATGCGTTACCATTATGTACCATATGGGCGTAATTTTTACGTACTCATTTAATTTTATTATTTTCAATAATAAAAATATTAGCTTTTTAAATAAAAAATATTTTATTGTTTATGAATTTTTACTGCAAATTAATATATGTACAATATTAAATGTAAATTTTCTAAATTAAAGGAAACAGCGTTTTATCCAGAGTACAGAATGACACCTACAAATATTAAAAGAGTTAGTAAAAAACTAAGACAACAAATAATAAATATTGCTTCGTACCTAACACATAATATGCAGAAGCAATCATCAATTTTTTAATTTCTGCGAGTAAAATACTATATGACATAATAAAATATTTAAAATAATTTCTAAACAAAACAATGAAATTATATGCAAAATGGCTTATCGAGCGATCATATACGAATTACAAAATATGTAGTAGGAATATATTCTGTAGAGTATTAAAAATAACGATGTATATGTTGTAATGTGTTATAATAAAAAACTGTACGTAAACCGTTCGAATACTGTACACTTTTTTAGTATACATTTTTGCGCCGGGAGGGCACTTTTAAATAAAACGTCAAATATTTCAAATGTCAAAATTTGTATTATATATTTGTAACGGAGCTCGATTTTTTGATAATTTTTTTTTAAATTTATATATATATATTAAAACGTGATGTCGCAACTAAATAAATTTTGTTTAATGTGCAAAACTAAAACTAATCTTGTTCGTAAAATGTCGGACCAAATAATTAAAATTATTACAAAAATTACAAAATATAAGAATGCTACGATTAACGATAATATATGTAAAACATGTCTTGAAATCATAAAAGATAAATGCAAGAATATTCGTGCACAACAAATGTCAAAAAATTCATCTACTGATACGAGTAGCGGATCATTTTCACAGCCGATGCCACCTCCACGCAAACGACGAGTTGTTGATTCGAACGATGCGGAGCCAGATTTTTTGGGAAGTCAATCAAATACTAGTTCTCAGCCACCAAGCCCTAAAAGGCGTTTATTAAACTATAAGAGCACTACAGTGAATCCTTTAACGAACTCGACGGTATCTTCGTCGGAACCAGAATATATTTTATCAACGATAGCGCCGCGACCAAAAAACGTAAGAATAAACGATGATTTAATAGGTTATAAACGAATGGTAGGAGGTTGACAAATATTTGTATACATTTTCTAAATAATGTTAATTTAATTTTATAAATAATGATTATTTAATTTGTTTCGACTCTTTGAACTATTTTAATAATAAAAAGTAAAATGTTTTTGATTTTGTAAAATGGAAAACTTTGCGCATGCTATATTGTGTCGCTTGTTACAGCAGGTAAAATTCTCATAAGTAATTATGTATTTTATGTTTCCTAGAATTACAAATACTTATTATTTTAAAGTTAACAGTTGGTATATTTTGTGGGTTAGGTACGTTTTATCAAAAATCGTTTCCCCAAAAACAATTTTCCGCAGAAAAAAATCGCAAAAGATAAAATAATCGAAAAAAAAACTAAAATTATGTGCCATAAGCTTCCCATTATGTATTTTTTGTAATTTCAAACTGTGGGGATTTTAAAAAAATAGTTTCTTTTATTCTACGATTTAATTATTTAGATCACTAAAAGTGGTTTTAAGGGCACATTTCTCGAACAGCGCACCACGGTCATTTCCTATACTAGGATATAAACTTTTAAGAAATCTTCAAACTTATGGTAGAACCAAAAAGAATGTTATCAGAGATATGTAGAACCATAGATACCTTAAAACATTAATCCCTCTTACGTCTAAACGATATCTTAATTGTTTACAGTTATTTCATGAAAATTATTTCAATTAATACGAATAAATTAGATATGTTTCAAGATTACTAATGTGGTCATTTTCTACAGTAAAATGGTTGTTAAATAATAATAAAACAATAATTAAACGTACATTGCTTCTATGCTATTTGACAGATAAATACATTTATATCACCGGTCACACTTGCACATTATGGCAACTAATGTGTTGATTGGGTCAATGGTTGATTGGCGGTGATTAATAACAATATTATCTAACCTACAATAAAATATATAATCTCGTGTGTCACTTTTAAATAAGCGTCAAATATTTTAAATGTCAAAATTTGTATCATATATTTGTAACGGAGCCGGATTTTGTTGATTTTATTAATTTATAATTTTATTTTAAATTTATATATATATATTAAACGGGATGTCGCAACCAAATAAATTTTGTTTAATGTGCAAAACCAAAACTAATCTTGTTCGTAAAATGTCAGACCAAATAATTAAAATTATTACAAAAATTACAAAATATAAGAATGCTACGATTAACGATAATATATGTAAAACATGTCTTGAAATCATTAAAGATAAATGCAAGAATATCCGTGCACAACAAATGTCAAAAAATTCATCTACTGATACTAGTAGCGGATCATTTTCACAACCGATGCTCCCTTCACGCAAACGACGGGTCGTTGATTCAAACGATGCGGAGCCAGATTTTTTGGGAAGTCAATCAAATACTAGTTCTCAGCCACAAAGCCCCAAAAGGCGTTTATTAAACTATCAAAGCACTACAGTGAATCATCCTTTAACGAACTCGACGGCATCTTCGTCGGAACCGGAATATGTTTTATCATCGATAGCACCGCGACAAGCAAACGTAAGAATAAACGACGATTTAATAGGTTATAAACGAACGGTAGGAGGTTGACTAATATTTATATACATTTTCGGTTTAATTTTATAAATAATGTTAATTTAAATTTGTTTCGACTTTTTTAATAAAAAAAAAAAATGTCAAATGTTTCTGTTAGTTTTTGTAAAATGGAAAACATTGCGCATGCTGAAGTGTGTCGCTTGTTACAGCAGATAAAATTCTCCAAACAAGCAAAAGCGCTTTACATTTTAAACAAATGAACTATATTGACATTCAGTAATTTTTATCGAAGGAAAAAAATTATGTCGAAATTTTTTTGTTGTTTATAACAAAATAAAATTAATTATGCCAATTCTATATAAATAAATAGTTCGAATAATTATAATATTATGTCGTCGGTCGAAAGTAATAGCGATGGGAAGCTAAAAAGTGTCGAGGGTGATTGGATTTGTACCGAAGAAGAGTAAGCGAAATATGAATGGTTTGTAGGAACCTAAATGATCCTTTCCATTATTACTAAAATAAAATGTGTTCGCGATATCACCTTCTAATTTTAGTTGTAAAAATGTTAATTTTGCCCGTCGTACCCACTGTAATCGATGTAATAAAGAGCGGGCTGGTGATTATTTAAATAAAAAAAAATTGGGCACTGAAATCGGTAAAGCGGCTGCCGAAAAATCTAGAGGTCTATTTAGTGCCGAAGATTGGCAATGTAGTAAATGTGCAAATGTCAATTGGGCAAGACGACAAACATGTAATATGTGCAATGCCCCAAAATTCTGTGATGTAGAGGAACGAACAGGTAATTTGAAATGCATTTTGGTTCAATAGATGACGTTCCGAACCAACAAATCTATATCAACAACGATGAAATAAAATTATTAAAATTTAGTAATTCAAAAGTAACATTAGTATCGATAATTTTAGGATATGGCGGTGGTTATAATGATCGGGGTGTAGTTGAATACAAAGATCGTGAGGATTCAGACGGTGACTACGATGAATTTGGACGAAAGAAAAAATACCAACCGCGCAGTTCCAGTCAAATACCAAATGGTGAAATTCGTATTAAATCCGAAACAATAAAACGTAGTAAAAATGATGATGAGGACGAGGATGAAGATGAGGACGACGAAGATGGTGGTGGTGACTTATCAAAATATGCACTATTCGATTCGGACGATGAAATTCTAGCAAAAAAACCAATATCGAAAGCATTGATTACCAATTCTCATAGTTCTCGATCAGAATCACGTGATTCAAATTCGATGAGTGGTGACAGTAAATCAAGATCACGTTCACATTCTTCTTATTCTAAATCGAGATCACGTTCAAAATCTAAAACACGGTCGAGAAAAAGTTCGAAACATCGTTCAAGATCACGAACGTATTCACGAAGTCGGTCGAGATCACGTTCCCGAAACAATAATAAACATAGTAGGCGAAATCATGACCGTACACGTTCTCGTTCGAGATCTAAACATAAACGACATGATTCACGTTCAACATCGTATAGACGTAAAAATTCTTATTCTAGATCACGTTCACGCAGTCTTACCCCAGTAAAAGGTAAATATAAAAGCAATCGGAAATATTAAATCAACTATTTTAACCATAAAACTTAAAATGATTTATTATTTTTGACCATTTCATAATTTGAGTGAATAATTTTTGTTGAAAATATTTATTTTTTTAAAATTTGAATGTGTATAAAATATGAATTTCGATTTTAATTTAAAACTATATACAAAAAAAAAAAATAGAAAATTAATATAAACAGGGTGACTCTAAAGTAAGTACAGTAATTTTAGGAGGCGGTTGAGGACACTAATCTAAACCATTTTTTAAGACAATACGTATTCTCTCTGTAACCTTTACAGAGATAATTGTAATACATAGTTAGAAAATTATGTGTAACTTACAGGACTAAATTTTAGTTAAAGTATAAATTTAACAAGACCCCTGCTTAAGTTTACGGATAGTCGGTTTAGGATTGACACGTAGAACGTATTGTCGCTAAGAAAACCATTTGTAGTTAGATGTGTGTGACAAAGAGATGCTCTATCACCGATAATCTTTAATCTCATGTTAGAATTTATTTTTCGTAAAAGTGCAACACATCAGAACAACGGACAACGGAGTAAAAAGATTTTCGGCTTCCGTTGGTCTCAAATTCAATGAGTCTAAAACAAAATATATGATTACAGATTTGGGGACCAAGGCGCATTTGAAGAGTCATGCGCTTTATATCAAGAGTCATGGCCCAAAGGCGACGAGACGACATTTACCGAGTTCTATTCAACCACGAGATTATCTTCTAGGACTATAGTTGAATTCAATTTCTTAGAAGTTCTATGAGTTCATTAGCAAAACAGTTTCTGCAAATTATGCATTTGCTGACATTTGACCTTCAAAATTGTCCACTTTAGATTTTGACTTACGTTAAGTTCACGACTTTTTTTTTGATTGACGTCATTTTATTCTTTATTTTAGCTGTGTTGCTTTCGTAAAGCTAAGCGAGTTTTACTTTAATATCACAAAGCAACAGCTTTTGGCTTTATGCGCATTTTAATTTTTCTGTTTTGGTTATAAAACATTTATGTCAAACTTTTTTATATACATTTATGTAAAAAAAAATTTATATACAAGAATCGTGTGATGTGATGATAGTTTCTATGATTATAAATATGATTTTCAGTAATAAATTTGAAAAAATTAGCTCCTTGTGGTGAACACCATAACCATAAAATGGTTTTATTTCCCCTAAACCTAAAAGTTTTTTAGCATGCAATTGTTGTTGTAATCTTTTTCGGCTTTGTGAAAGCAACACAGCTTTTATTGAGAACATTTGGTGCTAGTCTATACCTTTCAAACTTCAAATTGAAAACAATCATTTTAAATTAAAAAAAAAAACGCAGTGTACAATGATATTTATGATCAGAACATTATTAAAATTTTATTATAAGTAAATTGAAAAAATGGTATACATTTTTGAATATATGCAACATATTTAGCACAATTGACATGATGTCAATTGTGCTAAATATGTTGCATATATTCAAAAATGTATACCATTTTTTCAATTTACTTATAATATAGTTATCTGAGATAACTTTAGTAAATTCCGTTAATATAACGGAAAAAAGCCTTGTAAGTGTAATTCAGACTTATTTTATATAAATCTGTCCTATTTGCCCTTGCTAAAATCTGTGATACTTCATTCAGTTGCTCGTTTAATTAAAAACGGACCTTAAGAGCCGATTGGACAAGTTCTATGGGGTTTATTATTAAAATGTATGGGCCTAATCTTAATAACTAATGGTTGATAAATTGACCTTTAAAATATTCTTTAGTGTAAAAAGCACACTTAAATTTTAGCGCACACATTTCACGGAGACATTAATCTGATAAGTCTGCATAAGTTTCTCATTCATTTGCTTTAAAGATATTCTTGTATTTTGTTCAGCTTCATAAAATTACTATGTTTGTTTGTAATCTCACTTCTTCAAATCCCACCTCGTTCCTTTTCAGCCATGTTCTGTCCATTAGCACATCTATATGAAGTGGTCGTTTTCACTCCTATTGTTTTTTGGGTGCGCTCACCAATTCGCACTAAGGTTTTACAAAGTACAAATTTCATTTTTAATATTATCAGTTTCCCTTTCAATTATATGCGGCATTTTAAGCACAAACAAATGTTTTCTCATATCGACCATACAAAACTAAGAATAAAACAATACTGATAATACAATAAGCACAAATGAAAAAGTTTAATACTTTAACTTTAATTTACATACAGACATTCTATTTAAAATTATAATTTTAGAAGTTAGTTTATTTGTGATACTCGTATGTTCGAAAAAATTCAAATAAAAATTAAACTAAATTTAATGGATTACTACCATAAATCAATTAAGAGCTATATTATTTGCGATGCCTTTAAGAAAAGTAGTTTCCTCTTGAGTTTATTTACATTTTAGCTTTTCTTCTTTTTCTATAAACCTACTTTATCTTTGGAAATAATTGTTCACCAAACCTCATTTTTCGATTCGGGTTTTAATAAATATTTGTTTGTTGCCTATTATAATGTTGATGTGTTTATGATAGATTTAAATTAAACACTCACATAGATTAATAATTATATTTATTAATTAGGGAGCGGTTAATCTGGATTACAAGTATGTACAATGTGTGTATTCTATCTGACATCTTACATACTACAGTGGAACACTCATAATTCAAACACAGTAGTGTACCACAACATCCTTGTTTTTTTTTATTTTTTTTTTAAATTAACAATTCCATATTTAACCTAACAGAATTAATAAATGTAATGTTTAAACTAATATTGAAAATTTAAAGACATTATTTTAAATACATAAAATTCAAATTGCAAGGAGACTTCATTACGTTACTTTAAAAGTTTAATCCATTATAAAATCATTGAATCTTTTTGGTAATTTACTATTTCTTTTACGTCGAAATGGAGTGTTGTTGACCGGTGTAGAAGGTGACGGTTGATCTTCTACGTTTTCCTGTTGTAGATAATCGGCAGTGGTCGATGGTTGTAAATCATCTGTTTTTTGGCTCATAATCGGTGGTGTTTGTGGCGTTACTTCAGTAGTATTTTGACTGGTGTATTGCTTTGCTGTAATACTGGGTGATGAATCTAGACTTTGATGATTAGGTTTAATGTGAACTAGATCCCTTCGATAACTTGTATCATTAACATTAACTAGGTAAGATCTATCTGTTAATTTTTGTTGAATGACACCACTCGACCATAATTTGTTAACTTCAGGATTTATTTGAGCAAATACTGGCTGTCCAATTAATAAAGTTGGCAGTTGCCTTGATTTAGAATCGTAATACAATTTACTACGACTGCGATTACGTTGTATATTGTGTTCGACATTTTCAACAATTTTAGGTTTTAAAGACTTACTGCATTGGTATCGTTGTCCTTGTTGCTCTGGAAAAGAGACGTTGCGATGGACTTGACTGTAGATTATTTGGTATGTTTCTCCAGTGTAATAGAACAGACCATAATTCTTCTCCGCTTTCATATGATTTCTTAATTCACTTCTTTGCTATTTTAACTGCGGCTTCCGCTTTTCCGTTACTTTGCTCATCATCAGCAAAGTGCAGACGTTGTTTGTGAACATCCGCATTTTGTAGCGAATTTTCGAAATTCTTCACTTGCGAAGTTTGTACCGTTGTCGGTCAGTATACGCTGTGGAATACCGTGTCTTGTAAAGTTTTGTTTGCAAGCTTCAATTGTTGACTTTGTCGACATGTCCTTTAAAATATCCAGTTCGAAATAATCACTGTAGTGATCAACTGTTACTAAAAAATCAAATTCTTCCCATTGCTCGATATGGTAAATATATCCATTGATACAAATTGAAATGGATAGTTCGATATGTTATGTGACAACATTGGTGGCTTATGTTGAGCATCTGCATATTTAGCACAAATTGCACATTCTTTAATTTTTTGCTTAATTTGTGTTGTCATTCTGGGCCAAAAGAGACTTTGACGTGCTAATTTCAATGTTGCCTCGGTTCCGTTATGTGTGAGATGAACTTAGTCTAACATTAATTTGTGAAGTGATTATGGAATTAGTATACGATCTTCCATCAGCAGGAGTTCTTCGGAGGTTGACAGATCGTTTTTAAACTTGTAATATATTATTATTTCATCCGGCACATCTCGAATATATTTAGGTTAACCGTTAATGATAATCCTTTTTAAAGTTTGTAATGTTGCATCCTTCATGGTTTCGTTACGGATATTTTCTATTCGGTTTAGTGCCTTATTCAATGGTATAGGGTCGAGACATATCCTGAATGAATTTTTTCGAATGACAATCAAGATGTTACTCACCATGGTGTATGTTTCTCTATTTTTCGAATGAGATTTTATAAGACGAATTACTTGAGGTTTCTTGATATTTATTGGAATTTGCTTGATGAGTTCACTATATTGTATAAGACCTAAAGCAGCACTCGCAGTCGACGACAGCGAATGTGATCGCGTTTGATTAATTGAAATATCAAAGTATAGGATTGATTCTCCAATTTACACTTAACTTGAACTTCGCCGATTGATTCGACCGGATTTCCATTGAAATCGATAAGGCCTCGTGTAGATTTCTCTATTTTTAAATTTTTATCATTACAATAATTTTTATATTGCTTTTCACCAATTAAACACGAATTTGATCCTGTATCGATCATACAATCGACGTTTCTCCAATTATGTCCAAATTTTAGATGTAAACGCGCTGTAACCATGTTTGACGGTATGCCTGTGTTGTCGTCTTCTATTATTGCGATTACTATATGATCACTTTCGTTGTCACTTATAGAAACTTCATTTTGTATATTTATCTCATTCACACGATTTCGATTTTGACGTTTAATAAATTTTTTTCGGCATGCAGCTTCGAAATGATTTTTTCCATTGCAAAACGAACATATTTGTCCCAGTGCAGAACAGATTCCTTTTTTAAATTCATGATATTTTGCGCAGAATTTACATTTTCTTTTTTTATTACTTTCATTATTGGTATCTTTAGACGAGCGAATTTTATTGACTGGAACTTGTGTAACTGTTGTAGACGAATCCTCAAAAGTTTTCATCGATGAGATTCGACTTGATGTCACTTCTGATATTTTGCAGCAGTCAATCACTTTATCTAAAGTAAAGTCAGGAATCTCCATTAATTTACGTTTCATATGGTCATTCGAGATCCCAACAACTATTTTATCACGAAGAAGTTCGTTTGACATTTCAACGTCCCGATAATCACAATATTTTAATAACTTTTGCGATCGAAAGTTTCATTTTGTAGTTGATTACACGAATTGAATAAATATCGATCATAAATTTCATTCGATTTGGATAAAATGCAATTTTTAATTTTTTTTAAAGCTTCTGTGTCGGACATTTTGTCTTGGGCTGTCAATCCGAAATCCATATATTTTTTCATTGCTCCAGTTCCAAATGCTGACAACATCAGACTAGCTCGTTGAGTTTGCTTATCTTCTCCCCATTTATCCATACCTGTGGCAATGCAATAATTATTCCACGTGGTCTTGTAGACTTTAATATTTTCACGAATGTCGCCTGCGAAATCAAGTGGGCTTGGCCAAGGAATATTATGTGGATTATTTATCGATGTTGCAGTCGATTGAGTCGTATTTATTTTAAGATTTTTCAGCTCATTTGCTACCTCTTTTATTGACTCAGCTTGAGTTTTAAAGAAATCCATAAGAGCTTTCATATCCGCCATTTTTTATATTTTAGTTAAGGTATATATGTATGTATATGTACGCAATATTTCGATGCGAAAATATAACCTCAAATATAAATAATCTTATTTTAGACGAGATAACTACTTTTCATCAAAAAAAAAACTTTATACGACACCACACTCTGACACCATGTTATAATGTTGATGTGTTTATGATAGATTTAAATAAAACACAGAAATACAATAAAAGTTTGGACTGTATCCTGGCGGTTAATTATTTTACCAGCACAACCCGAAATATAATTTGTACTGATCCATGAAGCAATTCTTTTTCCTACTTCATCCAAAATATCATCTAATTTAGATAAATAATAAAAAATGTCATCAGGTGAAACGAACGCTAGGTAGGGCAGCACTAGTATTAAAATCTTAATGCTAAAATCTACATCGTTATCATATCTTTGAAACCGAAGCTTGTTCAAAATTGAAATAATTCTTGTAGGATGTGTGGGGATTAGTGATTCCTTTTTTTCCCAAATATAAAACACTTTAAACATTTTTTATTTTATTTATTTTTTATTAATTTCTTATGATTTTTATTTTATTTTTTTTTACAATAAATTATATTCTTTATTTTTATTCGACTAAAAAAACGAATATGTATATATATATATATATATATATATATATATATTTTTTTTTAGATTTCTTAGTTAACCGATTTTAAAATACTGAACTGAGCGTAACGGTGTGAAAAACATTTTTCCCACTGGTTTTCTTTTCTTATATATTTTTCTTTATATACCAAGATGCCGGAAATACATTTCCTTCGCTTTTTGTTATATTCAGAATTACTCGGATGAGAACTAAAATTAATTGTATTTTATTTTGGAAATTGTATAGTATTCTTAGCATACGTATTAAATTCGTAGTACCACAGATGTAAATTAAATGACTGAGAATAAGCTATTTAGAATAGCTCATAAAAGATTTATCTCTATTTCTCAGGACTTAGCGTGCATCTGCGAATTGCCGATATGTTTAATTTTGAACCTAAAACTAAAATCTTTCTAGCTCTGAATAATATGATAGTACTTCTGCAGGATGCACGAAAGTTAAACTCTTGATCATCTTTTGAAATGCAAAAGATTCCGAATTTCCATATAAAAAAATAATTTTTGTTTTTGAATATTTCGCCAATATATGATTTGACCGAAATGAAAAATATAGCCTTTGAAAGAAGAACCGAGGGAAAAACCATGGCTGCAGAAAAAATTGTTTTCGCAAACTCACAAATAATTCTGGTTGGTTTTAGAACTATTTCGTACTCTAACGCAATGTTGCAAAAATTAAAGAAAACTTGGTCATAAACTTTTCTTGTCTTTACTCATCAGAGCAAATATTAAAGGAATTATTTACTGAACCGCACATTGGAAGTGTCGTCATTATCAAAACGCGCAACAGACCAAGTTGTTCTACGTCTCTTTTGAAGTCTTTGTCGCCTACACGTGCACGTAAGTTATCGGATCCAGTAGTAAAACTATTTTGGATCGCGTTTTGGTATACTTTTTTTAAAACGTTTTCTTCACCCGTCACGCAATCCCTTTAATCGTCGTGCTCCAAGTAACACTGTACAGTAAACTTCCAAGAATCGTAATTTTCGCGTCCCTTCAACTTTTCTATAAGTGGCACAGAACTCGACGCCATATTTTTTTTCTAAAAAAAGAATTCTCGTCTAAATAAAACTAACAAGTCGATCAATTAATAATTTATTACTATTTCTGGGCTCATAACCTGTAGAAATTAGGCTTTATGTACAAAGAAAATAAAACGCATTTGGTTCAAGTTTATACAGACTCAATAAAGAGTATTTTGTTTAATACAAAATGGCGGGGTTATACAAAATGACGTATATACATATTGAGTGCGTTCGTATACACTTTGGATGTGTTTAACACTACAACGCGACATAAGCATTAACATTAATCCAATTTACAACACCCCATAGTAGACAAAGCGGCCATCTTCTGTTTTCCACTTTTCCAATTGATTAACAATTTATCAAGCTTTATGGTGTAACAGCTAAACAATTTACGGTCGGCTGAATACATCAACCAGTAACTGCTGTTGCGCTTAAAATTCCCCTTATTACACTAATCTTCAAACTGAGATCTTTAGTTCCTTTCAAGTACCTTCAATAAAAGAAATCATTGCTCATTTTAAGCGTTATATGTATGAAATTATGCATAAAAGCTGCTTAAATGTGCGCCAAGCGAAGTTATTCTCAAATACACAGTAAAGACAAAAAACATTAATGATTCATAAAATAAAATCATGATCAAATTGAGAAGTAAATGCATAATCTGAGAAAAGTACGATTCTTCTTTCAAGTCTATTGTTCATAATATGATACATGTACATCCTAAAACTTAACTTTTAACTTGTTTTAACTTCAAAATTGTTAATATTTTTAATTACGTAGTTATGTACGTGTTGCCTTTCATATAACTATGTATCGGTAGAGAGCGTTTCCACTTTTTAACACTGATTTTAGGTTTTTTAAGATTCTATATTTACAGTTAGAATTTAATATTAGGATTGACACTCTTAATATTAGGATTGACGCTTTATAAAATAAAATATTATACAGATTACAACAACTAAATAATAATGCAAAGTTAGCATTTTCTTATGCTACTGATTATATGTTTACATAAAGAATGAAATGAAATATAATACTTTATTAATTGATAATATTTAATTGATATATTGATTTTGTTTTATGTTGTTGTAAAATAATCGCAGCATCAAGAGTTTTTGTAACATAGGATGTTTACAGTAAATTGTGCTAAGTTGTGTAATATGTAAAGTTTACTCCGTTTACTGATATGTAGAGGTATCCCGATTGTATGTGGTCTATTTCATCTGTTTTGTAAGTTTCCAATGTTTTACATTCTGCATCCTTGTTTAGCATTAAGTTTGGTATGCAGCTTCCTTTTGTATTTATAGATTTGGTTCTTTTTGCAGTAATAAGTATTTTCTATCATGAAACATGGGTTCATGATTTCCATATATATGTGTTGATTAAAGATAATGGAATTGGTTTTAGTAATAATTATTTGATTATTGTGGATAGGAATAGGTTTTATGTGATAATAGTTAACCCTTTCGCACGGGAATTAAAATGGGGCGATTGAAAAATTTTTTTTCCGTAAATTTGGGTAACTAGAGGTCATAAGAAGACAATTAACTTAAATTTGGAATCAAAAATGTTTTAGGGTGGGGTATATAAAAACGTACATTTTAATGTACAAATCGTTTGTATAGTAACTTATTATTATAATGGAATGTTTTTTTATTTCAAATAAAAATATACTAATTATCACAAAAATATAAATAATTCAATATTATTTTAAACTATATAGGAACTTCATGTCAAAAAAAAATTGTATACAAATAATATACATAATATCACAACATTTTTTCATAAAACTAATCTTATTATTTATGAAATTCTTCAAAGCAGTTTCTTTCCTTGGTTATGCATAAATGTACGTTGCATTTCCTGCATGCAAAATGGGTTCTTCCAGCTGTTGCCTGGTTGGATGTTTTGCAATTCATTTTGCATCGGGTTGCTTCCTTCTTGCCATCATGGAATGGGAAATGGCTGAATTCATCACGTCTAACGTCACGAATTGGCCGAACTTCCATCGATCTTTTTGATGTTGTTAGTACCGGCGAAAATGGTGAAGAGTCCCGAGATGTTGATGGCCGTCCGCGCTTTGGCGTAAAAGTTGATTGACCGCAATATAAAAGAGCATTTGCTACTTCTAACCTAAAATGAAGTAGGTCTAGAGTATCCTGTTTTGACTGCTGAAGCTTCATTTTTTTCTTGTATTCTATCCAGCTAGCTGCTAATGCAAAGTCCAGAAAATGAGTGATTACTCTGAGCGTCCATTTTCGTGATTTTATAAACACCCTATAATAGGAAATGAACTGGTCAAGAGAATCAACCCCTCCCATTCCATTGTTATACATGCGAACAATTTCAGGTCGGGAAACATCCTGATATATCTTCAATATTTTGTTCCACCGTTTGACGATGTCAGGTTCTCCAATTCCAACGAAATTTGAACCTAAGTGGATTGCCTTATTATCTTGCCACTTAACTATGACAATTTTGGTATCTCTGCTTACTAGTTGATCATATGAACCTCGCCCTGTTTTATTCATTTCTTTATCAGAAAGAAATGAAGGATTATGAAATCGGTTTATTCGTAATGTTCCAATGGCTTTTAAGTTTTTGCTCAGAAGATACTCGAACAATTGGTACGTTGAAAAAAAGTTGTCAAATACTATTACATGTCCTGTTTGATTAATTCTTTCTACTAATTTAATCACCACAGACGCCCCGAACCCATATTTATTTTGACAAGTAGCAGATAATCCAGTTGTTGATCCTTGGTACAAGAAAAAGTCATAAGGCTGCCCGGATTTTCCAGCAAGTACATATACTTTTATCCCCCATGGATTTGGTTTGCCCTTCATATACTGCTTGACTGACAGTTTACCTTTGTAAGGGATAATTTGCTCATCTACCGAAACTACTTCTTCTACAGATAGCTTTAAGCACCTGTTTCGAACTGCATCAATCAGTGGACGAACTCTTACAAATTTATCTTTATTATCTTTTGCGATGTCTAGGATATTTATCACATGCAAATTGTTCCTCAGTTGACTAAATCGATCTAAGGTCATGGCAGATTTGAAAGTTTGAATTCCCAAAAGTGAGTTCCAATACAATCTCAAGCGTGCCAGTTTCATGCATCCAATTAAAATATGTAGTCCAAATAACTTTTTAATCTCATTCTTGTCTGTTGGTTTAATTACGCCCTTTTGTAATGCATATGCATTTGTGTGGAACGAAAATATTTCAAAAAGCTGATCTGTAAAATATTGTTGAAAAAACTCATACGGAGTTTCCAATAAATTGTTATTACCATTTGATGCATCTTCGAAATCAGCTACACCTTGTGGGACAATATTTTTTCGACGCCACTGTATGTCGCACTTATTTGTAAATAATATATTTTCGTCGTTTAATGTGGATACTTTGGTTACATTGTTCGATGCATCGTTTTCGCATTCAATTTCATCATCCTCACTATGTTGTTCTAATGACTTCATGGTGTCAATTATTACCATATCATCGTAATTTTCTGTTCTACGATGACTGGTTTCCTTTTCCCCGATTTCATCATCACTTGAAATGTCCGAACTATGTTGTTCTAATTGCTTCATGGTGTCCATTATTACCATATCATCGTAATTTTCTGTTCTACGATGACTGGTTTCCTCTTCCCCGATTTCATCATCACTTGAAATGTCCGATTCCATTAATAAGTCGAATATTTCTTTTTCCGTTAAAGAACGTCGAGCCATTTTCTAAAAAATTCAAATATAATTTAATTTATATTTGAACGGCACTGTACATTATGATGTACAAAACATTATAATGTACATTAGACTTACAAAGAAATGTACATTATAATGTACACCGAGTTTTTTATGAATTTTATTTAAAAAAAATAGGATAACCCACAATAACTCTTCGAATATTTATTTATTACATATATTTTGATAAAAAATAATAATATATATCAATTAAAATTACCTAATTTTATGTTTAAATAATTATAAAAAAACTTGTTCGTCCAAAAATATTTAATGACATACCGTCTTACTCAAAAACTAATAATAAACTGATTAAAAATTAATTTTACGTATTGACAATAAAAGAGAGTGAAAGAGAAATGAAAACAATATCAACCGGTATAATTTCTAATTGGAAAATGTCTATATTAAACGAATAAATGGCGTTCTAATATGATGTACATTTAAATGTGCGCCACGTGCGAAAGGGTTAAAAATGTTTTTATGAAATTGCGGTATTTTGATTATTAGAACAATATTTGTTTCGGTATAATACGCTTTTAATTGTAATAAAGCATATACTTGCTCATCTGACTTAATATTTACATTTACTTTTTTGAATTCTCTAATTCTTCACCGTCAAGAATATGTCTTGATATTATATCAATTTTTGCAAAGGTGATTATTCCGTGAATTTCTTCAATTTGATCTCTAAAGACTTCCATTGAGAAATCCAATTTATAAAAATATTCGTCTAATAAAACGTTCTCCCAATGCGCTCTAGTGAAGTTTTTTTTCTTTTTCGTAAGTTAAACTTAAAGATAATGTTACGTTACTTATAAATGCTGTTATATTTTCAATAAATTCAATCATTCCATACTTTGAAAATTTATCTATTAGAGTGAGAAAGGTTTTCCCTCGCATACAAAATGTATCTGCGTGTATTACCTCTAAAGGACTGCTTGGGGTATGCGTAATTTTAAACTTAATTTGATTGGGTTTCCTATCATACTTGTTTAGTTTACAATTCTCACATTTGTTAATATAACTTGCTATTAATTCTTTCATTTGTGGGAAGAAATATTTCCTCTTTATTCGAGCATAATTTTCATTTTTTCCTCTATGATTTTGATTATGTGTTTTGATAATCAATTCCGCTTGTTTTAAAGAATCACTAATGTCTTCTTTAATTATTTGTGTTCTTATTATTTTTAAATTTCAATCCTTAAATTTTTCAATAAAAACTTTATTAATTAAGTTAAAAATGAAATCATTGCAAAAAAATTGCAGTGACATGTTTTGTTCTAGATGAACAAACACAAGATGTTCTAGATATCAAATTTGGACCATTCGGCTTTCCGAATGATGAAACGCATATTTACCTCATGTTTGATCATGAGTGTTTGTTTCAATTGCACGTGATTCTCATCAATCATAAAGTGTAATTGTGTTCTAAATTCATTCAGAGAGGTTTTGGTCTCTTGAATTCCTTGATCTAGCTTAGGTTGGTAAACAACGCCAACATTGATATTATTAAACTGATCTAATATTTCCTGAGTAGCTAATTCAGTGATATTATTATTTTGGGCATTTTTATTTATATTCGGTACCTGAATATGTTCGTTATTTTCCGAAATATTATTAATTTCATTATTTTTTAATTTACTTTTAATAAAATCAATCGTTTCCGGTTAAATGAGTATTTTTGATTCTAACATGTTGTTCAATTTTATACGGGATAAAGCATCAGCATTTGTATTAGCTGTGCCCTTTTTATAGTGAATTTGGAAATCAAATTCTTCTAATTTTAACCACCATCTAATTATTTTAGATGTTGGTCCTTTGATGTTAAACAAGTGAACCAGTGGATTATGATCTGTTATTACCACAAATTTTCTGCCATAAAGGTATGGCCGAAAATATTTACAAGCCCAAAGTATTCCTAAAGCTTCTTTGTCAATTGTTGAGTAATTGACTTCTGTATCATTTAGTGTTCTTGACGCGTAAGCAATAGGCAAATCACTACCTATTTTTCCTTGACTTAAAATGGCACCCAACGCAAAATTTGAAGCGTTGGTTGTTACTATGAACGGCTCCGTGAAGTTCGGGTATTGTAATATGGGTTTGTGGGAGTGACTATCCATACAGTAGTTCTACCTCACGTTTTTGCTCTTAAAGGGGCACTCTTTATAATGCCACAATAATTTCAATCTCACAATAATTATAAATTATTACA
This sequence comes from Tipula confusa, assembly GCA_963556175.1. Classification (NCBI taxonomy): domain Eukaryota; kingdom Metazoa; phylum Arthropoda; class Insecta; order Diptera; family Tipulidae; genus Tipula; species Tipula confusa. The sequence continues at coordinate 108,328,142 of OY744477.1, read as the reverse complement.
CACGATAATTATACATTAATTACTTATATTCAATATGATATAATTTTATTTTATTTTAATTTGATTCGATACAAAAAACTTTAAAGTGTAAGTCTCGACTCATGATCTTGAAAATTCTTCTTCACTCTAACCAAAAAACGTACTAAACTTTTTTCTTTATTGTACTCAAAAAACGTACTAAACTTTTTCTTCATTGTCTCCTCCTGCCCTATTAACCATTCACTCGTTTTTCGTATTGTTGTCGTCGCCACATGTCTACACTCTCATTGAATCTATATACAGACTTTTTTAAAACTTTCCGTCGAAAGTTTTAATGTTCTTTGTAATTTCATCGACTCTAAATATTTTTAGAGTTACCCTCCACTAATTGTTTCATTTGTAATTTCTTAAATTTTTTAATTAGTTTAGCTAATTGAATGGGTGAAACTATTTGTTTATGTAATTCAATGTCGTCAACCGATTTATTCATGAAAATTTGAACAAGGAACGTTGTGTATATTATTTCTTTTAACAATCGACCTACACTCTAACCGATTGGAGTCACTTAAATCACACAATTTTTATGAGAACACTGAATATGTTAATATAATTGGATATACAAGGCTTTGTTTTTCACTTACCATGCCAGTGATAAGAACAGAATTATTTTCATTACTGTAACTGTGTATGTCCCACGTGTTGATCAGGCACAGAGTTTTGTCCACAATCACTTCAATAAATTTTTTTTATCACTTTTTACTTCTGCACTGTATATCACTCGAAATTAGTCTTTCTTTTCTTAACAAAAACTTTTTTTTTTCACAAAAATTATTTTATTAATAATTAAATTAACGCGGAAACTGTTTTATTTTTTAATTTAATTAGTACTGGTTTTCAACTGCACCAGTTATAGTTGCTGCGTGCGATATAACGATTTTATTGGATAAAATTCAATCTAGCGGGGAAGCCTTCCGAAGTAAATGAAAGATGGTTATTTTGTTATATTAAGTTTTAATTCAAGTTCTAGATCTTTAGGTGTTTAATTCTAGACTGATTTTATATAATTCAAATTAGTTGTAGTTATAAAAATAATTCAAATTAGTTGTAGTTATTGAGAATCTTACAAAGCATTTTGATATTTTTATTTTAATGGAAATGAAAGTTTATACAAATTAACGGAAATGCAAATTAATATAAATTACTTTATTACATAAATTTGAAGGCACGTGTGGTCGTTGTTGGTGCTCTTGGTGTGTCGACAGAATGGTGACAACTATCTATATGTATATATATAATTTTTTTTTCCACAATTTATTTATTATTTTATGTAAATTAATTTATAAAATTTTTATTGTTCTTACCTATATTGTTCTATCATATAATTTTCACCACAGTATAAGGTGCTCAGCTTAAAGTTTAAATTTACAAAAAAAAATTCGTTTTAGTTTTATTTTTTACAAAAAATAATTTTTATCCCCAAAAGAATCAAATATACCATAAAATCTGATGTGGGCTACTTCAGTGCTCGCCCTTTACTAAACTTTTTACTTTTTTTTTCGCTTTAATCATTTTTTTTTTTTAAGATAATCCGGTTTTATCCCCCACCTTTCGTATCATTACAGGTAATTTTAAATCAGAGGTTTCAAACTAATCAGGGGTACTAAACTAATTCGTTATAGTTCCCAGTACATTCGATCCCTCAATTGATCTTCTTCATCCATGTATTCGCAACCTTTCACCAATTTTACTACATCCACCAAAAATACGTCAAATACCTCATTTTCTTGTTGCTCTCTTTGTAGAAATGTATACCCCTCGTAGACTATGTTTTCCGCGGATTAAAATATTCTTTAAATTTTTTAATTACACACTCATATACTTCCGACTCTTTTTTTCTATTTCTTCATTATCCACATTGCTTTTAACTATCCCAAATTTAAGCGTATTGAATATTGAACTTGCTGTTTCCCCTCCAATGTCCAGTAATATCGCTATTTGTATGTCGTCTGCCTCTTTATGCATTTTTGTTTGCTTAAATGTATTTCTACTCTTTGTAGAAAACTTTTCCAACATTCAGCTGCATTCGTACCAATTGTAGTACATTATACTTAATTGAACTCGCCATCTCTAACTTTTTCCTTTTCTTTTTTTTTATAACTTTTCTGTTTTATTTAACATTCGGCTGCACCATGTTATAAGTTTAGATTGTTCAATTAAAACACGATTTTATCTGCTTGTTATTTGTTATTTTATTTCAGTCTTACTCCATTAATTCACCGTATCTCTCTGACTTTCTCTTTGTTAAAAATTAATAGCGCAGGATTATGAATTTTACTGTTGTCCAGATACACAACAAACATAAACGCTAATTCTCCTTTTTTAAATTAATTTTAATTTCTTCACACAATAAAATGAAACACGTTTTTACTTTTTTTGAATTCAGCACCCAACCAACATTTTATTCGTTTTTAACAGCTACGTTACAAAACTAAGATTGTGTATTAATTATTATATTATTCAATACTCTTTTCAACTATTACGTTTTTATTCGTATAACTAATAAAATGCTTCACCCTATAAACCATACAATGCACGTCTATTATATAACAATCTGTGTACGATTGTTGCGGAAACGGATCTGTTTTTCTTACACTGCAGACAAATTTCACACGTGTTACTTTGATCACAATTCTTTATCTTCATATTTACTGCGAATTCCATCATTTTCTTGATATCAATTAAGTTGCGATGGCCAAGTACCTTATGTCATTCATGAATGCATTTTAATGTTGAGTGCTTGATGATTCATTTTGTCGTTGGTCGATTTTAGAACAAATAACGTTTTCCTGTTTTTGTTGATTTCACATTTTTCACGGCTAATTGAGTTGCATCTACTGGTGCGTTACTTTTGAACTTGGTAAAATATAAAAACAATTAAATATGTTTTTCTAGTTGTTTTTTTAAAGATTCGTGTAAAACTAAAATTATATCATTTTCTTACTTTATAAGAAAATGATTTACATGATATTTGAAAAGTGTTACGTTATCAAAAATAAAATTTATAATTACTCAGAAGTTAATTTATCAAATATAATTATGGTTAAACAGTCTTGCTTATGTTATGAGTTTAAATATGATGGGAAGAAAATGGTAATTTAATATAATATAATTTATTTAATGGAATTTGACATTTGAACGTACTGTTATTGTGATAACATAACTCGTGCTCGGTAATTACTGACCATAAATCTTTCTTGATAAGTAATAGTTCGATTTGGATCTTCACACTTGGTAATTTTCATCGTTTAGTTTGGTAATTTGCATTTTTGTTGAATCAGCCATGAGGTTTTAGGTTATGAAATATCGAGTCAAAAAAAAAATTGTTGATTGATGAAATTACTCGAAAATTATATATTTTCTCGTTGATCGTGGTATTCTTTATACGATGAACACAATACTGGGCCCATAACCTCTTGATTAAAACGGATGTTTTGCGATAAAATACTTGCAAGAAAAAAATAATAATAATGACGAAGCGCCATAGGCTAATATGTGAACAAGAATGAACTTGACGTTTTATTCAAAGATGTCATTTTTAGAGTTAAGGAGAGTTTACATGTTGGTGACATAGATTTAATAAAATAAGTTAAGTTACGTTAACAACGGATAATAAAAATATACTTGAATTCATTATATCTAAATGTTGCTCAAACTAACATTTATATCTTTATTGACACGTCTTAGTCTAGTCATGTCTCAATTACATCTGTATGTTCTTTATGTAATCCTAATGACAATTCTTCGTAATTAACCTAGCAGGTAATCCTGTAATCTTTATTTGTTATCTTACCCTTATTACCGATTACTCTAAATCTATTACAATTTCTTCTTTATTCAACAAAACCTTCCCGAAAAATTAGTGCTAGGTGTAATGCTTTTGAAAATGATTATACGTGTATATTTGTGGAATGCTCTTTTATTACTAACTTTACAAGAGTGGTGAGTATATATTAGAATATATTGTTACATTATAACTATATAATAGGGTGGTTCATATTGTTACATCCCCCCTTTTTTCGTAAATAATACAAAATATGAAAATATGTTTATTATAATTGATAACATTTTGGTGTTTTAATCACACGACCACTTCTAGTTGTTTTTCGTTGATTGTCCTGTAGATTGCTGATAGGAATGTCAGGTGCCTGTTCAGATTTGGCACCTAAAGGTCTCTTAGGTTGTGAAATGGCTTCGGAACCAATCTCTAATTCATTTGATACCTGATTCGATGTTAAATTGTTGTTACTCTCATTGATATCCTGATCGATATCAACTTCCGGCACATCTTGTATATTAGCTGATTAATGCTGTAGATGAATTGTATTTCGTCGGTATCTCTTACCCGTTGTTGTTCCCACAATCACCGACCGTGGATTATCTGACTTTTCCACGACTTTTGCTGGCACCCAATCACGGTGGCCTTTTTGTAATCGAACTTTTTCGTTCAATTCTAACTGCTTGAATGGTGATGAAACACGATCGGCGTACGTTTTTTGTTGAAAGCGTAATTTTGCCAATTCTTTGGTGACGCCGCTGATGATTTCAAATCGTCCTGTTTGATAGGAATAAATGTTCTTGTGCGACGGCTAAACAATCGTTGGCATTGAAAACCCAAAATATCATTGCGTGGTGTATTTCGCAACAATAACAATGCTTCCTAGATGTCTGTATCGTCATGCCATCATTTGCGGAGTAGATTTTTTGCTGTCTGAACATTACGTTCAGCGAATCCATTTGAACGGTTGAATTGGCAATGCAACGCGTGATATGATATGGACCACTCTATTATATAGTTATAATGAAATAACCTATTATATTATATAATAGGGTGGTTCATATTGTTACACTAGGCAGCTTTAGTTGTCTTCATACATCACAGTTAGATCTATGAAAACTATTTTAAAATTACGCTTAAGGGCACGTAACCAAACTACTTCACGGCAAGCTTATGTTAACGCTATAAACTCTGTTTCGTTTGAAGTTAGAGCTACACAAATTTGCTTTTTGCAGCTCCAACTTATAACTGACCTAAAAAACGTAACCGCTCTTAGATTTTCTGTCTGATCGTTTATGGTGCCTTTCAATTATTTTACTACCCGTTTCAATTCATCCCAATTTTTTTGAGTTGGATTATTCAACTCCGCGCTCAGCGTTGGGAATCTTATTATCCAGCCTAAAAAGAAAACAACTGTTAACGTAGGGTTAACACACATACTCGGAACGATTACAACTCATTACGTAAGGCAGACTAATGCCACGACTAGGTCTTACCCCTACAAACCACCTAATCAACGACCGGTTGATTAGTGCAGTCACGAGGTACGGCAGCATGACCAGTCTCACATACATCATTCATTCATTGGAATAAAAGGGGGGTGTCATCGTAGATAGTTTACGTTTCTTAACCAAATACTTCGTCGGTTACACTGCGTATTTCATTGTAGAACAGTGTAACAACATATAACCACATAGTTACCCCATTTATCTATTAATCCTCATTCATCTCACACCATAATCACTATATCACACATTTATATCATCACCCATATACGCAATCACATCACACACAATCATATTGTTTAGATACAAAATAACCCTACCTGATTTCCAATTAACACAAATAATGGCGGTACAATAATTTGTTGTAACTATATCCCGTCGTCACTTTTAAATATTCACCGACTGTATAACGTTATTTTATACATTGTTTCAGTGTGACCACATTAAGGAAAAAAAAACCAAGCCTACTAGAACCCATTAAAAAAAGGTTGTTTGTTTTTACTTTAGGAAATATAAATCTTTAGTTTTATTTCATTCGATATTATTACAATTATTACATTCGGCCTTCCTGACCTCGAATTTGTATCTAATCTTTGTATCCGTCGGAATCACTACTGACGTCTGGTCTCTTTACGTAATTCATTTTTTCCGATGGAAAGATGCCCGTAAACTTTCGTTTATTGCCCACTGGGTCAAAGTCGGTGACCCGGTATCTATCCCCGTGTAATTTCTGAATAATTTGGTATGGACCACGGTATTGTCGCTGTAATTTAGTACTCATCCCCGTTGCAACTATTTCCCGTTTCACCATCTCTAGGTCTCCAATAGCATAGACGTGTTTGCCTTTCTATGCTTACCTTCGAAATATCCTTTGGTGACGATGTATATTTTTTGTAGCTTCTTCACGATTTAGGAGCGTTTGTTTTTCATGATCCTGCCGTTCTTTAATAATTTTACTATCTTCTAGTACAAGATTCAGTTTATTCTGGAAAATACTACGCGGCTTATATCCAAATAATAATTCATGTGGTGACTTCTTTGTCACCGAGTCGTATTAATTTTCCATTGTATTGGACGAAGTTTTGACTCCCAATTTTTGTTCATTACCTTCACTTATCATTGTACGAAGTGACTTCAACAAAGTCCGATTCGTTCGCTCTACTTGTCCATTTGCTCTAGGAGTGGCAGTATAATTTAGAATATGTTTGATATTTAAATTTACACAGTATCGCTCAAATGTTTTTGAAGTAAACGCGGACCTCTATCTGATATAATTCTTGTTGGTGTACCGAAATGGATGATAATATCATCAATAGCTTTAATTACAAACTTTGTAGAGGTGTCTTTAGATGATTTGAGATGGACATATTTAGTAAACGCATCCGTAATAACAATTATAGGCGCATTTTCCCTTGTGGATTACATTAAGGGTCCCAGATGATCTATATGCCATGTATGCTGTGATTGGGATTTTTTCAATCGGATGTAATTCTATCCCTTGAGCACCACATTTTTCCTTTTGATAAAGACCCTCCACACAAGATTAAATATGCCTTGTGACGTAGGATCTCATTTTCTTGAACCAAAATTGCTTCTTTAAAATACTACGAGTCTTTTCGATACCAAAATGTCCAGATGAATGAGATTCCGTTACCATCCAGCTACGAAGACACTTTGCGTTCGATAATGAACAGTTCGTCTTCATTTTCAGAGTTGAAGTATGTGCAGTCGTCATTAACTTTGAAATTCTGTTACTGTCCTATTGTGACTACACGTATAATTAAAAGATTAGCTCATCGGCTTGGGAGGTCCAATTACTTGTCACAATTTATATGGATACAGAACAAATCGTACGTGTAAAGGTAATGGTTAAACACAAAAAAAAAAATTCTAAATACACTAGGGGTCTTCGTTTATCCACATCACCAATTTGAAAAAAAACATTACTCCATTATTTTTGTAGTTAACTTTTTAATAGAACGATAAAAAAAATATTAACTAACAATAACAACAAACCAAATATAAGAAACAAACTAAATCAAACAATTTCAATAATAATAATACTCTTGTTTTTAAAAAAAAATCCTTAACTAACTTAACTAATATTAATAATAACAAAACAATTGTAAAAAGTAAATAAATTTTATAAAATTGTAAAAAAAAAACTTACATATACCCAACACCTTCATGCGCCTTTAATTTATATTAATACAGTCTTTATTTGTTGCTGTTGTTGTTGTGGTTTATAAAAATAATCCTCATCGCACCACCCGTTAAATTCGTTTTTGATAAAATTGAAATGACGTAATGTTGTTTCTTCGTATTCATTAAGCTTTGAACCGAAAATTATTCCATTCAATAGGTAAAAATTATATTAAACTGGATATATTTATTTATTTATTTTTATTTTTTTTGAGGATGCTAGTACGTTGACGAATGTTTATAGTAGTTTTTTTTTACATAGCTGTACCATAGCTGGAGGACGTATATTCACATTTATGATTACACATACGTAATAATTACAATTTTAGATATAATTGAGTTTTAATTTAAATTTCTAATTTTAGTAATTTGTTCGTGAATTTTCTTTTACAATCACAAAAAAACACAATACTTGTGCCATATAATTTAATTTTATGACCACGTGATTTTATTTTAGATTTTTAGGTACCACAAAAAAAATTAGGAATGTATTGTGGTATAATTAAGTTCTTTTTTTTATAATCACTTTTATTTACCAAATGCTTCTTTTAAACACTATCGAAGTGTTTATTTATTTATTTTTTAATTTATTTTTTTCTTTAACTAAAAATCCATTTTGGTCACTTTAAATTTTTTTTTTTTTATGCACTTTAAAATATTGTCACAGAGCATGATTAATCATACTCTGTGATATTGTTTTAAGTCAAACTCAACTATTTAGTATGATGTGTAACATCGAGCCATACTTGAAAAAAACTGTCCCCCGTGCCAAAAATTTTGTCTTTTTATACAAAAATATCTAACGGGTTAATCCCGGTAATCGCAAATAAAAAACAATTAATGATCATAAAGAAACGAAAATATTCATTAAGTGAATATGTATGTGTATGAACAGCTGTAACAATTCCCCATCTTTGATCTTTCTCTACAACTTTTCTTTATTTCCAAAATCTCCTCATCTGTTTTCTGTATTTGAATTAATATTCCTGCTAGGCCCACTGCACTTGCGTCGGTATGTACTTTGCGTTCCATTGTAGGGTCATAAAGTGTTAAAGTGTTTCGAGCACATAGATAAGTTTTCAATTGATTGAATGCCTTATTTCGCTCTTCATCCTATACGAAACCAATATGTTTCTTGGTCAAATCGGTCAGTGGCCTCGCAACTTCAGCAAATATTGGAACAATTTCCTAAAATAGCTCGCCAAGTCAATAAATCTTGATGGTTTCATTGTTAAACCGTATTCGTGTAATATTTGCATAAATTCTCTGAGCAAGAGTACGCCTTCCTCGATATTTGATGATGGGATAACTACATCATCAAGATATGTGATGATTTTATTCCGAAGTTCATTAGCCATGGAGTTCGTCATACGCTGAAAAGTAGACGGTGCGTTGACAAGCCCGAACGGCATACGATTAAACTGGTATTTCCCACCTGGTGTTACAAATAAAGTTAAGACTCGTGATTCTTCGGTAACTAGATAGTATCTGATAGTATCCAGACGCCAAGGAAAATGATCCTTAATTGTTTTATCGTTCAGTTTACTATAGTCGATACAAAAATGCGATCTTCGCCTGTTTTCTTTTTTACAATTACAATTGGCGACGCATATGGTGATGTCGATGGGCTTATGATATTATTTTTCAACATTTCTTCCACCTATAAGTTAAAGGTAATCTATAAGATTACCTTTAACGGATTCATCAACATTCTCCTCTATAGTGTCCATTATAATGCTATTAAAATTATTTTTCTGCACTATTAACACAGCTACCTCCGACATCTCTTCATCACAATTTTTTTCTTTAAAATAACTTCCGACACTATTAGCATTATTCTCCGCACTTGGAACATTTATCAATTAAAAATAATTTTAATCTTTCATTGCTATTACATTTTTATGATTTATTGCGTTATGACCAATAATCATAGTTGCAGGTTCAACTACATCTGGAACGATTAAAATTTCCCACCCTGCTAGTACGACCTCGTTAATTTCTATGTTTGCAACTACTTTCCTAATTGCATTTCATACCCCATTTCCAAATCCGCGTAATTTTTGATTACACGGGTCATAGTTTGAAAATATTTTATCTGCGATGGCTTTGCCTAGTATTGTTGTACATTGGCTACCTAAATCCACGAATGCGTCTATGTTAGTTCCATTCAATCTAATTAACTTTGAATATTCTCCTGTAGCGGCAACAATACGATGGATCGATTTTACATTTGTGGAATTTGCTTGTGCTAGTGGTTTGTCTTGATTTGGAAATTTGTAATTTCTTCTCGCTTATAAGGGTGATAGTCTTAATGATTATCAGTTTAATGTGAATTGGGGAACAATTCCCACGTTTATTCTTTACTGACGATATTTGTATCATTGATTTGTGTGCTCGAAGTCTCAACATTAACTCCGAAAATGTTATTCTCATGACACTAAGTGAGTATACTAAATCTGAGTTGCTCTTCGTGTATATTTGCTTCTGAGGCGATTTTCCTCGTGACATAAGCATAATTAATCACATCTTCACTCAATGCACATTTACGGTTTCCCAGTGCACGGTGAACATACACAGCATCTCGTGATTCAGAAAATTCGGCTATCAACGCTTTTTTAAACGACTCCCATGATTGAAAATCGCTGTTCAGTGATTCATACTATTTTCATGCGTTTTCCTTCAGTTGTAGTGTAACGGCATGCATTGGAATTAACTCGTCTAGCCCATACATAATCATCACTATATTCGTGGTATGAATTGCTATGATTGTCGATGTGCCTTGGACGATTTAGCGAAACGCAGTTTATATTTTTATCACTTGTAGCACTTTCCAGGTAGAAAGTCACTCTGAAGACAAGTCATATCTTGTTGACCCCATATATAGTTTATTATTCCATTATTTGTGCTTGGAGAAGTTAGTTGTAACATTGGTTCACACGTTGTCGTAGTAAGGTCTAATCTTTTTCTCACTGGGTAACACTGGACTGCACAGGTCTCTTACTGACTCTTTTTCTTGTAGCGTCAACAATTTTATTTGCGCTGAAGAAAAATTAATCTTTCTTTAAAAATTGCCTAACTGTCTTTTGGAATGAATTGCTCCACATTCACATGTATTGGAAAATTATCCATTTAAATTTTTTTTTTTATAGCACGTGTAAATTTATTTACTGTCCTGTACAATTTTTTTTTACTTTTCCTTTTTTATTTACGGCATCGATTAATATTATTATTAAATATTTATTTTTATCCTCGTTGCCAGTTTGTGGTATTTATCTTCTTTAAATTATGCACTTTTTGTTCATTTATTTTATTAATTTATTTTTATTTTTACATTCAATGTGACATTCATCACGTGTATATATATTAAAACACTCTATTTTATTATCTTTCCATGACTACGTTTATATGGGTAGTTTAGTTCACAATGAGGGCGTTTAAACACTACAATTAACAACTTTTTGCATCTGACACCATATATTATTCACCTAGTATTAACTTATTTAATTTAAAGAGATGTATTAAGTTTGTATAATTACTTGAAATCTTTATTTTATGTTACATGTTGTTGTATTATTTAAGTGTGGTTACAAAACTCGCTAGTCACAGGGGTGTATTTCCTTATTCAATATTACAAAGTACTAAATTATATATGTAAAGGTGCATTCATTTTTACATTTATATTACATACCGCAGTCCACATGACTAACAAATTGAATTTATTGAAAATTTCACTTTACTCGGGTCACTGGGTCCATAACCTGTTAGATAATGACGAATAAAAAGTCCGATGAATAAAATAAATATTTGATAAAACAAAATAACTTTTTATTCAGTTAACACAAGGCTTTAGACAAGTTATTATTGACAAGGAGGAAGTGAAGTAAAAATTCAAAATCAAGTTACATATCACTGAAAATTCAAAATAGTTATCGGTATAACTAAAATTAACTTTGTCGCCATCTATTGACAATAATACTAATTGTTAATTCAATTGAATTTCATTTACGTTATCCAACAAATAGCGGTCTTTTGAAAGGCGATCTTGAAGCAATTTCTAAACTTTTATTAATGAGTGTAATGACATGACCTAAAAAATGATGATTTTAAAATAAACAGTTTTTGCTTTATTAACATATTTATTTATTTTTACTCCATATATATCAACCATTAAAGACAAACAAAAAAAACTAACTTACAAAAATTATGTACGCACTTTTTTCTTTTCTTTTTTTTTCTGTAAGAGTACTGCCACAAGTACAAAAAATATAGCAATTGTGCTTAGGGTTAGACACATACCTATAGGTCCTGTTGGCAGAGTAAAAAGAAACGTGTTAACACATCAAAGTAATTCACTGAACTAAAAACGTTCTTTATTTTTATATACATACATAAATACATTTACAGTGTTGAACAAGAACCTGAAGGGTTTGTTCCAAAACAAGTCAATATTGACGTTTTAAGTAATTCCTCCAACACTCCCACTATATTAAAATTTTACTTCATTATATAAATCAAATTTTAAAATATAATAAAGGAATTACTGTAAATTCATATACATATTTGTTTTTAATTAAATTCTAATTAAACCCGATTTGGTTGCACAAAATAATTGTTTTATGCCGTTTACGGCTTTAGTTAGATTATCTGCCAATGCTATCACGGGTGAATATGTTTCACCATAATCTATGTCCGGAGTCTGAGAGCATCCTTTCGCCACTAAGCGAGCTTTATATCGAATAATGTTTCCGCATTCATCCTTCTTGGTTTTAAATACCCATTTAGTTTTGATTGCCTTTCTGCCTTCTGGTAAATCAGCCATTAACCAAGTTTCGTTTTCCATTAAAGAGTCCATCGCATCCTTCCAAAATTCTGCATCAGCTTTGGATAAGGCTTCCTTCACTGTTATTGGATCTGCATTTGATTCAGATGAAGCAAAATTTACATAGTCTTGTAACCATGTCGGCTTTGCCTTTACTCTTTCTGATCTCCTAGATTCACCAGATTCTTTCCTATCTGAAGGATCGAGGTGAGAGGTGAAATTTGGATTTGTATCACAATTGTTGAAATGCTGGGAATCAGATACATTCTGTTCATTTCTTCGAGTGTCATCATCTAGAGGCTCGTCTTTATTTACTACTCCCACCGCCTCTTGAACTTTGTTTATAACTCCCACTGCCCGTGGACTTGGTAAACTAATCGCGGGTCCTGTTACTGACACATCAATTGTTTCTAGTTTCTTTATGACTGGTGATTCAAGGAAAATTACATCTCGACCAGGATATACACGTCCTGTTTTTATATCCATGAGTCGATATCCTTTTGTCGTTTCGCAATATCCAACAAACAAAAGCTTTTTGGAATGTTCATCAAATCCTTTGCGTCGGACCTTTGGGATAAGTTTCATTGGTTCAGTTCCAAAAATTCGTAGATACTTTAAATCGATTGTTAATCCTGTCCACATTTCTTCTGGTAATTTACCGGTTCCTTTCGCTGGTGATCTATTGATTAAATGAACTGCAGTTGCTACAGCTTCTGCCCAAAACTTCTTTATCTAGACCAGCATCTATCATCATACATTTTGCCCTTTCTTTAATTGTGCGGTTCATTCTTTCAGCCAAACCGTTTTGTTGAGGTGTATAAGGGACCGTAGTTTGATGTTTGATACCGCACTTTTTTAAAAATTTATCAAAATGAATATTCACAAATTCACCACCGTTATCGCTTCGAAGGATTTTTATTTTTTGTTCTCTTTCGTTTTCCACCGCTGCCTTGAATATTTTGAAATTTGACAGGGCTTCATCTTTATTTTTTAGAAAATATACAAACACCTTTCTGGAAAAATCGTCAATAAATGTTTGAAAATATTTTGAACCTCCAATTGAAGTATTATATGGTCCAGACAGGTCAGTGTGAATTAATTCGAGGAAGTCTTTTGCCCTTGCTCCGATATTTGTAAACGGAAGCTGAGTTTGTTTACCTCTAATACATGTTTCACAAATTAACTGATGTTCCTCAATTTTGAACTCGATGCCATTATTTGACTTAATTTTTTTTACGTCGTCAAAATTTAGATGACCCAATTTTCGGTGCCATGTGATAATGTCGCTCTCACATTTTGCAGATAAAACCATGGGTATGTTAGCCACAATTTTGTAAACCCCGTCCACTAATGTTGCACGAACTAAAGGTTCATTTTTCAAATTGAATATCGAACATCCTTCTCGATCAAATTTTATATGGTTTCCTTTTTCGGTTATCTTTGATATCGACAAAAGGTTTGCTGCCAGCTCTGGAACACATAACACATTTTTAACCTCAATCGCCATGCCATTTATGTCAATTGTTAAATCACCAACACATGTCACATTTAATTTCTTGTTATTAGCAGCACAAATATGGTTAATGTTTGTTGGTCGGACATCATTTAACCATTCAGAATTAGCTACCATATGTTGTGAAGCTCCGCTATCTAAATAAAAAACCTTTCGGTTTGATGATGCACACGCCACGTTTCCATGAACAATATTATTTGAGATCAAAGCACTAAACACGTTTGGAGAATTATTTGAATTTACTTTTTCATTGTTCACTGCTTTATTGTTTTTTAACCATTTAAAACATCTCGATGATTTATGATTTGTTTTACCACAGTGTTCACACTTTTCAAATTGTTTCTTAAATTGTTTTCCAACAAAAGCCTGATTGTGAGTAGATGATGCGGTTGCCATTTCAAAAAGACGGGTTTTAATTGAATCACCGGTGATTTTCGTTCCACTTGATTCTATTCCCATTATAAATGGTCTGAATTGATCTGACAATCCAGCCAATAAAAAGGATCCCACCCATTCTTCGGAAATTTCGAAACCTATTGCATTTAATTTATATGCTGTACCAACAATCTTTGATATATAGTCGTCCATGCTTTCGGACGATTCGAGATTTATCGAAATTAATTTACGTAATAGTCCGATACGGCGAGAAAGACCTTTGTCCTCGAACATTGACTGTAATTTATTCCATATTTCTAACGCAGTCGAACATGTTTGAATATGAACATACAATCCACTTTCTATCGACAAAATTATTTTAGCCTTCGCTTTTTTCAATTTTACCGGATCTGTTTCGTTGCTAGCCGCTGTACCATTTAAACATTTTTCAAGATCATTGAGCTCCAATAATGAGCGTATAGCAAACGACCATGTTTGATAATTTTCCGACCCACGTAGTTTTTCAATGGTTGTCTTATCATTTTCCATTATTATTTTTACGAAAAATTGCAGTCCTTTTTGAAATAATAACTATGGCAGTCAATGAATTATTCACAAACAAACGTTTTTAATAATAATTTAAGGCACGATGACTTTTTGATTTTTTAATAATTTTAGAGTTACTTTTTTAGTACTGGGCACATAACCTGTTGGCAGAGTAAAAAGAAACGTGTTAACACATCAAAGTAATTCACTGAACTAAAAACGTTCTTTATTTTTATATACATACATAAATACATTTACAGTGTTGAACAAGAACCTGAAGGGTTTGTTCCAAAACAAGTCAATATTGACGTTTTAAGTAATTCCTCCAACAGGTCCAACACAAATTAGCGTAACAATCTTCATAAAGCGAGATGTTGTACACGGACTTTTGTTAAATGATTTTTCATTTCCAACTTTGTTACTTCTTTTATGTAGGATTTTACCTGTAATGGACTTAGTCACTATACCATAACAAAGTTATTTTACTCAAAATATTAAATTTGTGCACCCAGGTACAAACCATTTTTGTTATGTTGTTATAAACTAATCAGCGAGTCTTTAAGAAATTGTAATTTTACAGAATTTGACGAATATGTTTGTTACAGAAATTATGATAGATGACTCAGTGAATCCGTAAGACGATTAAAATGAAAAAAAATTGGAGTAAACTGTCGTATTTGACGTGTTATAATAATTATCGTGGTACGTGCATCTCACTTTATATAATTAAAAAATTTTGATAACATAAATGTTTATACAGGCGCTGAAACCTTTTATTTTTTTTACTATTTTTTTTTACACGGTAATATTTGTTTTTTTTTTGTTTTGGCTTGCTCGTTTGCGAGATCTAATCATACTAATTTTGGCTGTTTCATTGTATTGCTTTTTTTTCTTTTTGTTGGTAGCTACATTCAAAACGTGCGAACGGTATTATGTTGGTACAACTGATTGTTGTGTGTTGCACAAAATACGTGAATACCGATTTTATTTGTTGCACTTTATTTTCCATGTATTGTAGTGATGAACAATACATTGTGAATCGCTACAGGACTCCCCGCAAGTAAATATCCTCTCCTTGAGAATGTGAATTATTCGGCAAAGTGTACGACCTTATGTTTTAGCATGCCTGATATTTGAATAGGTGAGTTAAGTATGCCGTATGCCGGTTTGAGTCGATCAATTGAAATGCTATGGTTCATACCATTAATTGACACGATAAATTGTTTTCGAAGGCGGCGTATAACTTTGAATGGGCCTTCGTAAGGGGGTGATAAACCCGTGCGAACCTTGTCTGTCCGAATGAAAACAAAATCGCAATTGTCAAGTGATTTTGGGACAAAAATATTATCTTGTTTTGTCGAACGAAGTGAAGTTGGGACAAGGTTTTGCATGGTTTGTCGCAGTTGGTCGACGACTGTGTCTTGTGTTGGTAAAGGTATAGGAGGATTTTCGACGAAAAACTCACCGGACAGCTTTATTGTTTGCCCGTACACCATTTCGGCTAGTGAGCACTTCAGATCTTCCTTTACTGTTGCTCGGATTCCGAGTAAAATTATGGGAATTTCCAAGCTCCAATTTAAAGTATTGCCCCGGGCCATGAGAGAAGCTTTTAGCTGTCGGATGGAAGCGTTCGACCATGCCATTTGCTTGTGGATGATAAGCCGTTGTACGTATCCGATGTGAGCCAAGGAGTTTTGTTAACTCAGTAAAAAGCTTGGACTCAAATTGCGTTCGTTGATCTGTAGTTATGTTGAGAGGAACGCCAAATCGTGACACGTAATTACTAATGGTTGTAGTGGCAATGGTTGATGCTGTCATATTAGTCATGCAGTATGCTTCGGGCCAACGAGTGAAGCGATCGACACAGGTTAGAATATATTGATATCCATTAGAGGGAGGAAGTGGTCCTACTATGTCTATATGGATGTGTTCAAATCGACCAGGTGGAATCTCAAATGTTCTGTGCGGTGAAATGGTATGTCGTTGAATTTTAGATTTTTGGCAGGATAAACAGGAGTTTGCCCACTGGGTTACCTCCTTAGTTATACTGGGCCAAAAATAACGAGCTGTAATCAATTTTCGAGTTGCACGGACACCAGGATGTGAAATGTTGTGCAATGTGTCGAAGATGGTTCGACGTAGTGGTTCTGCGGTGTACGGGCGATTATTGCCCGTAGAAATTACCCAGTACACTTCGAGGCCAGGTAGTTTAAAAAGCTCAAGCTTGTATGATGAAGAAGTGCGACGTTCGGAACCAGAAAGTAAATTCTGAAGTTCAAAGTCGGCTTTTTGTGATTGAGAAATTTTTTGATAGTCGAAGTGAGTCTCGAATGCGGCCTGTTCATTGTCTGTGGTACGCGAAAGTGTGTCCGCGACCACATTGTCACTGCCTTGCACATACTGGATGTCCGTGGTGAATTGACTAATGTAATCCAAGTGTCTTGCTTGCCTTGGGTTACGTTCAGTTTTGGACTGAATAGCTTTCGTCAGAGGTTTGTGGTCGGTTTAAATTATAAAGTCCCGACCTTCGACAAAATATCTAAATTGTTTAACTGCTAGATAAATTGCGAGCAATTCCCGATCGAATGCTGAATATTTCTTTTCGGCATCCGATAATTTCTTGGAGAAAAATCCCAGGGGTTCCCAATGCTTATTGTTATATTGTTGTAAGACTGCTCCTACATCAGTGTTCGATGCATCGGTTGTAATGCTGAGCTTTGTGTCACTCAGTGGATGCACGAGAAGTGTAATTTTGGCTAATTCATGCTTAAGAGTTGTGAATGCATGTTGGCATTCGTCTGGCCAAGAGAAATGCTTGGGTGCCTTGGGTTTTCTAGTTAAGTCTGCCAAGTGAATGTGAATTGGAGCCAATATTTCAGCGAAAAACGCTGAATATGAAACGCTGAATATGCTTAATTGTTTGAGGAGCTGGGAAGTCTGAGATTGCCTTGATTCGTTCGGCTGATGGCCGAATACCATCAGGAGTAATCTTGTGACTGAGGAAATCAAGTGTTACTGCTCCAAATACGCATTTGGAAGTTTTGATATGAACATCAAACTCCACTAACTTTTGGAATAGTTATTCCAAGTGCAGTTTGTGTTGTTCCTCAGTTTGAGATGCTACAAGAATGTCGTCTATGTAGACGAAAAACAAAATCAAGTTCACGAACGACCTCGTTCATGAAACGCTGAAACGTTTGGGCGGCATTGCGTAGACCGAATGGCATTCGGGTGAATTCGAAAAGGCCAAATGGCGTTGTGATTGCCGTTTTATGAACGTCTTCAGGAGCGACGGGAATTAAATGGTATGCTCTGACCAGATCAATTTTGGAGAAGATTTTGCATCCATGTAAATGCATGGAAAAATTTTAAATGTGGGGTATAGGGTAACGGTCAGGTGTTGTGACCGTATTGAGCCTACGGTAATCCCCACATGGTCTCCAATCTTGATCTTTCTTTTTTACCATGTGTAGTGGACATGAAACGGGAGATGCAGATGGTCGGCAAATCCCTAAATCCACCATATGCTGGAATTCTGTAAGTGCTGCTTTGTGACGCACTAGATCTAGTCGCCGTGGTCGTGACACTGGAAGATGGCCTTCAGTGACTATATGATGCACTACGATATGTTTAACTGGCGATTTATAGTTTGGTTTCAGCTGTTAAAGACGGAAATTGTTTAAGTAATTTACCGTAGCCATTGTCGATTGTAAAATGTATGGGCGTAGGAGTGGTGGTTTGCACCATGACGGCATTGATTGACAGCTGAGTCGCTGAATCAACCAGCCGTTTACGCTGTAGGTCGACAAGTAGGCCAAATTTTGCAAGAAAATAGGCTCCAATGATCGGACGATTCACAGCAGCAATAATGATTGCATGCGTGAAGGTTCTTTTAAGTCCGATGTTAACTTGGAGTAATTTCGTTCCATATGTATTGATAATGGAACCGTTTGCAGCTGATAAGACTAGATCATTTGATTTTATATTAAAAATATTTTGTTTTGAAAATAAATTAACTGGAATAACCGAAAGGTCAGCGCCAGTGTCGACTAAATAGGTTACATTGTTTTGTTTGTCATAGACAAATAGTCGTTTAGAAATGTTATGGGTGTCAGTAGTGCTCAACTCTACCCGGAGGATTGTAGGTTTTTTGTATCGGTATTTTCTGGTTGTGCTCTGTTTGTATTATTGAAATTGCACGGCGGTGTACATTTCTTGGCCCTATTTCCGTATTTGTAATGGTACCAGCATTTCGTATATCGCTTGTCGCTATTGCTGCCGTCCCGGTTGCGGAGTTGAGAACTTGATCGACTTTGGGATCTGCCCCGTTGATTATTGAGCGCACGGCTCACTGATTGTTCGAGTCGCGAAAGCCGAGCTTCGATCGAATTTTTCGGTTGAATTGGCTGAGGTCGATAGCGGATGTCTCCGATGCCACCGGTGATAATGCCGCAAGAACATGCGTCATTTTTGTTTTGTCGCCCGTGATACCTTGCATCTTGAACATTAGTTCCGCCGTATTGAACCACGTTTGTGGGTGCTCTGCCCAGAATGGTTGAAGTTTGACCTTCATTAATGCGGCTTGTTCTGGTGGGTCGACATTCATGTCCTCCACTCCGACCAATGGTTCCTCTGTAATGGGATCGATTTTTGGTGGCATTATTCGTGTAAATTGTACTGACAAAGGTTTATAGCGGTTGAAATAAATTAAAATATTATGTTTTTATATATAATATTGCATGTATCTATTTTGTGACGCAATACCAAAATAGGCATGAAATATTAGACACGCAAAGCAAAAAACAATCAGAATTAAAATACCACGTGTGTATGACAATTTTCGAAAATTTAAGGTAATTCAAATGTAATATTAACGGGAAAAATACTGCGATATTGATTAAAATCCGCAAGTGGTGCACGATTTTACATCGATCTACAATTTGCAATAATTTTTCCTAATCTATATACTGCTCTGATGATTTACATTAACCGTAATTTTCAATATTACATGCGCTTTTCAAATATTTTAAATGTTTATATAATTTATATAAAAAAATATTTTAAAATTGACTTGCGGTCTGTTTTTTTTAAAACTGTCTATATTCTGTTGGCTAATGTTGATTTTTCTATGTTGTTGTTGTCCGTTGGCTAATGTTGATTCTTGATGTTGTTCTATTTGTATGTTTGTTTAATTTATGTATCCGATATATTTGGATGCTTCTGCTTTGATGTTTATTGTGTGATTATAACGACTGCGGTGCGTTGGTGTTCGTTTTAGTTATTTTAATATTGTTGTATCCCTTTCTAGGGTTGTGCACTCGGGCTCGTACTCGAAAAAAATTTTGCAAAACAAACTGGTTATATTTTAAGAACTACTGTTTTGATTTTTTTTATTCGGTACGTAGCTTTTACCTGGTACGAGTATCGTACCACGTTACACTCTAATATCCACAATAATATTTAATACTCCGTAATGTTCGCTTCCCGTAAAAATGGGCGTCGGGGTCACCAATTGTCGTATTTGACGTGTTATAATAATTATCGTGGTACGTGCATCTCACTTTATAATAATTAAAAAATTTTGATAACATAAATGTTTATACAGGCGCTGAAACCTTTTATTTTTACACGGTAATATTTGTTTTTTTTTTTGTTTTGACTTGCTCGTTTGCGAGATCTAATCATACTAATTTTGGCTGTTTCATTGTATTGCTTTTTTTTTTCTTTTTGTTGGTAGCTACATTCAAAACGTGCGAACGGTATTATGTTGGTTCAACTAATTGTTGTGTGTTGCACAAAATACGTGAATACCGATTTTATTTGTTGCACTTTATTTTCCATGTATTGTAGTGATGAACAATACATTGTGAATCGCTACAAAACTAAACACATTAACTAATTGGTCTCTGCAAGCAGCATTCTCGTCTTTATTAGGAAGGTTTATTAGGAAGGAGAAGCGCAGGGCCTGATCCCTGGTAGATCAGTTCTCCCCCACGATTTTTCTTGTTATAGTGTGGTATAGGCCCACGCTACGATCGCTCGTATGATTATTAAATTTTTCAGTAAATATCACAATAAACAAATACACGGCAAATAAATATTTTATTTAATTAATTTTTACGAAATTCAAATAGTTTAGTTTTATTAAGTTCAATTTAGTTTAATTTCAATTATTAACATTTTTTACAATGTTTGACCAAATTACTTCAACGTCAACGTTACTCTGTGTCTTTTACTTTGTTTATTCTTTCTGTCTTGTCTTTTTTGTTTTTTTACGATGTCGCCCACCTAACCAGAAATAGTAGTACTAATTATGAGAGATTGAACGCCGCATACTAATAAACCCAATAGTTCAAAAGGCCTGTGGTAGCTTGTAGTTATACTGTGGTTGAATAAAACACGCGTTGTTTTAACACCAGTAATTTATTTATAATTTATATTTGTGTAGCTTCGCTACGTACACTGTTTATTTAAGTCTCTTCGTTTCTACGTTCGTTGATCAACTCAACTCATCTTTATGTGACGCCGCCAATAACGACGCGATAGAAGGAGACGGATAATTAATCTTCGTCAATTGTGTATACCTCTTCTATCTTCGTATTGGTTGACGGGCGTGAGCATTATACACAAATTGAATTACTAGTTATGTGGTTACAACTGATAAATAAAATCGGCGTTTCCGGTTGCCACATTACTCCCCCGCTAGTGTTCAGGTCATCGATATCTGGAAGGAATATGAACACGTCGTCCAGTTCTCGTAGTAGTGGCCGTTTCGGTAGTTGTTTCGTCGTTTTGCTGCTTGTTTACCGGAACTTCGATATTCTGTTCGTCTATGGGCAGAAATGCTGCTTTTAATCGATCTACCGAAATTTTTCTTGTCTGGTTATTTATTTTAACTTTGAAATATTTCTCAAACCGCTGTGCAATTTCATATGGACCATCGTAAGGTGGTTGAAGCGGAGCCTTTACCATGTCGTTACGCACAAAAACGTGGGTGCAATCCGCCAGGTGCTTCTGGACGAAAAACCTCGATCGATCATGATGACTTGCAGGTCTAGGCCTCACATTGTTCATTGTTGTTCTCAGTTTTTGTAGGAATTCAGCCTCGTTCTCTGATTCTTGAATTTTGTGAAAAAACTCACCGGGTAACCTTAATGACATACCATATACCAATTCCGCTGGTGTCGCCTTGATGTCTTCTTTGAAAGTTGAACGTAGCAAGATTGTAGGTAGTACGTCGATCCAGTCGTTTGTTTGGTAGCTTTTTATTGATGCCTTGAGAGTCCTATGCCATCTCTCGATCATCCCGTTCGACTGAGGATGGTACGATGTCGTCTTAAGGTGATTAATACCTAAACGTCTTGTTAACTCTCTGAAGATGTCGGATTCGAATTGTCGGCCTAAATCTGTGGTGATTCGCGAAGGAGTTCCGAAACGTGATACCCAATTTGCCACAAATTCACGTGCAATCGTCTCAGCCGTCATGTCGGAAATCGGATATGCCTCTGGCCATCGCGTGAATCGGTCGATACATGTTAAAATGTAACGTTTGCCCAGGCTGATTGGTAATGGACCCACAATATCCATATTAATGTGTTGAAACCTGCTATCGGGAACGATGAAATCGGAAACTGGCGCTTTATTATGGCGATGTACCTTAGATCGCTGACAAGATAAACAAGTTCGTACAAAGCTGCTGCAATCTTTGTTCATCGACGGCCAAAAGAACTTCTGCCGTAACAATTTGCTCGTTGCTCTGACCCCTGCATGTGCCAAACCATGAAGCTTAGTTAACACCTGGTTCCTAAACCTCTTTGGTACAAATGGCCTGATTGACTGATAGGTTGCTTCACAACACAGTGTTTCTTTTGATTCTGGAACGACAAAATATTTTAGAACACAATTTGAATTATTACCTGCTAATAAAGTTTTTAATTCGGGATCGTCTTTTTGTTCCTTTGCCATCTCGTCGAAATTCAAAATATCGTTACTATCGATCACTTCAACTCTCGATAGTAGATCCGCTACTGTATTGTCTTTACCAGCCACGTGCAGAATTTCTGTTGTGAACTGCCCAATATAGTCCATATGTCGGACCTGTCGTGGCGACGTTTTTTCAAATTTTTGACGGAACATGAAAGTTAGCGGTTTATGGTCCGTATAAATGCTGAAATCTCTTCCTTCAATCATGTACTGAAAATGCTTAACTGCTTGGTACATCGCGACCAACTCACGGTCGTATGTAGAATACTTTTGCTGGCTCTCTGTAAATTTCTTTGAATAGAAGCCCAGTGGTTGAATTACTCCTTTTTCACTTTGTTGCTGAAGTACAGCCCCTGCAGCTACATCAGATGCGTCCACGTAAAGTGACAACCGGGAATTCGGATTCGGGTGTGCAAGTAATGCTGCATTTCGAAGATCATTTTTACAGTCTTGGAATGCGATAATTGATTCGTCCGACCATATAATTTCAGTCTTGTCGTTCTTTTTGTTGCCTACTATCAGTTTCTGGAGCGTCATTTGATTCTTGACAGCGTGTGATATAAATCTTCGATAGAAATTTATCATAGCCAAAAATCTTTTTAACTGTTGAGCTGTCTTCGGCCTTGGGAAGTTGTCGATGGCTTGTACTTTTTCCGGTAATGGCTTGATGCCGTTAGGTGTCACCAGATGTCCCAGGAACTGAACCTCCGATTTACCCCATTGACACTTCGCTGTATTTATACATAACCCATATTCCGATAATCGTTCAAGCACCATCCTGACGTGACTTCTGTGTTCCTGTAGTGTCTTTGAAGCGATGAAAATATCGTCCAAATATGAAAACACAAATCTCAGCCCTCGCAAAACCTCGTGCATTAACCTTTGGAACGTCTGACCCGCGTTACATAACCCAAAAGTCATGTAATTATACTCGTATAATCCGAAGGGTGTGATTACGGCTGTCTTTGGAATGTCACAAGCCTCAATCGGAATTTGTTGATAGGCGCGTTGTAAGTCCAGCACGGTGAAAATTTCTGTTTTATCGAGGAAATGCGTAAAATCCTGAATGAAACTTATCGGATAGTTATCTCGAATCGTTCTCGAGTTCAACGCCCTGTAATCTCCGCAAACTCTGAATTCACCATTCTTCTTGAGCACCATGTGTAGAGGGCTAGACCAATTACTTTTAGAAGGACGGATTATTCCCCGATCCATTAGAAATTGAAACTCGTCCTGAGCTGCTTTAAGTTTCTCGGATGACAACCTTCGTGCTTTAGCGCTGACCGGCTGACCTGTTGTAGTGATGTGGTGAGTCGTTGTACAAATTTTGCGGTTTTTAGAATTCGTGAAAATGGTTACGTCGTGAAATTCGGCCAATAAATCTGCAAACTCCAAATTAACATCAAAAGTTTTCAAAGTTGGCTGACTTGTTGTTTGTTGTATTGTCTTGACTGACAATTTCGTGAGATTGTCGATCAATCGCCCGTTTTTAATGTCCACTAAAAGTTCGAAGTGGCGCAAAAAATCGGCTCCGATGATCGCTGAACTAACGTCTGCTATGATAAAGTCCCACGTGAAATTCCTTCGCAAACCCAATGCAAGTGTTAGACGCTTAGTGCCATAAGTTTTAATTTCCGTGCCGTTAGCCGCAAATAGTTTTGTCGCTGCTGGCGGTTTATGACGCTCACTAATTGTAGGTGGAAGCACTGAAACGTCAGCGCCTGTGTCCACTAAAAATTTTGATTTTGTTTGATTATCAACAGCCACAAGTCGCGCTATTGTGTAGCCCGCGTCGCCTGCAATAGGCGACTGGCTTATTGGTTTTTTGGAGTGGTTGCTTGAGATACCTGTCTTTTGGAACAAGGATCTCGACATTTAGTTGCGTTTTCTCCATAAGATCGATGATACCAGCACAAATCATCACGCCGTGGAGTTCCAGAACGCCCTCGCGATTGTGAACGATTTCGCAAATCACCTCGTGATCGGTTTCGAGATTGACGGTAGTGTAAATCTATCTTCTCGATTTGTTTTTCCAGTCTACATACCATTTGAGTCAACCTTTCTACTTGATCTGTAGCTTTCGGCGTCGGTGTATCTTCGTTTACCATTGAAACTGTCGAGTAACCAGTTGCGTCCATTATACGGTCTGCCAATGTTGCCATAGTCTTAAGTGGTACCTCACTGGTTGACAAAATAGCCCGAACCTGTTGTGGAAGTCGTTCCAGCCAGATGGTTCGAAGGAAATCTTCCCCAATCTTTGCACCACTTAGCTTCGTTAACTCGTTCAATAGATGTGAAGGTTTCCGATCTCCCAGCTCAGCACCTGATAATAGCTTTCTCATTTTTCGTTGCTCGGAGACACCAAATACTTCCAACACACATTTTTTAAAATTCTCGTATTTTTCCACGACCGGTGGATTTAAAACTGCTTCTGATACCTGCGCTAGTACATGACTTTCGATTCCGCCCACAATTATGTTGAATTTCGTATTATCGACTGTAACTGCACATGTTTCGAATTGTGCCTCTACTTGGGCGAACCAAATTTCAGGGCACTCCACCCAAAATGGTGGTACTTTAATAGATACACGTGCTATCTCGCCGTTTAATAGTGGTTGTGCACTGGCTTTATTGTCACTCTGTGTTTCCTCGTCTCCAGCCATATTATAATTTCAACCGACGGTCTAAATTAAGTATAAAACGTAATTCGTAGCAATGCGGTTTGTGCGAACAACAATACAAAGATAAAATATCGGCTGATAACTGAGACGGACGGTTTCACTTGTATAACGGTTCTCACTTGAATAACTGTTTTAACTTAATTTCACTACCATGCGTTTTTACAATAATCTATTTCGTTATTGTGGAATTAATTTCCCGAATAAAAATAGCAATAATGTTTCTCACTAAGAATTAATCGAATTAAATCGATTCATCGACCACGTGCTCGCGCTACAAACTAGCCACTTTTTATTACGAAAAAAAAATATCGTGCAATGTCGAATTTATTGACGATAGTAATTTAATAATTTACTTAATATCTTCACTTGAAAATATACGTCGGTGTCACCAATTGTGGTAGCTTGTAGTTATACTGTGGTTGAATAAAACACGCGTTGTTTTAACACCAGTAATTTATTTATAATTTATATTTGTGTAGCTTCGCTACGTACACTGTTTATTTAAGTCTCTTCGTTTCTACGTTCGTTGATCAACTCAACTCATCTTTATGTGACGCCGCCAATAACGACGCGATAGAAGGAGACGGATAATTAATCTTCGTCAATTGTGTATACCTCTTCTATCTTCGTATTGGTTGACGGGCGTGAGCATTATACACAAATTGAATTACTAGTTATGTGGTTACAACTGATAAATAAAATCGGCGTTTCCGGTTGCCACAGGCCTTTTAAATCGCAGTGCTGGCCGTTTTGGGCAGAGGAAAAAATATACTTACTACAAAATCTTATTAGCTACAATGCTCAGAGGGTCAGTGAAATAGGTAAAATTGGTTCCAAAACAAATCAAAAATAAATAATATTTAGATATCTAAGAAGTTTGAGTAGCTATTTATTTAGTTTAAAGGATAGCAAGCTCTTAAAAATACATCTGTATTTTATAATTTTTTTAGTTACATATAATAATGGGTTTCTAAAATTCATTGCTACATAATAGATTAATGCATTTAAAATATACATAATTCGACGTACGTTTTTAACTCAACCCGCGTTGCCCGATCGTCTAAAGTAAATCGTGTAACCACATCAACCCTACGTACCAAATCGTGGTTACAGAAGGCAGCCACACTTTACTGAAATTTTTTTATAAAATCTAAACTAAATACGACCAATTGTAACGTAATGGCACAAGATAGAGGTTTGATTCTATAATGCTTTATTCAGTAGTAGTAACAATTACAATTGTATAGTATAACATAACATTTGACCTGAGTTGACGGGTGCGTTCATGACACATTATATGTCATGTCACACCAATGACAAACAAAACTTATTTAAAAAAAAAATAGTATCATCGATCGGAATAAAATGTTATTCAAATATAACTGTGTGATAATATGATTAAAGGGACAGTGATCGGACAGGTGCCATGCAGACTTCTCCTATCTTAAAAACAAACAGCACAAATTATTTCGTTGGAATTTGTCAATTTCAAATATGTTTTGGATGGAAGTGAACTTTGTGAAAAACCACAACGACCAAACAGAGAGAGGGAGAGAGAAAATTTTCGTTTGCATATATTTCCAATATAAAAATGTGGATAAATATGCCACATTTTTATCTTGGAAAATTTAATTCTTTTTTTAGAATGTTAACTTTCATTTAGCTAAAATTCTTACTCTAACAGTACATTCTTTCAAAATTATTGATTAATTTAGCATCAGTTGTAACCTTTCAAAAATGGTAAAAAAATGTATTATATAAATTCAAAGACGTATTAGACCTTAAAAACGGAAAATTAGAGAGCTTGAGCTAAGAGTCCTGAATAAAGAAGTCTAACCATAACATCTGTGCTAGCCACTTAAGAGGCACCCTGTATAAATATAATGTATGTAGTTTTAAACAACATATCTTGTCAATTTTCATTTTGCCTCATTCAGATTCATATTGAATTTATAATTAAAACGGCCTAATTTGTATAATGTTCACATTATTAAAGATACAATAAATATTCAATTCATCAATTCAATAAATTCAATAAATATTTATTCATTGTATTAAATATTAAATGTCATTTATTTCTACGACGATCCTACTGTACTATACATAAAATAAAAAACTACTGACCATAAGATTATTAATTATTTCTACTTGTTTATATAATATAATAATGTATATTTATTTAAAATAACCGTTAAATTTTAATTTAATTAATTAGCAAAATATTACGTATATAATTTATATATAATATAATTAAAAGACAAATAAATAATTTACTTACATATTATTATTTTTTTTTTAAATTAAAATAATTAAATATTTTATTATTTATATGACAATTTAAAAATTAAAAATGCACATGATTTAACATTAAATTAACAGAAAACAAAAAATATCATAACCAAATTTAATTATATTTATTGTAAACATTAGTGATTAATTGATAGAGAAATTAATTTAAAAAAAATATTTTTTTTATATATTATAATGAAAATGAAACAAATAAATGTTTGTTGCAAAATGTTGCAGTCAATATAAAAAAATCAATATAAAAATCAATATAAAAAATAAAAATAAAATAAAAACAAATACCAAACAAACCAATAAAATAATAAAATGGAATTTCTTAATTTCATATTCCTTGACTAATAAAAAAAAATGAAAAATTCAAAATGATTGCTAAAATTAAAAATATGTAAAACTTATTGGTTTTATTTATTTTTATTTTTTTTAAGACAGCGGTTTTCAGATGATAATGTTAAATATTTTATTGAGATGTTAGATATCCTGAATAATGT
Source organism: Tipula confusa (assembly GCA_963556175.1). Lineage (NCBI taxonomy): Eukaryota > Metazoa > Arthropoda > Insecta > Diptera > Tipulidae > Tipula > Tipula confusa. Next base: position 108,299,909 of record OY744477.1, on the reverse strand, counting down.
CGAATACAATTAGAACACAATTTAGCTTGTCGTAGGAGATGTCTAATCCCGCATCCTGTTATTAAATACCCGATTGTTAAAAATACTTACAAAAGAAAAAATGGATACCAGAAAAAATTTATTGAACCTCGGATTACAGACACGCGGCTTAGGCTTAGTATGTGGAACGTGTACTGGCTTCGGAAATCAGGTGCGTTTGATTGAATTTTGTATAGCATGATAGAGTATCGTTCGGAACTCGTTGCTCTCTAAGAAACTCGATGGCCAAAAAGTGGGCACCATGTGTCCAAAGTGGTGTTAGATTTCTTCTTGGATCCCAGGTCAAAAGGGCGTCAAAAGGGCTGTTTTGGATTTCAAAGCAAATCGTAAGTGTAAGCTACGTTTAACCGAGTAATAATGACACAGTGGTTAAAGCTGCGGTGTTTGGGTCGGGATGGTTCGAATCCCAACGGGAGATGGTTTAAAAGGGGAATTTTCATCACTTGATTATGATTGGTGAGACGATGAACACATAATTGTGTTGGAGTGCAGAATCCAGGGGCCGGACCCATCGTCCATCTCAGTGCA